>VZRZ01008454.1:1577600-1624561 GCA_013398175.1 Climacteris rufus | reverse complement strand
GCGCGGGGCGCGGGGGTCTCTGCCCCGGCGCCGTCTGGCGGGGGCGCGGGTGGGCTTGGCCAGCGGGCGGGCCGGGCTGCCGGTGCTGCTGCCCTCTGTGAGGGTTTCTGTGATGATTTTATCTCGGGCGGCCGCGGGCGGGGCGTCCCCGGAGCCGCGGGGTTTTGTCTCGCACCTCGCGGAACGCGCTGCCCGCCGCGCCGCTGTGCTCCGCGTGGAAAAACACAACTTGGGGGTTTGCTGGGATTGCTCGTTCCGAAACACGGGGAGAATTCCTGATGCTGCGAGATTGCTTGTTTCCAAATGAGAACCCCCCCCCCAAAGTTGTATTAATTTGCGTTACTTTTAATGAAAGCCTGGCGGCCAGGAGGCGTGTGCGGGGACCGGGTACCCAGGGAGGCGTTTCTGAGCGACATTCCGGGCGGGTGGGGATGATTTTGGGACTGTGTGTTGAGGATGGAGCCCGGTGGGGCACATGCAGGTGGAGCTGTTAAGGTCTGAATTTAAGAACATTGATTTCACCTGTGGTTCATTGAGGCTGCTCATGTGTTTAAGCCACGGTCAGGTGTAGGTTCTGGGCTCTTACAGCTGTTTATTCCAGGAGGGTTTTCAGTCAGAGCCCGGCTGGGGGCTCTTGATGGTGCCGTGATAGGAAATGCGGTAACACAGGTTTGGTGTCACTTGCTGTTTTGTTGGTTTCAGTGTCTCTGGCTACATGTTTATTTCCCTAGCAAACCTTACCTCTTTTCCCTCCTTAATGTTTTTGGTTTGTATTTAATGCCAATTAATTGGCATTAAATTAAATTTGTTAATAAATCTATTTCCACAGTCAGCTATGCACAAAGATAAACAGTGAAACTTCTTATTGGTGATAATAAGAATAAAATTCGGTCTAGATATTCAAAAACGTTTTGGTTTGTGGCTGATTTAAAATGGTTCTTCCAGCTAAAGGATACATTTTCCCTCCCTTATTAATCTGTATTTTTAATCTGTGAAGCTTAATGTGGCTAACTCTTGCAGTGACACTAAATACCTCTAATACATGCTCTAAGGTTGCAGGCATATACTGAGTACTCCCTACAAATAGATACTCACATGTTTCCCCAGAGAGTCTGTTTCCATTATGGTTAAAGCTGTAACATTGAAGGCACAGGAACTTCCAGGGATTGCACTTTTTATTCTTGATTTTTTTTTTTTTTTTAGTTCAGGGGACCTTTCATGTTGTCCTTAGTTGCACTGGTTATGTCATGCTATTCCAGCATGGCATTACACGATGTGACTGATGCAGTCTCATGTGTCACATCACAGTGAAATCACTGGAGGGAAAAAGTTTTCCTCGGTGGGACTTAAGGATATTTATAAAAGTTGTGGGTTTTTTTGTGTGTGATATTTGTTGCTGAGGTCAAAGGCCATTTATTGCCTCCAAGGTACCTGTCTGATTTTTGTGGCTATAGGCAGGTTTGAAACCACGTTTCAGGAGGAGATTGTGGTTCAAAATAAAATTTGAAACCTCCTGTTTCTCTGTAAAATGGGTTAGATGTGTTTTTAGATTACTTTCAAATGGCAAAGCATGGCAGCATTGCTGCAATCAGCTGTTTTTTGTCCTGTGTTCTTTAGAAGAAAGAGAACTGGATTAATGACCTCCTGCTCCATGGTGAGGAGCAGTGAAAGAGCATTTGAAGTTATAGGAGAAAGCAGTATTTCTACCTGTTGTCTTATCAATATTTTTGCCTTGGAACAACAAGAGACCTCAGCATGTAGAACAAGCATTTCCACGATATTATGAAAAAAATCTATTTTTTTGTGCTGTTTATCCTTCAGTGGTGGGAGATTTTCAGATGATTTTCTTTTTTATTAGTTCCTCTGTTACATAGGACACAGGTCTGGATTTTTTTGGTGCTTACCAGACTTGTAACAACATGCAGATAAATATGTGTTCTTATACCATGCTCAGCTAAGGTGGCTGAAATTGATTTAATATTTAGCCTTTTTAGTGTGGAATTCAGTGTAGTAAATGTGCTTTTCCTGGTGCCTGTGTATTGAAGCCTGCTGATATTGACCCCACCTTAGAAATGAACTCGGGAGACTCTTCGTCTCTTGCAGTAAACTTGTGCTTTTCAGTACAAAAAGGAACAGCGTTTTAAGGTGGATGACCTGCTAAGCTGTGATTTCAGGCACTGCTTTGCTTTCTTTCCCAAGTAATAACAGAACCTGTTTGTTCACATATTATTGTGCTCAGGATTTTGGGAGGTGGCATGCAATAACTTTATAGGCTGTGGATCAAGATCCCTGGGTAAGAGACCCCAGGAGAACAATGGATTTGGCTTTAGATCCAGGACCTGGGCCCTGGAAAACTGAATTTTGAGTTGATTCTTTCAGGCTTCAGTCGGTGTTGTTGCAGGAGGCTGAGCTCTGGTGTACAGTACTGTCATTCTGGTCTGGTTTTATGCAAGAAGCCCCAAAGGCAAGGTAACACACTAAATAGGCATCAAAGCATTTGGAGAGGCTTGGGTGAAGAGTGTAGTATGTTCGAAACATATAATTATTGTATCAGTTCTGACTTGTGGCTCCTGGTGGTGGGCAAAGAATATCAGTAGCTATGTTTTCTTTCAAGCTGATTAAAAACAGTTTTTTCCCCCCCCCTCTTCTAGGTATTTGTTTGAATACACAGAAGAAGATGACAAGTGTGCATGGATGATTTTACGTAATTAACACCTGCTAGATTTGCAAAAGGCAATTATCACTGCGAAGCGTTTACATTGATTTATGGGAAGAAGGTGGCCCATGAGAAGGGATGCTGATAATATCAACACAGTGGATTAAATGCACATTTGCACCTTTATTGACATATAAATTATCTGTGCCAGGAATGCACTGAAAAAGCTGCTGATGGAGCAATAATGTGGCACAAACTACTGGGTTTGGATTCAGCTCTGTCATCCTTCTGTAAGGCACATACATGGAACCCTTCATCTGAGCTGCTATAGGGTATAGAGGCTCACAGAATGACTGCTTGTTAAGATAATGAGCACTGATGGCAAACAGGAGTTTAGAAGGATGATAAAAGACGTGGACGAGGTTTGAAGGAATTATCTCGCCTTTTTAAAATTATTTTTAGGTTTTTGTTGTTTATACTATGGATTTTTAGAGAAAGCTTGAGGAGGCTGGAAGAGTCTTTGTAGTTGGGAAATGGAACCTGGCTCTGAATCCAGCCAACATCAGAAAAGAAAGACTGTGACACATGGACTGGAAGATCAAAAAAGGGTAAGTGACTGAAGGTGGGAACACTTTCTGCTTAAATTACTGAAGGAGATGCAAGTGACAGAAGAGCTCCACATAATGCTTTTGTCACTTGCACTTGCTGCTTGCTATGCTTAGCCAGCTGTAGATTTCTTCTCCTGATTATATGTTTAGAAAATGTTTGTCTTTCTTTTCGAGCTTGTGCCAATGTATGGAGCAAAGAGCTGAAGGAAGGGGAAATTCTGATGTGAGTGAAAGAAGGCAAAAACCTGTAGAATTCTGGATATTTGTTGATGAAGAGATGTACGGTGCAAATGAAGTATGGTGACTCTTACTGAGTCTAGTCAGATTATTGATTTATTGTAAATTTAGCTTTTTTTTTTTTTCTGTTGATATCATTAGTAGAGAGGTTAAAACATTGTTTTCTTGGGGGTTTGGTGTTTTAATTTGCTGAGAATGTTGTCCACTTGTCAGTGTCCTCAGTGTCCTGGTGGTACAGTTTGCATGTTACTGTAGTTGCCAGATGTAATTTTTGGCTTGAATCACAACATGCAATGGAAGGTGCTTAATGCCAGCTGCTGGCCCTTATTTTGCACAGGTGCTTTGTGAGGGCTCTGGGTGTCAAGGTGGTGTTGTGTTATCCCAGCCTGATGGGTTGGTGCACTAAGTTGACCTAAATAAAGTTGCTGTCTCAGACAAAACTGTAGCTTGTGAGTGACTGGGACTTGAAAGTTGTTTTGTTGGCACCAAACTAAAACTTGGCGTGTTTCTACTGTATAAATCATTGATGTCGTCCTCCACACAGATTTGGTGGCAGATAGAAAACATTGTTCAGCTCTGTGTGGAGAGCTCCTTTTCCCTGTAGCTTCTATGTATGATTTTTATTTCAGTTGAAAAGTGAGTTGGAAAAAAAATTGACTGTCAGCTATTATTTTGCTGTTCAACAGCACTGTCTAATTTCAGGGAGAGGGAGGTTTGTGTCACAATTTCATCAGGTCTGCTGAAGAATAAAAGTGGTTTCCCTGTCACCCCATTAGCAATCTAAGCAGCCTGGAAAACTTTCAGAAAGGGGATAAAATGCAGCTGTTTGCTTGGAGAGAAATGGCATTTGGGGAACATTTATTTCAGGAACAAAATAAAACCCCTGAATGTATTTTAATTGTACCAAGCATGATCTATTAACTGACAAGCTGCCAAGGTCTTCCTTCTACTTTTTTCAAGGAAGCATTTTGGGACTGAAGTAAATCAATAAGGGTTGAAACAAAATCCTTCTATTGATTTAATTTCTGGAGGCTGCAAGAAGGCTTTTTTCCTCCTTAAGTGTACAACATTGTACTGCACGTGGGGTGTGATGGGAAAAACATTTGTGACCTGTGACACCAAAGTATACTGTAATTGTTTTGATGCACCAAAATTAATATGCAATTATGTCTGTCTCTCCTTGCTGATAGGTATGGGAGCCTACATCTCCCATCTGCTCCTGGCTTTGGGTATTTGGTGCACATGTAGCATGGGGCCTCTGAATGTATAATATAACCCCAAGTGAGGCTCAGTGGCAGCTGGGATAACATCAATTGGTCATGCTTTGCTGACATTCATTTTAACTTGAACTCTAGCCGTCATGGAGATTATTAAATTTATAATGATATATGTAAGATCCATTTTAATGACTCCGCGTGCTTGGGTGATCTCTCTCACTTCTGTTTGCAAAACAAGTCTTAATAGAGTATTGCATTTCATTTCCTATAGAATTTTTCAGGGAAAGGTTACTGATGAGAGCTTTGCTTAGACTTATGCTTACTGGGAAAAATCAGTTTGTAATAATAATAATAGTGTTGATGTAACTCAGTTGTTATTATGGAGTTGAATAGTCATGCAAGCTTTAGTGTTTTTAAGCTTAAAATTCTTAAATTTGTAATAGGGAAAAGTGGATGTGTGATCAAAAGCCATTAACATTTATCACCAATAGCCACTTTTTTGTTATTGGAAATGAGGCTTTTGCTCGAAGAAATAAGACCAAGCTTGTTTTTAAGCAGGTGAGTGCATTCTCCTTTTTATCACCATATATTTTATGGACATAAAGTCAACCATTGTTTAGTGTTTCTGAAGCAGTAAGAAATCAGTCTGTATATGTACACCCCTTGATGATGGATCTGCCTTGTCTTTCCCAAGTAAAATACAGAACTCTACATTTGCATTTGTGGTGTAGAAATAAAGCTTAGTTTCCTGGTTTTTTTTTTTTTTAAGTGTATTTCTAGGGATCAACTTAGTAGCTATATTGATTAAAGTAAGACAAGATTTAGTATTTGTGCTTGTTTTTTAAAGGCATGGGCCTTTGCTTTTTGTGTATTGGCTGATCTTCAAGAACTTGAAACTGAGCTGCCTCTGACGTGGCTGAAATCAGCCCAGTCAGGTTCTTTTCACTCATCACAGCTTCCCAGGCTGGGTCTAAGAGGACTCACATTAATGTTTGGGATAGCAATGCAGCTATCTACATATCTTAAGCTGGCTCTAGTGGGAATTACACAGCCAAATTCCATGTAACTTGTAATGTACAAGTGAAAAATTTGATCAGGTTTAACAGCCGTGTAAGCTGACCATCTGAAGGTAGTAGGATTACTAATATGAATGCTAATGTGAATAGTGAGCAGGCTTTATGCCAGTATATAACCTTGGCAACAAAGTCTTTAAATACAAGAATAATATAGATGATGCTATAGGCTTTTTGTCCAAAGAGTTTGTATGTAGATTATTGTTTTGATATAAAATGGATGATTGCTCATGAGCAGTGAATTCAAATTCTTTTTCTTGAAGAGGAGATTTGAGGTAAAAACTGCAGCTAAAATAATCTAGTTAGGTATATTTTCATATCCTGTATCATGAAAAATTTAGTACTGTCCTGTGTTCTGATTAAATGCATTTTCTCCTGATGATTGAAATGAAATATTTCTTCAGTTGATTTCCATCATTCATTCCCCCTTCTTTCTGACTTTTCATTCAGGTCCATAGCTCAAAGTTAGTGACACATCCTAAAGAAATGTTCATGTGCAATAGTGACAGAAGTGTCTTCTGCTCTGCCTGACTGAACCCCCTTTGAATGATGAGTACCATGTAATTGTGAAATGCATTCAGACTTTGGAAGGATCTCTGTAAATGTGTTTTATGCCTAGGTGTGTTCTATTGTCTAACTAAACTTTAGTCTCTGCTTAACTTGTGATTTTAATTTTTTATTAGAGATTTATGTGCATTCACCTGGTAGGTGTTAGGAAGGACTGTTTGTTTTCAGCAGCACAGAAAGTAGCATGGTAATACAGGGGATTGGTTGCTTTTGTGTGTGGGTTTCTGAGTATTTTTGGCTTTGACTGCAAAAAGATTGTCACCCTGAACTTTGAAATATCAGTTCAAGCTACTTGGACACGTTACCAGAGAGGCAGAGTGTGTTTGGCACTGGGCCTTGTAAAGCCCAACCGATGGTGGTCTTTCAGTGTTTTTCTTTTCCCTTTTGCTACTTGATAGTAAGCATCCTCAGCTCTTTTTTTCTTTTTTTTTTTCCTTTTATTGTTTTTATTTTGAACCAAGAATGTGCAATCTGTAGTTTTACAGTGTTACAAGCAGACTAACACTTTTGTGAGGGGCGTCTTTCTCTCTTGACTTGTTTTTGTTGAAGCAGTCGTTGTGATGCACGTGACTGAAGCCATATGCTTCAGCTTTCTCCTGGGTTTGTGTTTTTCCTGCTTTAATATTGGTACACTTCCCATTTGCTTGAGGATGCTCTGCTGCTACCTTTATATCAAAGTCAGTTTAAAGAGCATAAGTAGTCTCACATGTATTGACCTGCTGGTACTGAGGGCTTGTGTTGTTTAAAGCAGGGTAATGGTGGCTGAGTACCATGTTTATTAGCAGGGTTTTGTGCTGAGACATTAATGCAGTTGGGTGCTATGCTGCTGAGCCAGTGTGGAAGCACTCAACTATAACCACTTATAAATTGCAGCAAGACTTACCTTATGAAATTGCAGCAAGCTGTGTTGTGGTGTTTTGATAATTCAACTAAAAATCCACTGAGCAGGAGAACTGAGAAAATGTCAACTTCTCCTTTGTTTTGCAGATATTGAAAACCTTCTGTAAATATAATAATATCTGTAAAGTTTTAGTTCCTAAATGGGTTTTCTGTTTTTATTACAGTAATTAAGATTGTTAATAAATCTACTTTAAACCTTATAATCACAGAATCAGATTTGGGAGATTTTAGTTACACGGATGTGCCTTGATGATCTGTCCAACGCTTGGTTTCTGTTTTAAGGTCATAAGTTTCCTGCTCTTAAGGATTTCAGAAGCACCTTTTTGTGGTGTGCTGTCTGTGACTATTTTAAACTGCTCTTTGCTAAGAAATTGGTTCAAAGAAACAGGTAGTTGTGTTTGTTTTAGTGGTGCAGATTTTCACCCTAATAGTTTGCTACAAGGTCCTTCTGTTTTTTGTAAAAGTTCTTTCTGCAGTGGTTTTAATGAGAGAGTCATAGGACTGTGACTGGATATTGCCAGCCCTCTCCCAGTCAAGACCCTGGTCTTAAAGAAATTTCCCATATTGTCAAAAATGTTTACATAATGTAAACAGAGGATCTTGCTTATTCAGCTGATGTCTCTTGTAATATTTTTCTAGTTGAAGGAATGTTGCAAACTTCCTGAAATTAAGGGGTGATTTTTTTCTGACTTGTGTAAGTTTACATTAGGATGTGATACAAATTCTGTGGCGATGTCAACCAGTCAAAAATCAGACTGGAAGTGGTGTGGACTCCGTGTGCCTGAGGACTCTGTGGTGTAGTGTCAAAGAGAATTGACTCGTGTAATTCTGTCAGTCTCTCATCTTTCTGCCCTGACCTTTCCCCATGTCTGTGTTACTGTAAAATTAAAAAAAACCTGTGTGTGGTTCCTTGAGGCCTTAGTCTTGCACACATTTTTGAGTTTTACCTCTGTTCTGTAAAGTGAGTAAACTACATGTGGCATGTGTATTTCTCTTCCTCATACCCAGTGAAGTTCATTATCTTGAAAATAACCTGACTAAGGAGTTTGATCTGAAGTTCTGAGGATGTGGAAGAAATACCCACGTGTAACCAGATGGCATTGTGAGACTAATGGAGACCTTTCTAAATCGTTTGGGTGTGCTTTGGAGATTCTGATCTCACAGGTGGCTTCAGTGATGGAGGACAAGTGTGGCTTTCCACCTTAACTGTGGCTTAACTCCTCTTTGAGAGGGAGGGAGTGAAGTTGATCAGGAGATGCAACCAAGTAGGTGATGGGATGGGTAAAAAAAATCTTCTGCTCTGTAGTAATGGGATAATTAGGATTGACGCATTGCACTAGGAAGGATAGGACTCTGGAAATTTCTGTGGAGAACATCTGTAACACCTTTTACAAACGTGCTGATAGCATTCTTTGAGCAGGATGCCTGGTTACGGATTTTTATCCTAATCAAAAATAGAGCATGGGGATGAACTACAATGTGCTTGGAGGAGCCTGACATCCACTTTCCCCCACATGAACAAAAAGCAGAACAATTTTTCTTGTGGATTTATTCCAAAATCCTGACAAGCATGCCTCTGAAAATGCTTGCATGGTAGACTGTTTACACAGCAGATAAGTGTAGGTGCTGTTGTAAGTGAACTGTACAAAGTTAGGCAGAAATTATTTCTGTTTGGTGAAACAGTGTTGAATAATATGGAAGAGTTGATTATTCCCTGTCTTAAAGGAGCGAGGATCTGTGCTGGTGAGTACTTTTTATGGCACCCCTAACTCTGCAAGACTTCCTTGCTTGCATTTGTATGTATCTCCAGAGCAGGTAGTTTTAAACTGGCTTTCCCCCCTCCTTCTCTGATGGTAGATGAAGAACACACTGGTGTGATCTCATTCCAATCCTCCAACTGTGTCTGGTGTGTTGTACTGCCAATGGCACTGATCAATAGCTGATCTTTCAGAGCTGGACAGAAACTCAACAATATGATGCATCAGCTGCTTGCCTTGTGTGTAGGGAAGAAAAAGAAGCCCTCCTTCCAGCTGCTGCTGCTGACAACGGGCTTTAAAACCCTAAGGCATTACACATGATTATTGTTCTTATCTTGGATGACTACAAGTATTAATGGTCATAAATTAGCTGAGATATTTCAAAATGTAGCCAGGCATCTTGATTGTGTGGAAAATCTCCAGTCTGGGGTGGATTATATATTCTGTCTTCTCTAGTTGGCTTTGGGGTGCCTTGTCTGGGGCCCATATGAGTGTGGGCTAAAGACTGAAAGCTGGACCTGATGCTGTGGCTTAGTGCATTAATGAGCCTCTTACTCCAGTTTTTCACATCCTGTGGTATGAATGAGGATTTTATAGCTAGCATCCTAATGGCTTCATCAATCTAATTTCAAAGGTAATGAAACTAAAAGGCTCAAGCAGTAAATACAGGTAAGTGCTCTGTAGTATAGTTCTGTAGGGTATGAGGAACACTGTTTCAAAATAAAGTTAACTTCTGATATCAAAAAGGGTTCTAGGATGCTAAGGAAAACTCTATTCCTAGTAAAAAAATATTCTGTTACTGGTTAGATTGTAAAAAAATTAATCCCTGATTCCAGAGTGTTGGAAATGCTTCTGCAGTGGTGAAATGTGCTTCATCTGTCATTCCATTTTTTTTACAGTGATGTAGCAGAAGTTGCTGTACTTCCCTCATTGTTTCTGTGATTAAGATGTAGCAAACCCATGTTTTCTGTGCCATGGAATGCATGTCCCCTGATGCACTGCTTCAGGAGTCAGCCCACTCCCACAGTCCTTACACAGGGGAAAAATTCAATGTAAATTACTGTTAGGTGACTTAGTGTTGCAAAAATCAGTCCTATGTCCTGTGCATTTAGTAGGACAGGTGTCTCTGTCTGTTACATAAAAGGTACAAGCAGGTAAACATTAGTGGTTGTGTTTTTAATTATTTTTGTAAAGCAAGTGTGACTTTCAGATAATATACATTATAACTCATTAGTGTGTAGTTTCCTGCACACCTCTTTAGAAAAATGTTCATTATTATGCAAATGGCTACCCTCTGGCTTTGAAGTAATTGTCACTTGGAATAATGTGTGGGCCATGGTATAAAATACTTCAAAACCTAAATAGCTGGGAAATTCAAATTGGGCAGTCAGACATTGCCTCTTGTTATGTCTGTGCCTGGAAGCAAGTTTGATATCCCTGAGGTCTGCTATCTATTGTGATATTCCTGGTGAAGGGAGTGGTAGGAAAGGGAATGGGGAGAAGGAGGAAGCAGTGTACAGGAAATAATCTCTGTGATAATTCAGACTTATTTACTAATTTTAGGGTGTATTGCAAAGCTAAGAGTTTTCCAGACTCAAGGGTCTTCCTGAAAGGGAGGCATTAGGGAGTGACAGACATGCATTTGTCAGTATTTATTTTTAGGCACTCAGTGTTAGGGGTTTTTCTGGTTGATTATAGTCTAGTTTGACAGATGTGGTATAGATTTATTTGTGCTTGCACACTGCAGCAATTCATAACTTTAAGAAACAAATATTAGTGACATCTTCCAGCAACAGCAAAGCTCTAGTATATTCTTTAACAAATAAATTAGATTTCTCTGTTAAGGTGTAGATCCAGTCCAACAGACAGCTCTAAGTGTATTTACTGGTGCAGTGCAGATGAAGGTACTCTTGCTGAGAGTGACAAATGTGTGTTTCCTAGGTATTTCTCCTTGAAAAGCATCATATGTCTGTTTATGCATTCACGGTCATGTATTATTTTCAAAGGGTTGCTAAAAGGAGTACTTAAAATGTAACAGAACCTGGCAGTAAAATAGGTGTTACAGATGAAAATGGATATTTTCTTCTAAAATTGTTCAAGGTCACATTGGTCTAAATCTAAAATAACTGTTAGGAGATTGCTGGACTAGGTGAACTTTGTTCTCCCAGCTGAATTCCCTTTGTAGTGCAGTACATTACTATTGTTTTCTGGACCTAGTCATAATTTCCCTTTGCAGAGGAAGACTGGGAGGGATAATACACCTGAGTTTCTTGCCTTGTCTTGCACAAAGCCTTTTGCCAGTCAGGCAGGTCACTCTCTGTTTCTGCTCTTTATGTGGCAGTGCAAAGTAACCCAGAGGAAGGATGAAACCCATGGTCTCTGTGTACAGCATTCTAGGGGAGATGGAGCCAGTGTAGGTACCTCAACCTCTGCCCCATTCCTCAGGAGTCTCCTGCAGCTTCTGATGGGAACCAGACCCATTGTGGGAGCCTTGAGAGGCTCCTGCAACATTCCCATGGAAGTAAAAGTTGGCGAGAGGATGGACATCATTTTTTGCGGTAGAATGAGAAAAATCTTTCCCTTTTGTGGTATAATTATAAAAATCCCTTCTTTACAAAAGACTTCATTCATCCTTTAGGAAGGAATGATCTAGCTTACAAATTAGCTTGTCCTTGCAGCATTAGGGAAAAAATAGCACAGTATTGAAGACTGTGATTCCTTTTCTTGCTAACAGATTATGATGCGTGGATGTCTCTTGAGGCTATTGCACATTGATGGTAATAAATATGCACTCAGACTTGTGTAGCTATTTTTCAAATATTCTGCACTAAGAAAAGGAGTTGTGTTCAGGGGAGCTGAGGGGCAAGGGAGTAGCTTCTGAGATCTGATAATAGTTGAGAAATCAATAGAGACAAGGTAGGCTTGTTATGAAAAACCTCACTTATAGGTGGAAAATGAGAACTCTACGTGCTGCAAGCATTTAGCTTGCAGTTTATTTTCTAAAATCTTTCAGTTCTTCATTGTGATGACAGAAGTGACTATCAGATCCTCAGTAACTTGGAGGATTTGTTTTGGATAAACAACATACATCTCATATGACTACTCCAAAAATGTAACAAGGCAGATGGAATTGCCTGTGTTGTTTCACTGTGTCTCTCTGAAGTTTCCTAATTCAGATGCCTTGTTTCCTTCATTGATGTTTGCTGTATCATGTCAAACAAGGTAATGAATTTTTAAAATGTCGTCAATTTAGTACTGTGATATTCAAAATTTTTAAGTAAACCCTGTGAACACAGTAGAAATGATAGTGGTTAGAAACTGGAGAGATCACAGAATTGCAAGGCTTTGGGTAAGGGAAGTTGAATTGTAGTTAAATTTTTTGTGATGTGGGCAGGAACTGGGCCTTAGTTGTTCCATTATTGTTCCATGGGTTGACAACATGAATTTAAAACAACCAAACAAAAACTAGTTCAGTTATTGAATGTGTGTCCTTTCTATATCAACCTTGATCAAAATCAACATAAGATGTTAGAAATGAATGCAAGTTGCATCAGCAATCTCTGAATTGCATAGTGTTTGTGCTTTAATGTTATTAAGGATGATAGCTCACATCCTGTTAATGAGAGAGCCACCATGAAACACGAGATCTTTCTTTAAACATTTAATTTTTGCAGGTTTTAAATACTGCACTCTATTGTTTTAAAACTCGTATTAATCTCAGATGCTGGGGTTGTTGCTGTCTCTTTAATTTGCCTTCTGAACTGGCATCACTTTGCTTTGTATGCTGACTTCTGGAGCTCAGCTTGGCAATAGGAATAGCCTGTCTTCAAACTCCTTTTCCTCTAAGATGCTTGACTAAATAAAAGGAAGATTAGTTCTAGTGTGTATGTGTCAGGACTGGAATAAAATATTCATAAATATTTATCAGGTGGGGAAAAATAAATACATGGATGCATCCTTTTAAAACTCAGATGACGTGACATAATAGACCAGCTGGGAGAGGATGAAAGGTGAGTGTGGGGGAGATTTTTCACCTTCTGTAAACTATGTAGTAACCTGGAGTGCAGCACAGCACATTGAAATGCTAAAATAGATGGAAGCATGTACTGACAAGGGCCTTTCTAGATAGATAGGCAGATGATTGCTTCCCTGAGAGCCTGGAACTTTAAATTGATGTGGGTGGTCTAATGTCATGCACAGTATTTACAGTAGCTGAGTGTGAAGTCAACGTAGTAAAATCACAATGAGATAGAAAGTAACTACTGAGTTGAGTGGCATTAGGAGAAAATCCAGGTTTTGTAATCAATAATGGCATAAACACAATGTTTTGTTTTTAGTCTTCTGTACTTACCTTCTTTAGCTGACCTGTAGGTAATATATTTTCAGCTTGCAGATGTAGCTGTTGGATTTCTCTGTGTGTATAAGCGTATCTCTTCATGGAGGAGAATAGTAGTTTCCAATTGCCAGTTGTAAATAATAGGAGGAAAGATGGAGCTCTGTGGTTCAGGAAGGGAGTGTGTGAAGTGCTGAGGTGTAAAAGAAAAGCCTCCCTCCCTCGTTCTCTGTGTTGGATCTGAATGGGGAAGTGCTTTCAAATTAATCCAGCTGTCAGCATGGCCCTGTGTGGCTTTTAAGCAAGGTAGCTCCAAGATCTTTGGTTGATACCAGGATCAGGGAGAATAGAGGAGTGATGGAGGATGGGAGGCTGGAGAACTGGCTTGTTCTTGTGATGCTGGTTTTGTTTTTCCTTCAGGGTTTTTGTTGCTATAAGTAAAGTGGAAGTTAGGAATGGATAATCTTGATAAATTATGAGAAATACTTGTTCTAGTCTAGCAGATAAGAACACAAGCAACATGAAAACAACAATTCATCTCATATAAGGAAATGTGCTTAAAAATGGGAGTACATGCTTGTCCTTATTTCTTAAAAAAACCCCAGGCCTAAAAAACTGCAACAAAACCACTCCATAGCCTGTAAATGACTGTACTGTAGCATAGTAGCTTTTTTATTTTCTTACTGTTCCATAATGGGTTTTCATTTTGTGTATTGAGGTACAGATAATTCCTACCTGTACAGAGTTTTGGTGTGTTCTGAAAAGAGCAACTGGGCTGAGAGGAATGTCCTACAAAGCCAGAGGTGTGTGTGGAAATGGAGGTGATCCCCCTCTGGTGCTGCCCTGTCTCTTGGGGGAGCAAGGACAGCTGAAGGACCTTGTCTAATCTGCATCAGTTGTACATGTTTTTGAAGATGATGAAGCAGTAACTGCTCTCCTCCCTGTCATTTCCTCTGCCTTAAGGTGATGTATCATCATTAATAATGCTTCCTCCGCAGTAAAAGCTGGTCACTGTCAACTTCAGAAGGACTTATGGTCAAGAGTGTTCTGAGTTCTTCTGAATATCTCGAGATAAGTGTATAAACCCATTAAACATATTAATTAGCTTTTCTTTGTAGGTGTTTTAAACATAAACCACTTTTTTTTTTAATAGATTTCATTATTTTGGATGAGATCATAGTGTGAAGGTCTCTTGTGTCCTGCTTCTACAGCACAGTAGTGGTTATGATTGCAGCTTCTACAGTAATCCTTTTCAGCAGGTGTACTTCAAATATTCAGGACTGAGAAAAAGTGCTTTTTCTTATTTTTCAGTGAATCTTGTCTGAGGAGGGGGGAGAGTCTAAGCTAGGGAATGGTGAGAGGAGGACAGAGTCTGTTCTGTCTCAGCCTTGGCAAGTGCTGTGTACACCTCAGTTAATGCTGGTAGATTTACTTCATTTTCCTAGCAGTTTCTCAGTTGCATCTGTTCCTGGGGTCAGGAAAACCACCCTCCATCCCTGATGAGCCCCCACAGATACTATTAACAACCTCACACTGCATGAAGTGGCTCAGAGTGTGTTGTAGCTGCTGCCACAGCTGGGCAAGGGGCTTTTGAAGAGAGGCAATGTAAAGTTTATTAGTGTCGTCCTCAGGGGATGCAACAGGATCTAATTACGTTTCCTTAAAGCTTGCACGTGTTTTTAGCAAACTAAAAGCAGTGTCCAGATATCATGACAAAATTCATCTGGGAGTTTGGAATGACTAATTTTTTTCTGAAAGAGACTAGTGTGCTGAAAGTAATCTATTGCAAGTCAGTTGCTCTGATGAACTTCAATGATATCTTTTGTTGCCAATTAAGATTAGTAATCCAGAGTGCTTTTTGCATTATGAGTTATTTTCCAGTCTTATATCCATTCCTATTAAATGAGAAAGTGGTTTCAATTTAGAACATTTTTTACAGTCTCTAAATAATGAAAGCATTCAGTCTTGATTTGTGTTTAATGGCTGGATAAGGACTGTTTGTTTTTGTTTGTAATGCAGTGTGGTCTCCTCTGCAGATAATGTCAAAGATATCATAAAACAACATGGTGATTGTGTAATAGGTTAGCTTCATCCTTAACGCCTGAGAGGAAAATGTGACTCTGCACTTCAGCAAATGGTTCAAAAATCAAGTCTTGGGTTCCAACATCTTAATTTCTTGTGTGTCTACAGTCCAAGCACGTTGTCAGTCAGCATATGTGGCAATGTTCACAGAGAACATCGTGCAGCTAAACCCCTTCTGAAATCAAGGCCTTTGTGAAGGAGATCCAGGCAGCGTGTCAGATGTTTGAATGTTGAACTTTGGAAGTTAAAAACTATTCATAACCATTGATGATAACTTATTATCCATGTGTGTTTTTTTCTTCTTGGCCACGTGCCCAGATTCTGTAATGATGAGTAGTTATCTTTGCAACCTTTCACATTGTTGACAGTGATTAATAATGTGTTGTGCACACTTCCATTGCATCAAATACCAATTTTTTGGGTAATGGCAAAAGAATATCTAATTAGGGAACTAATATCATTGACTGCACACATTATAATTCAAGCGTTATTTCTTTGGAAAAGCAAGGGTAGAAGTAGTAGATTGAAGTATGATTTTTACATTTCAGAATATTAGGTTTTAGGTTAATTTCTGACAGTTTCCCTAATATGACTGAAGTACGAGCATATGAACAGAGAAGCATATTTTTAAAGGACTTTACTGTGAGGAAGAAAATCTTTTAAATCACTAGATGCTGCATATACCCTTTTGAATGTTAAATCCTAAAGTAATAAAGATAGCAGATGCTTGTAAAAATGAGATGACTGCAGATCAGAAATAGTGGGTTTTTCTGAGCAAAACTGCTTGAAATTGCCAGTGTGTGCACTGATAAGCACTCAATACTGGGAACTTATCTCCCAGGCAGTGTCTAAAAAGTGTAAAACTGATGATTGGAAATTAAGAAATGGGTACTATTATCATACTTGGATACCTTTCATGTAAGTATATGTCCTTCAATAGCTGTATTTCTATTTTTTTTTAATCAACAGCATTTAACCTGAAACACTTTCTTTCATTTTTGCCAGTACTGTAGTAGTTTGCATATCACTGTATCTACTCAAGAAAAACTGGACTGTAAATTAGGTCACCTATGCTGACTTTCCATAATTTTTTTTTTTTTTTCATAAAATGAAGTTTACCTTTTCTACTGTTTGTTTGTCTGTTCAACTTCTTTACCTTTCGGGATTCACAGGTTTTTTGTTTTCTTGTATTGTTACAGCTGCACTATTTAGCAATGCAGAGCCTGTAGTTGCTTCATGATTTAGATTATATCTATATGTATGTATTAATTTCTATTCATCTGGCTAAGGACTGACATATTAAACTGGTATTCTTTCTCATTTGTGTCATGGTTACTTCATTAACTGTGTTGAATTATGCTATAAATATTTGCAGGAGCCCAGTCTTTGGAGTAATTCTCCATGGGGAATTTGCATTGAAATTGATAGGGCATCTGAGTGTAGAAAAGCTGCTTGAGTGGGCATCATCTGCTCTTTGAGGCATGCAAGCTTAAGTGGTAGAATATATATATTTTTAACTGCTAATGTACTGTTAGGGCAATCAAGGGGTTGATTTCCTTGGTGATGTAAGTGTTTAGTCAGGAGTAGGGATATCTGTTCACTCAGAAGAGATTTTTATTGAGAACAGCTCTGGATAAAAGCAGAGGCCAACAGAGAAGATGCAGGAATATTTCAGTAAAACTGAACTGCAAGATGATAATGGGAAGGGTGCAAGTTCATTGAAACAGGATTGTGGCTCTGTAAAAGCCTGTCATTTGTTCCTTCCTCTGAAGTGTTTTGAGCCTGTTGTGAATATTCTACTAAAGGTGATATATTCTAGAAGTTCGCTCTAGAGT
The DNA here is from genome assembly GCA_013398175.1 of Climacteris rufus. Lineage (NCBI taxonomy): Eukaryota > Metazoa > Chordata > Aves > Passeriformes > Climacteridae > Climacteris > Climacteris rufus. Next base: position 1,607,296 of record VZRZ01008454.1, on the reverse strand, counting down.
TGCTGTGTGCTGGGATATGAGGTCACACAGAGCTACAGGAACAGGGGAAGTTATTTTTGAAAATGAATTTAAACAGAATTCACGCTACTGTGGAAATCCTTATACAATGAAACAATGATATAAATTTGCTCCCTTTTCTCTCTGCAGCCTTGGAAAGGAAAGGTTGTTGAATAGCAAATCTTGTGCTCCATGGTGAGAAAATGCAGTTGGAACAAGTTAGTTTTGCAGATAGACAGTAACAGCAGAGAAGCAATATAGTGCTCTCAGTAAAAATGCTCAAACTGTTATTTCCTATTCCATTGACTATTTGGCTCTAATCTGTATTTCAAAAATATATACACACAAGGAGAATAAAAAACGGTGTTAAATTGAAAGTTTTCATATTTGCAAACTTCATCTTTATGTTTGTCTTAATAGGTGATGAGAACTCTGCAACAGGGACTCCATTATTTCTCTGTGGAAAGGTACACACCAAACTGAAACCAGAAATAAAAGGTGGTGGTTTTGCCCTGATCTTTCTGTCCATAAAGATGCACTAACCTTTTTGTGACAACAATTATCTCAGTTCCTTCCTTCTCCACTGGAGCAGTGAAAATGGAGAAGCAAGAAGCTTGGCACAGAACAGCTTTGGATGGCTTGCTGTGTTTCAGGGTACATTCTGCTGTGGTTTTTAGCTATAATCTTTCTAGTTTTTGGCTGAAGTAGATCAGCTGTGTTTATACTGCATGACCTCAGTGGTCCATCCAAGCATCAGCAATGAAGCACAGTAACTAGTGAAAGAAATGGAAAAAAGCTGAGGAACTGTTCATTTTTGGAGGAGGGAGGAGGCTTGTAGAATCTAATTTGCATCTTGCTGGAGACAGCCAGTGGTGATATTAAGGCCTGTGTTATTTCCCAGGGTACTTGGAATTCATAAGTCTGAGTTAGACTCTTCCAATTCTGCCATGAGTTTCCCTCTGTGATCAACAGAAGAATTTTCTGTCTAACAAAAGTAAGGTCTTGTGATTATGCTAATATGCTCTGAAGAAAAATGGATTTTCTCATTTGAGCCCTTAAATAAGGGGCTTTATTTTGCTCTTTGTTCTTTTTAAACTTGTACTTGAAGTCTCCTTGCCATCTTAGACCCAGGGTAAGATCCTAAAATACACATGGAGAATTCTGAGGAAGGTGTTGCCCAGTGGTTGTGCTTGTTGGAGCCCTGCTAGTATGCAAAAGGAAAAACACTTTCCATGAAACACTAGGGTTTTCCAGTCTTGAATTTCCAAAGACATACTTTCCCCAGCAGCACAGTCATTTGCAATTAATAGCTTAGAGGCAAGGAGTGAAATGCAGAATAACATGAGAAGTCCTATGAATATCAGCCACAAAACAGTGAATATCTTTTCCATCATAAATTTTGATTTTTCATTAAAATGCTTGGAGATGAGTACTGTTGTGCACAGGAGCGAGTCTGGAAGTGGTTTGGGAAGCAGAACTGGTCTATTGCACTGCATTAGCAAATTGCAGCATGGTCACAGTGCTTTGAGTGTGGGACTGGGAGGTTCTCTGCTCTCAGCTTTTGCAAGTTAATGACTGAGTCTGATATCCTCATGCTCAGTTGAAAAGATTCCCTATCATATAGGGAATTGCTGACTTATGATATTGATTCTGACAGGGTTTATTTCCTAAAGAAATACATTTTGTTTTCTTAGTGAGTTCAAGGCATGGGTGTGATGCCACTGGAAAATGAGCACTGTGACTGTTGCCAATTTGAGCACTCTAATGCTTGCACTGGAGGCAACTGTTCTATCAGGGAAACTTGAGTGTTGTTCTTCATATTATTTCACCACATAAAGGAATCCATTTTAGTAATATGAGTTGATTTCAACTATACACCAGTGAGAGAGTAATAGAAAAGCCAGTAGATAAAGAAGTGGTTTTTTCTTGCTTAACCTGTGTGGTTGGTAGCTGAAATACCTGTCTTGGGCAAGAACAACCTGTATGACTTGTCCTTGAGCGTGCATTTTGAAAGTTTGCCTAAAAGTGTAATCAATTCATGCATGTTTTGATCATGTACTGCCAGCATGTTCCCCATCAGATTATTGTGGCTCTTCTCTCCTGTTTTAACATGCAATCCTTGCACACCTATTGTTTAGCAATGAGGTCTGGTGTAGGCACAGGTGGGCTGCTAGGAGAAAGCCAGAAAAAGTAGTTTCTGGGCTATCTGATACACTGCTTCGAGCAAATATTGGATATTTTGAGATTAGACTAAAACCTTTCCTCTTCAGTTTCTTTCTTAATTATATTTTGGTTTTATTGGATCCTAATTCTAGACCTTTGAATGATTATTATGAATATTTTGCTAAGTAGCATTGAAAATACAAGGATGATGTATATGAAGATACAGGACCATATCTAGCAGTACTTCATCTGTGGCTGTTGCCACTCAGTGTAACCATTGCTGTAAGGTTTGAGTGTATAAATAGTCTGAAATAAGGCTTTTTGAGGTACCTCTAAATTCCACAGGTCAGTTGTTATCTGTAATTCCATGGCTATGTAATGGCAAGGAATGAACCAAAACTTAATTTAACACTTCTCTTCCTGTATTCATTCATTTAAGCCTGGTAGATTTTGTTCAAGTTAGTCAAACTTTTTAATGCTCATCTGAACTGATAAGTCTGGTAGTGTCATTGTGTCATCAGGAATAATGTGTTTTCCTCGACTGGTGTGACAGAGATGTCATTAAAGAAGTATTTTGTTTCAATGGACTTCTGAGAGCTGGAAAACATCTCATTTGCAGCCTTCCAGTGGGGAATGAGTTGATGCAAACTGTCTAATGATATTCATTTAGGTACATATAGAAGCCTAAAATTTTGGGTTTTGAAAGTTTGGATAAATTTGCAGTAGTGCAGAAAAAAGAAAAGCAGTATCAGTAGAAATGGGGCTGTATCTTTTGGGTGGGAACTCGAACTAAACTGGCTGTCTGAACACTTATCTTGCCAAGCAGCTTTTAACTGTGCTTGATGTGCTTAGACTGGGTCTCTGTCTATAAGGCTGATGATACCTAGCTACACTTACCCCATTTTGGCTGTCTCCTATTACAGTTGGATGCCTGCAGCAATTCCTCCTGTGTGTGCTTTCAGCTGTATCTCCTAAAGTGGTTCATGATGTCTGGTGAACCTTGTGTCATGTGCAGCAGGAGTGGTTTGGCCTGTGTAAATGGAGTTCCCAGATGAAATTAAGATGGTGGCTTTCCAGAAGAAAAAAGAAATTACTTTGGAAAGCATTTCAAACAACACCAACAAATCTTGAAAGCTGTCCTTATCTCCACAGTTATAGGAGAATAACAGTCTCAGCAGGTAGTGTGTGTGATGTGGACATCAGGGCTTCCTCACGAGTAGAACACCAGTATCCAGAGATCTTCAGGGTGGTGGGTTATGTGTGGCTTGCCAATGAACATTGTTCTTCTGACATTGTACTGCATGTCTGCAGCATTTTAGTGAACCTCTAAGCTCATGAGGATGGATCTTTGAAAAGAGTTAAATAGTGGAGTACAAAATGACAGGGAGGTGTTTATCTGAACAAATGTGTGTGCCTGCGTATTTATTGCACAATTTGAAAGTCTGAAACCCCCTGTTCTTTCATAAATATTTGTATGTTTCAGCCTTTCATTTTGGTTTAAAGTATCTAATCTACCATAGCAAATACACTTATTTTTTTGTATCTCTTTACAGACCTTGCCAAATGATTACTTTTACCAGCTGTTCCAAATACTGAAAGAAATAATGAGCTTTAAAAAAAAAATTGTAGCTTGTTGCTTCCTCATTCCAGTGTGGCTAGGAGATTTGGACAGTTGCTCTGTCGTTAAGTACCCACTTACTTTAAAGGTTATAGTTACAACGAAAATAACAGTTTTGCCATTTCAGTTTGTGCTACAAAATCTCTTCTTTGAGGGAAGACAGTCATCTACAGTCACATAAGCCACAAGTACAATGAAGTGACAGGTACTATGTCTTAAAAAGAGAAAAATACTCAAATTGCTCCCATTCCTGCCCAAAATTTAAGAAACTATGATATCCTTAATAACAGTTTTCATGTTTCTCCTGTACAGTTCATTTCATGAGGCTTTGTTTCCATTAATTTTGTTTAAGATCTAAGGACCACTTCTAAAAGTGTATGTGGAATACAGCCCACCTTTGTGAAGAATCACAGTGATGGTGAGCAATGACCTCTTTTTGGTTTGTGCTTGTAGTTCAGAGACTACTGTGGGGTGTTTAAGTTGTAGCTTCCCAAAAGCTTTTGCCTTTTTTGAAACTTCCTTCCAGACAAAGTTAGCCCCTTATTTTGAATATTAACACCAGCTGTGTTAGTATTCATTGAGAATGTGACAGTGTAATTGGAGGCTTAGGGTTAATATTCACTTCAAGTTAAGCTCAGACATGTTATCAGTGGTGAAGAGTAAACCCGGAGTTTAAAAGGTTAAAATAAGTCTTATTTTAGTGGCCATAAATGACTAATCAAATTAGTAATTTTTTTAATATAAATGCACTTGGAGTGACTGAGCTGGGGAAGTGTCTCTAGAGTAGGTCTTTCTTGGTATAGGCAGTCCAAGGTAAAGTATATTATTTTAGTAACTTTTTTCCTGTTTTCAGGCAGTTATATGTCTCTTCCTGCTGATACTGTCTTGGTTGGTTGTGGTTTTTTTGTGTGTGTTTGTTTTTTGGGGTTTTTTTTGTTGAGGTTGTTCAGGGTTTGTTGGGTGGTTCTTTTCACAAGTACTTTCCTTGCTTGTGTAACCAAAAGCATAAAGGCTGGAATCCATGGTCTCCTGGTTTTGGTGTTAGCCTGTGGTCTGTTGTAAGCATAATTATGGGCTGTAGAAACAAACTAATGATGTCACTGATAGTTTTGCTAATGGAGTGTGTGTTTGCTCTTTTTGTAAATAGAAAAATTATGTAGATGCCCATTTGAAGGGGTGGAGGGACCTGGAAGAAAACAGCAACAATCACTGTGTGGGTGACTTGTTCTGGCACAAGTTTTCCTGTGAAGTTTCTTGTCTGTAATATTAACTCACTGCTTATGTAAGGGTCTGTCTGGTATTTAAGGGGAGGTGCAGAGGCTATTCTGATTTTTTTGTTGGTGTGGATGAGTCATTTATTTGATTACCACCACATTTGGGTGTATGTGTTTGCAGTGTTCCTTGCTTACAGTACCAGTAGTAACTCTACACTTACTTCAGCCCCCAGCAAGGAGTAATGCTTTGTCTTGCCCCTTCTGTGAAGAATTTCCTGTTTGCAGGGGAAAATAAGATACCAATGCCTTCCTGGATACCTCTTTTAGATGAAACTGCTACTTTTCAGATAGCTGACCTTATAAATGAAGTTGTGGAACAGGGATTAGCCTTGTAGGTAATGGAAAGATTCAAGTTTTATCTACAGTGTTTCTTCTTTGAGCAAAAGTCCAAGTCAGAACCAGGCTGGTGTGTTTGCTGTGTGTTTTATATTCTTTCCAGTGTGGGCTGAATTATCAATTTGGGAAACCTCCAGCATTCCTATTTGCACAGCAATGGTTTAAAGTAGGGTAAGTGCTCTACTTTTGTCTTTTCATGTTTATTTCAGATAAATTGCGCTTTTGTCTGGCATCACTCCAGATGTGCCTCACCTTGCTTCTCCCCATAGCTCAGTATGCTGAGCATGACTCCATATGGTCCCTCGGGTCAGCTGGGATCAGCTGTCCCACTTGTGTCCCTTCCCAGCTTCTTGTGTACCCCCAGCCTCCTTGCTGGTGGGCTGGCACGAGGAGCAGAAAGACCTTGACTCTGTATAAGCACTGCTCAGCAGGAACTAACACATCCCTGTGTTATCAGCACTGTTTCCAGCACAAATCTGAACCATACCTCCATATCAGCTACTCTGAGGAAAATTAACTCTACCCCAGAGAAAGCCAGCAGAGGCATCCCAAAGTCCTTTATTTAGTGAGTTTTCCCAGTTATGGCTCTGCAGTAAGGCTTATCTGTATGTTAGATCCTGAATGTGAAATGAATAGTCCTTTGTGTAAACACAAATAGATAAAATTTTATCACTCAGTACAGCTATTTCCATGTAGTGAGGTACATCTGAAATGCAGAATGACTGATTAAGGAGAAGATGTTAGAAGGTGTTAGCAATAGCTTGTGAGTAAAAATGTTCACAGAACACTATAGGTGTCAGAGAAGGACTGTAAATAATTAGGGAGGTTGGAGGTAAAGGTAAGAAGAAACTGGAAACAAGGCCCATAATACTAGAAACACAGTCCTGCTGTATTTTGTTGTGTTTTGGCAGCGCCTCTTCTAGCTGATGCTTTGCTTGTATATGTGATAGGACCCTGGGAGTTGGGGTTTTCCATTCCAACATACACCAAGTTACTGTCCTTGGCTTTCTTTTCATGGACTTTGAACCTATCATGCTGTGGTCTCCCTGTTTGACTTGTTTTTCTGTTGTTGAGTGGTAATCCACTTGAAGAGGGAAGTGGTGTCATGTCCTGCATTGTGTCAGTATTGGTCACCTCACACTGGAACAGTTCCACCATTGCATGATCCTGCCTGTTGGTATTATCAATTACAGTAGAGCCCTACATCAATCTTTCTGCTGGCAGCCAGTGGCAGGTCTGTTTTGGGGGGCTAAAAAGGCATCATGATGTGAGACTATGAATACTGCTTAAATATCTAAAATATTGAAGAATCTTGTGTACATTACCGCAGGACAGAGATGCGCAGTCATCAACCCTGCCCGTGGCAGGGCATTGGAACAAGGTGATCTTTAAGGTCCTTTCCAACTCTGAGAGTTCTGTGATTCTGTAGCTGCTGATACTGATATGAGGGGTAGACAGTCAGTGCTGTGAGATGGTCACAGGGCTGTCATGCTGACAGTGCCAAAACTCAAATGAAGGGACCCCTTTCCCACCACAGAACAGCATCTCGCAGCCTTTTTTCTACCCTCCTACCCATCATTGCTGAATAATCTTCAAGCATGTGCTTGTTAGTTAAAGTGTGAATTAGCATTATTTTGGAAAACACATTTCTTAAAGCTGTTTCATACTTTTTGTTTCTGTCTTGGCTGTGATGAGTCAGGCGAGTGAATGACTGGAAGTCCTCCAAATGCTGCTACTTTCCCTTGGCCTTTGCCATAGTCCATCTGAACCAGCCCCTGTTGCTTGACTGACAGCTGGCCAAGGAAGAATCCTACAACATCTCAGCATAAAAAAACCTCAGGTGTTTTGAGGCAGTTTGAAGCTGGTGCATGAGGATACAAGGAAGCTGGTGCAGTTCATGAGGTTACAAGGTCAGAAGCTGGATTTAGAATTGGGTATATTCTGAATTAAGTTAATGCCTACCTGTATCTAATTGTGTGGAGAAGATGCAGAGTGGACACTTGAGAGAGCATTTGAGACAGGGCAGTTCTGGGTAACACAGGTTCTTTTCTCCTATTTATGTTGCATTAGCTTTGGTATTTCTTATGTGTACACAGGTATTCCCCACTGAACTGGGTATTTACAGTCCTGCAGAAATATTTATAAAGCACTTGAGTTTGCTGCTCTCTTAACAGCTTGGCACAAGCTCTAGGGAAGCACTGCTGCTGGGAGCAGTAGGCTGCCTCCTTTTGTGGGATTTAGTGAATCATTAAATGTCTCAAATTTATGTCCATTATGTTAATAAAAATGAAAACAGTAATACTACCTGGCTTCAAAAATTGTTCTCTTCTTTCCTGTTGGTGTCATAAATAGCATTTCCCTTCTTCTGTGGGTCAAGCAGAACAGCAATCCTGTTCAAGAAATTACTCTCAATTTCCTTTCTCTTATTGATGTCTTAATGCTTACTGATTTGGTGGAAAGCATGTGGGTTTTCCTAATCTTTTAGGCAAATTTTTTTGTTGTTGTTTTTTACCTCCTTTAGATATTTATTTATTTTAGAAAATAATGCAATGCACTTTCAGGGCACCTAAGGCTGTAATTTTTTTGCTTCTGCCTGATGTTTCAAATGTCCTGGTTACACACTAGTTTGAAAACAACACCTTGCCCTTCTGAGGTAAGAAATTCGTGAAGAAATAGCAGAGTCCCATGGCACTAATTCTATCTGAGGTTACATGGGGATGGAGGTTAGACCAGTTTGCCTTTGGTTTGTGAGCCCTGATTTGTTTAATTGTCTATGTGTCTATGATAAATTCCTCAGTGATAATTGACGAGGATGTTAATGCTTTTATAAACTAACCTTCTCTTTCTTCCCAGGGGTGCTTGTAGATGGCTTAGCAAGGGGAGGGAGCCTGAAGCCCATTTCTCTCAGAGCTCTGTCCCTGACCTTTCCTTCCCGGTCGCGTGCGATCCCTGCTCTGCTCACTGCCCCTGCACTGCAGGAAAAGCCCGACCTGAGCAGCTCTGCCTTAGCATTGTCTGGCCTCTCCTTTTGTGTTCTGCTGCCAGCTTGGATAACTCCTCGAGCTCCTCGGGAGGACGTGGCAACCTCTTGGTTTGAGTAGCAAAGGTTGCAACAGCAGAGCTGTCACTTTTAAACCCTGGCGCTGCTTGAGTTGAAGCTCAGTCCTGCCCTGAGATCTTGCTGTAGGTGGAATTGTGCTCTTATGGTTGGATGTCCGTGCTATGTAATGAGAAGGGGACATAATCTCTGAGGAGAAATACCAGAGTCTTAGTAGGAAAAATATGTTGCAAGAAACAGAGCTTTGAACTTACTATTCAGCATCCATTAAATGCCCTTAAAAATCACTGTTTCGAAGTGATTTCTCAAGATGGCTTTATTTTTTTTGGCAACATTTTTATAGGGACTAATAGCTCAATTTGTTCTTTTTTTTGTTTTCTTGTCAAATGCTCTTATCTTAGAGCAGATTGGCTTGTACTGTGGTTCCTTCTGAGCCAGCTGGTCCTGTTGGGGCATTGAGAGGGGAAACCCTGGAAAGGGAAATGAGGGCTGGGGCACCAGTGCTGCCTTTTATCCCAGGTGGAGTGAAGGTTTTCTTCTCTGGAAGAGAAGAGCACTACGAGCTGAAGTCAAATTCCTTTTAGGGACTTAGAGAAAGGATTGTATATTATAGGAGAACACCAAATACAAAGCCTGTGTTGAGCTCCTGCACTTCAGTTGTGGTGGGGGTAGCATTTTTAACAGATTCTGGCTTATAACTTTGTTAAACATGCTTGGTGTCAGCTCTACACCTTTATTCAATTTTAAGACTAGCCAAAAAAAATCCTCTCAAGTCCTTAATTTTATCCTTATAAACTATAGGCTTCCTGTGTAGTTTGTTTTGTGTTAATTAACTCAATTTTCTATTGATAAGTCTTAAGCAAAAGGAGACTCTGAGTCATTGTCAGTCTCACAGTACAGTGTGGTCACTGAGATGAATCAGCTGTGAGCAGGACACAAGCAAACAGTTGTTCTGAAAGGTGATTTTAAAACAAAAATTGAGACACTTTTATGTGTACAGGTGCAGTAGCTGTAAATAGTGCTTTGTTAATATTCCTAGTAGAATCTGAGGCAACTCACAACTGGGTGAGGAAAAAGAAAATTAGTTGCTCCTTGTCGTGGAGGCAACTGCTAGACCAGTTTTTAGCCAGTAAACATTTTATCTGTTTTGGGATTTAAGGTTTTGAATTGCGTGTCATCAATCTCTCTCTGAATGTGTTTGGAATTTACATTGTGCTGTGATTAAACCAGTCCTCAGCTCTGGAGGGACAGGAAAACATTGCCTACCAAAATACACCACCTGCAGAAAGTCAAGGTGTTTTTGTAACCTGGTATGGAAATAGATGATGTTATTTTGCTGTAGTAATATACTGCTTTTTCTTGTTTTACTGTGATAAATGGTGACTGAATTTGAAGTGACTCGTTTTTGTACCTTTGGATACTAATCTTATTAAGATATAGACTGCTTACTATCAGTTCACTGTATTGCATAAAACAAAACAAATCCAGTTGTAGCAGATTGTCCTACCAGTAATTTGGCACAAGCAGTTTTCTGTCTGGTTTTGATTTGTTTTTAGATTGTTTTTGTTTTTTTTTTTGAGGTGGTGTGAGGTTAAGCATCCTCTTCTTGCACATCACATTGCAAAGTGTTCTCCTCTGCCTTTCAGTGATTCAAACTGAGCAGCTGCAGAGGAGATCATTGACAAAGTGTTTATAAAACACTTTTTATGTTCTGGGTTTGTTCCAGTTCTAGGCTTATCTCACTATTAATGTCTTTTTCAGGATGGATTTTTTTTTTTTTTTAAATAAGAAAATTGCTTATTCCTGTTTTCCGTGCTGGTAAAAGTGTCTGAGATTTCAGATCATCTGTTATAGCAACCAGGAGTCAGATACAGAGCAGTATGGACCCACAAGCTGTACTGCTCAAAGTAATTTGAGCTTTCTTTTTTCCTGATTCCTTTGTAGTGATCCTTTACCTTCAGAATAATTCTTGTCTGTGGAAGAAGGGTGTGGGTTTGTGTGTTGTTGTTTTATGGTGTTTTATTTATTTTTTATGTTAATGTATTTTTACTCAGGTTGTGTTTTTCTTTCAAAGGATGATTTTTATGAAGTACACACTCTCAGATTAATTTCATGTGCAATATACAATTTTCTATGAATAACAGAAAAGGCTGTATATAGAAAAAATGGAGCTCCTGAGATACAAGTGCTTACCTTGACATCCCTTGAAGGCTTGAAGGAGATAAACACTGATGGTTTCATGTGGCTCCCAGTAAGGCAGGTGGCAAACTTTCTGTTGCTTTAGTGGGATTTGGTGTACACTCCTCTTTTTTTTTTTCTTTAATGACATGTTTTTTTTTTTAAAAAAAACAAACCACACAACCCCCAAACAAAAAAAAAAAAACCCTAACCACAAACCACCAAATCTGTGTGAATATCCCATAACTCTTTAAGCTCTTCACTTTGGGAATGTGAAAAGAGGGTTTTTCTCATCTGTTAACTGCAGAATTAAATGTTTACCAGGTCAAAGCATGGGCAGCAGTTGCTGCCTGTGTTTTCTCAAAGGTATAGAACAAAAAACAAGCTCCATGCATATACCATATTTCTTCCTGAAGGGACTGACTGTTGGAATGAATATGAAAGTGAGGATGTAAATTAGATATTCTTTGAATTAACACTATTTAAATTTTTTTTAGGATGCTTGGTGTTGATTCTTTGCTTACTAGGTGGAATTGCTTTCATTGTTTCCTTCTATTAAAAGTAAATATTGGAGAATTGGCAGACAAAATATAGTTAAGGGAGCTACTACCTCTTTCTTCATCCCAGTGCTGTGAACTGTTTTTGCTATTGAAAGCAAACTAAAAGTCTTATTTTCAGCCAGTCCTGCAAGCATAAGCAGAAATGACACAGTAAGAAACTCATCCCATAAATTTTATGGCAGTCTTTTGGTCTGTGCTCCTGGTAAGAACTGGTCTCCAACATGTTTAAATCAGGAAAAAAAAAAGGAAATAAAGGATGAAAGTGTTGTGGACAAAACCGGCCTAGCAGCTATTGTTTACTGATTGGTGGCTTCTAAAGTGCAAGCTTCATTATCAGTAATGATAACTGCTGAAAAACTGCTTGTTCTCAAAATAGCCATTACCACTTAGCTTGAATCTCTTTGCAGATATCTCCAGCTATTTAAGATCAAAATAGCACTTAATGGCTTTAAGTAATCAATAGCCCCGAAGACTTCTGAAGATCTTGGCACATAAAATATTAATAGTTTATATTTGTCTCTTTAAGAACCTGCTCAGTACTGTTAACACATTACAAAGTGCTAAGATTGCAAAGTCCTTCTATTAAATGATGTTAAAATGCCTACAACAAGCCTGAGATGGTTGTTTTGTGTATTGATGTAAATAAATGCTATTCTCATTCTGTTGAAGTACACAGTTACTTTGAAGCTCAGTGTTGAGTTTCATTTTTGACAGGCTCATTTTACTACAGGATGGCAAAGTCATCTTAAAAAAAGTCATTTTTCTGCAATTCTTCTATTTGAAACTACAGAATATTTCTCAGCTAAGAGAAATTCCTCAACACACTTTTCTGTAAATAAATGGTAAATATCTGTTCAGCTCAATTCTGTTTAACCTGGAGGCATAAGTAAGGCATGTGGTTAATGCCCACAGCTGGCTAAGGCACTGTGAGCAGAGTGGGAAGAGAAATGTTGGCTGGGGTGCAGGTTGATGGATATCAGGGTGCACTTCTAAAACTCCACAGCGACTCAGAACTAATAACCTGTTGCAGCTATCAAGCATTTCACCAGGAAGGGTAATTTCAAGTGGAATTTAGGAAATGAGAATGAGTCTCAACCTAATTGTTTTATGGAGTCAGTGTGACTGCTTGTCTTACATCTTAACTACAAGGAACTTCCAAATTCCCTTTTAACCTCCTCTGCCTAGTAAATGAGATTTGTTTACCCTTCACTAAAACTAAACACACTTTTCTCTACTGGAGACTGGGCATCTTAAGGAAGGGTCTTTTTCATTAAAAACATCAATGCATAAACGTTCAAGGGGAATTAGCTATTGATCAAAAGAGCAGGATGTTTCTATCTGGTCAGCTTTCTGCATTACTTAACACAGCTGTTTAAGTCACATTGGCATTTATTTTCCTCAATCTTCGTGCTGTGTACAGAAAATGAAAGGAATTATGATATTTTTATTTCATTGATATTCAGCTGCTTTCAAGGTGAAACTGGGGTTGAAAAAAAAAACAAATATGAAAATCCACAACTCCTGCCAGACATGGCTTGACTGTGGGAGTATTTGAAAATCTTTTCTTGGAGCATATGGTATGAAATTGCTGCTGATTTGGGCATCTTGAGTTTAAGCACAGAAACAATCAGATACTGCCAGTCAGTAGCTGCCAAAAATTGAAATTTAATGAGGCAAACTTTAACCTGCATACTTAGTGGGTACCTGTCTCTCAAGTGTCACCTGCATACAAGATGAAAGACTATTTTTTTCTAGTGGCAGATTCGTACTGAAATCTGATAGACCCTTTAAGCTTTACCTTTTCTTTCCTCTTAAGCAGTTGCACAGTATTATTTATATTGAATTGCACTTACATGGGAAGGAGAGGGGAGCTCAGAGACCCTGCTGTCCATCTTGCAAGGGCACGTTTTTAAAATATCATCACAGTGGCAGGTTGCTTCTGAAGAGCTGTTTCTAGGAAACTTTAGGGCCACCAGTCAATTTTTGTTGAATCTCTCCTCTCTCCTCTTAATAAGGCGGAGAAGGTGGTTAGTCTGGCAGATGAACATCTCTCTGCTCCAGTGCTTCTGTTGCTGCTGTGGATTGTAAACACCTGAGTTTTTGTTATCTCCCTCCTGCTGGCAGTGTCATTAGGGAGGCTTTAAAGAGTACCAGCACGGTGCTGGCTGCTGTCGAGATTCAAAATTCTGTTATGACTGTGAACTGTGAACCGTGAAATCTCGGAGGACAGAGGTTGACTGAGTGTTCTGCTTATCTACCTAAGATTTGGCTTTCCTTTTGCTTTGTAAGAAGAAAGGTAGGCTCTCCTACTTGAGAAAGAATTAAAAAAATGAAGTAGAAGAAAAACCTGCACGTGTGTGTGAAATGGGCAGTGGATTGAACAAAGGCCCTGATAAATTTCCTTTTTTCTGTATTATCTCATTCCTGGCTGACAAGCAGAGGAAGCATCATGTTTGGAGTGTGGTAGTAAGCACTGCAATCTGTTCTGCTGGTGTTCAAGAGCAGTGCTTGTACACAACAGTTAAAAAATATAAATCCCCCCATCTTCCCATTTTGTGTTATCAAAGGAGGTCCTTTCCTTCCTAACTCTTGTTGTAGGTTGCCTATCTGAACTTGTAAGGAAATATTAAATAACACTTGGTGGAGGTCTTAGCTCTTATTTCTGCTGAGAAAATCCTCTTTTCTCTTGGGGGGGTCTATGCAAAAGGCTTATGTTTGTCTTACTAGATGTTTTTATTTGTAAACTGTGTGGTTTAGCTGGGTAACTATACATCCCCAATTCTGCAATTTTTTGTTAACTGATGGAGCTTTTCTTGATAGTGCTGTGTGTTTTGCTTGTGCTGCTTTCCTTGTGTTTTCTAATGCAGAGATATAAACAGTTGCTTTAGCCTCTGCTGTCAAGTCTTTCTGCCAACCTGTCTGGCTGATGATCTCCTTCAGACCAGTTTAGTGTTTGTAAATAGGCCTGATGTAAGTCATGTCACAGCAAAAATAATGAAACCCCCTGTATTAAGTGCTGTGCTAGTTCAGTGATGCTGATAAGATCGGTTCATCCCTACATCAGTGTAATTTAGAGAAATTGCTGTGTTGTGAATGGAATTTTAACAAGAAGTCCCCACGGAAAAAAGGGTAGTTAAATTAAAATGATGTTTAAATCAGAACAGCACAGAGAAGACATTGAATATAAATCAACTATGTTAATGGCAAACAAAGCTAATTCTGGATAGTGTGGTGTAAGAAGGTTCTGCCTTGGTTTTGTTGTTTGTACCTATGCATTTGTAATATGTTGATGTTTTAATTTTTTTACCATCATGTGGACTTGATGCTAAGATGAGTAATATCGCTTTTTAAATGTCAGAAGTCAGCTTGACTACAAAACTTAAAACTTAAGAATGACTATAGTACAAATAGGGGAGAAAAAGGATCTGCATACAGAGAGTTAGTAGGCAATATTAAACTGCAGAATCTCTAATTCCATAGTATTTATTTAGTGGATTTTTTGTTTAATATTTCAGATATTTTTATCCAAACAGATGCCATGAATTGTTTGGTTGTGAAATAAAACTGTGATGTATCTTGGACATAATTTGAATGCCCCCACCTCCTCCCTCTAGATAAAAAATAGGGGACTCAGATTTGTCTGGTTGCTCTGAAGCAAAGCAAGACAGAGGCCCTAAGATATGTGGAGACTATCTGCAGCAAGAGCAAGTATCCCTCACGTCTGCTGTGACAGAGAGCTTGCAGCTGGTCCTTGTGTACACGAGCTGTCCTCACATCACTAGTGGAGAAGGCTGTGGTGGAAGATCCTTTTGGTACAGTGAACCACCCAGACAGCTCTGCTTGTCCCTCCAAAACCCTGTTCATAGCTTCTAATTTTATCACTGTCGCTGCATATCAATCCCTGCCTCTGCTAGGCCCATGGAAAGCTTCCTCTGCTCTTGCTGGCTGGAATGGCTTGAGCTAAAAAAATGTACATTAACCCCCCCAAAACTGACATTGACATTTTTTGCCTTGTTTTAAACACAGTGTTCGAGCCAAGCAGTTTGAGCTCCAGCTCGTTCCTGTTCAAGTCTGGTTTTGGAAGAGTCTAGAAATGCTGGGCTGGTTTTGCTGGAGAAAGGAGATTTTTGTGTAGGATAGCTGGGGGGTCCCCGAGGTGCCACAGGGTACTCTTGGCTCGCTTTATGAACCATTATTATGCTGACTTGAACAGAAAACTCTCTAGGACTAGTCTTTAGACTTCATCATGTAAGTAATATGGGAGCAACCCCTCCATCAGTGCTCAGGATAGACATGACAGGCTGCACACTGAGGAAGCAGTGTGTTTTGTGCCTTTGTTCCTTTCCCTGCATAGATTTTGTTCTGTGGCAGGAGTTATGAGGTTACAATACCTTATTAACTAGGAGGAAGAAGAGAAAGGATCATGATGATAATATAATATAACATTATAATGATAAATGGTAAAATAATAATCTACATAACTCTGTCATGGTTGATCAGATATTCTAAGGCTGGGTTTGAGTTTTACACATGCAATAAAGTGATCTGCAATTGCAGATGAAGAGCTCAGAATTTGGAGACAGAATGTAGTATTTTCAGCCTTTTTTTCATAGGGTGGGTGTTGGATGTTTATTTACCAGTCAGGTGACATTTTGCTTTCTAAACCTTGTTATGCTCAACACTTAGCTTGATTCACCACTTTTTGTCCTTGCTTCAGTTTCACTCCTTTCTGTGGTCCTGTTTTCCACTGTCTTCATATGATCTCAGTCCCTTCCTGGAGGGAAAACTTGTTCTGTTGGTGCTGATCTCCAGCTGGTCATTGCTCAGTACTGCTGAACCACAGCTTCCCAAGGATTCCAGCTCTCCTGCTTGAAACTTTGTGTGCTGGAGGTTTTACCATGGGAAAGACTGGTAGGAGGTTTTGAGGCTCTTAGAGGAGAAATTAAGGACTAAACATTGAACACATATACCTTTCAGTAAGTTTAATCTGAAGCCCATGATGAGTAGCACAGTGCCTAAAGAGACAGTGTGATACCAGACAGGGCAGCAGAATGATCTCAGCTTACCAGTAGGAGGCTCTGATGGATTTCAGTTTAGCATTTATATCAAAAGCAATTCAAAAATCCAAATTTGTCTCCTTGGTCTGAGTTTAAATGGTCTCTTAATTGCCAACAGTAAGAGCAGGGCATGAGGCTGAGAAGCTGATGGCAATTGGCAACTTTTAAAAGGATCTTGGCAACTTCCAGTGTCTGTTTCTCTTTGGACGCTTTTCCTGCTTCTCTGGGGAAGAAGAGAGATGTAGCTGCAGAGAATATTTATAATCATCAGCTTGTCAGAGTTCTTTGTGCCACCTTGTGCAGAGGAGCAATGCCTGAAATTGTCTTGCTGTGGTGTACACATTTCCTAGAAAGTTGTGCTAGTTTTTCCTGATAACTTTTGTCCATACTGGGATATGTATTTGAAAAAAAAAAGGTGCTTGAACTCTCAAGAGCTGTCACATGAAGTTGGTGTCCTGAGGAAGCTGATGAAAGAAGTAGGAAACTAAGTAGGGGAATGTTTGAATATTTATGCTCATATCTTGTAGGTCCTTAGTGCAACTATTCCTTTTTTATTTTTTGGAATTAATCATTACTTCAGAACTGTGTTTTGTATAGTTTACTGGAGAGTAGGAACTATGTCTTGGCAGAAATGGTTGGGAGCTGTTACTGGGTATCAGATTTGGGCTTTCAGCTCCTTTCTGGCTGCAGAGATCTGCTATTGGTGTGTACACTGTTTGAGCCTGCATGTCCCTGAAATGGTCTAACCAAGCTTTTCCAAAGCAGTCTATCAGGATTTTCCTTTTATCTCCACAGTACGTGATGAAGGAGCACTTGGGAGTGGAATCTGGGGAGAAGTGAAATCTATTTAAAAGCACTAAGTGTACTTCAGTCTAGATGTCATTTAATCACAGTTGCTCCTGCCTGTGTCTCCTTCTAATTTCTGAAAATTTGAAGGAGTAAGGTTCAGTTAGAAGTATGACTCATTAAATGGTCCAAGGCTTTTAAACTTGGGTTTATTGAATTTGAAGTATTTGAGCTTTGGCCAGATATTCTTTTCTTCTGACTATGACAGTCAGCAGGAGAATCTTCCTTATTTTGTTTTGTTGGACTTTAAAGGAAATATTAAATTTCTCTTACAAGAGCTTTGAGAGAGGGGTTTTATGAGAAAAGACAAATATTTCCATAAACAAAGCTGAGATTTGAGGGGAATCTATGTGGACTAAATTTCATAAAAGTCATTCTTAGGTGGTTACAATATGGGTGCAATTGAATATTTTCCAGATGCTAATTTGTACCTTTTGGGGCAAAATTGCTACCTTAGGAGATAGATGGGCCTGGCATGGTAGTAGTGAGGGATTATGCTGGATGGAGAGGATGCAGGCAGCCAGCATAAGTTATGGCAGCTGAGGTTCTCTGGGGATCAGTCCTCAGCTGCTGTGAACTATCACAGCTTCATTAATGCAAGGGAATGATGTCAGGCTGCAGACAGCTGATGGCCCAGCCTGCTGGCTGTACAGCCTTGGCTGGACAGCATGGCTCAGTGTTTCCCTGAGTGTTTGTGTGTGCACACGTTTATTTCATGTATTAAACACTGGAGTTTCAGTCTAGATGTGACTGTGCCAAGCAGAAGGATTTCTGTGAGCAGAGCATTGAGGCAGAGCAGAAAAGATGCTGCATCCTTATAAGCCCCTTGTGACTTGAGGTATTCTGTGCTTTTACATGTCTCTTTTGAAGTTCCAGCCTGGCTGGTACACTGCTCTTCCCTGTCCTTCCCTTTTGAAGGAGAGCCTGATGCTGTGGTGCTCCCTGAAGCCCACATTTTGGGGGCTATAGGAACTGAATTGCTGGATATGCCAACCCTCTGACAGCACCTTTCTACTCATGGTTGTAATAAACTGCTGCTGGCTTTTGACTCCCAAAAAATTCCTACTCAGGCTGTGGGTTGACTTTAGCTGTCCCCAGTGGGACATCCCTTCTGTGGTAAGCTACATGGTGCTGGATTCTGGTGAAGGAGAAGCAGACTGAGATCTAATCTGTCTGGAGCCCGAAATGCTTTGATGAACCATTTCCCTGGAGATGATAAGCTAATGGTTTGTCCATAAAGCCATGCAGCTTTTCCCATTTCTTTGGGAAATGAATAGAGCTGGAACAGAATCGTATGCTGCATTGTGATAGCCTAATGCTCTTACAGAGCTGGGTGTTATTACCCGAGCTGCTTTAGTGGACAAATTAGACATGCAGAATTTCCAGATTTTTCTTTATTCAGATTTTAATTAACTCAGTGTAATAAGCTGTAAGCACATTAATATCAACAAAATACTTTGTGCTGTATCTGCTAATATTCAGATGAAAAAGCCAGAAGAATTGTTTTCATACAAAGACTGGTGAAGCTAGAAATAATGTGGATCTTTTTTAGGAATTTGGAAGGTGCTTTTGAAATAATCTTGCATTTTCAGTGGTAGATTTCAAATAATAGCTGTGCAGTGGAAAGTGCTTGTATGAGATTTTTACTATCACATGCATATTTTTTTTTTAAGCTTATACTTGAAAAATTGATGGAGTCATTTGCATTCACTAGCTTGGACAGATGGTGTGATCCGTAACAAAATACTCAACAGCATACTAAAAAGGATCATTTCAGCACCTATCCCCTGCAAACAGCTTTCATCCAGACAACAAGGAAAGGCTTTTAGAACACAGCATGCTCACAGAGGCCTTTCCAAGGTGAAGGCACTACCTGAGCACTGGCAGGTGCACATCTGCAGTGGCTCTGCATGAGCCAGAATTCAAGTCACCCACCCTGGTGGGCATCTACATTAGGCAAGGTTAGAAAACACCAGCTGAAAAAAGAGCCAGCTTCTGCATTTGCTTAAGAATCTTTTCTTGGGCATTGGGAGTTCTTCACCTGCTGCTGGGATTACTTCTGGATTCAGTTAACCTTGTGGCAGGAGTTGCTCAGGGCACCGCTGTGCATGGAAAGCAGCAACCGGGGGGATGAGGGATCCCAAACTGCTTCAAGGCACTCAGAGCAAATGAGGGTAGCTCTGCTCTGTCTTGGATCCCAACAGGAATGTGGTTGTCCTTTGATTAGCTATTTAGGCTGTGTACACAAGACTAATTTTATGGAAATGCTTTAAAAGTCAAGCTTATTTTTATTTAAAAAAAAACCCCACCAAACACCACCTTTATCTTCTCATCAAAAGGGAAAGAAAAAAACCCAGCTAATTGTGTTTTCTACCATCTGCTTTCTCTAGCTTGGTTTAGTGGTTTTTGTCATGTGGAGACCTTGGAAAATTTGGAACTGATTTCAATAATCTCTGTCCAGTGTCCCTTAGATTGTGCCTTCCTCTTGCATGGAAACCAGGGAAGGCCTGATCATCAGAGTATTTTTGAAGAAAATTCCTGGGAGAGGACAATTATTTTAGTAATATTTGGAACTAATTTTAGTAAAAATACCACTGGAATTCTATTAAAGAGGACATTTGTGGTTGCAAATTAGGAAAAAAGAAAAATGTTTCAGATACTGCCAACTGAGCAAAGCTGCAATATGTTCTTAAAGTCAAGCTGTGTTTTCTCATTTTTGCACATCACAACCAGCAGTCAAGTCTTTGGGCCTAAATTAGATACTGTTTTGCTTCTGAAACCTCAATTTCTATTCTATTGTCAGCAACAGCACCAGTACAAACCAACCTACAGAAAATAAGATTTCAGCAAGGTTCAGTAGAGGGATAATTGCAGAATTCACTTGGAAAAGTCCCAACTGGTATAGCAGCATTTCTTGGAGGTAATTTTACTCCCTGCAAAGTGTTTAGTACTGCGCTGCTAGCAGTAGAGGCAAGGCCTTTAAAGTCTCAAAATATTGTCTTACAGAATTGGGTTATTATTTTTAAGATATAAGTCAGCCCTGGAATGTGTCATGCTCGCACAAATGTGTAATTTTTTTTTTTCTGTGGGGTACACTGGGTTAATCACTTAATATTTATTTTGTGCCACTGTTTGGGGAGATTTGGCAGCTGTTGCTCATCTTCCAGTTGAGCCTGGCATTTATGCTGCTAAGCAAGGCATCTTCTACATCCTAAAATGTTTGTATAGTGCCAGATCCATTTGCAGTGAGGGTTATAGAGGTGGGCATCCTATTTCAGCTGAAGCAACCTTTAGTGTATGTGTTTGAGTTGAGAGGTGATGGCCAATTTGCTGCTGCTGGGGCTTGAATGGTGTTTTTGGACACCATTCTTTCTCTGTTATTTTTTTTTTTAATAAGAAAAGGATGTTTTTGTAAATTCTAAGGGTTGTCTGTTGAGTATGCACTGGCGGACCCTTGTGGATAGGGGCCAATGCAAAGTCTCAGGCATTTAGGGATTTTTTTATAGGCTTCCTATACTCTGTCAAATTGCTTTTTACATAAGAAAAATATTGTTTTGTATTGTTATGGTACTTTCATATGTTGTAATGGTACTTTCACGTGAGAATACATTACAGAATATGAAGTGATGCAGGTTTTTACTGTTTTCTGAGCCTTTAGTTTCAGTTTGGCTGAACTGGTTTCTGTAAACACTCATGATTCTCATGTCTGATGTCAAATGCTTTGGGCTCTTAGTTTGGGATCAAAACCCAGAGTAGATATTGCACCTGAAAATAAACTTGGTTTGGAAACATCATGCAGCCTCAGATTCTGGATGACAGCTGTATTGATGACATTCCATAAGGACGAAAAATGGACACCAGTCATGCTCTCTGAACTAGTTTGTATTAAGCATTTTTATCATTAATTTCATTAATATTTTGGTCAATAAATCCTTTGATTAATCCCTCAATTGCTGAGTTCACTTTAGTTACCTAAGGTATATGGGTGTTGGTTTTAAATGAAAATATCTAATTTTTCCTTTTCAAATCTTTTATAGCTGTGGTTTTCGGTTCAAGATAAGAACCTGGAGAACTCTACATCTGTCCCAATGCTTTTTCAGGGTTAGGGTTAGGCCAGTAGGCTGCATTCATTTCTTATTTCTGTCACAGATTTCTTGTGTGATGGGTAAAGTGCTTTATCCTTGTACATTGGTTCCCAGTAAGCAAATGACATCCTGTAACAGCATCTTTCCCATGCTTGTATGTGTTGAGAGATTTTTGGCCAGGGTATGTTTGTCACTGTTTGATTATTGGTGCCTGATCCCTGCTGGCCCCAGTCTAGAACTCCCTTGGCCTTCAGTACAGCCAGTAGTGGGAAACAAACATGAACAACACAGTGGAATCTTCACATGCTTTTTGTACTGTCTAGATGGACATGGGCTGTTCCTGGTGCTTACATACTGTACCCTTGGAAAAGGACATTGCTTTTTCTTTTTGTTTTTCTTAATGTTGCTGATGTACTCTTTCTTTTTGTTTTGACATGATTCTGGCTCACAATGTAAACCAGCCTATTGAACATTGCTTTTTCAGAGTATCTTCTTGGTAATAAGGGTTTGGTAATCATTTGGTGGTACATTTCCAGATGAACATATTGAGCAGCCCTTAATTTGAAAACTCATGTAGGTCATCTGTCATCTAGTGCTACACCCACATCAGTTTTTTAGTTCCTTTTGATTTTGCTCCTTTGCAGCTCTTGAAAAGCATAATGGTCTAAAGGTTTTGGTGTTTCCTCAGGCCACCCAAGAGAAATAATCTCACATGGGTACAGCAACACATAAAAGAGCCTTCCTGCTAGCAAAACAGAGGCTTAAAATTGAGTTTCATCAGATATAAAGGCAGAATAACTTCTCAGCTTTTGAAACAGCACATCTACAGATGGAAGGATAAAGTTACTGAACATAACTTTTGTTCTGCAGGAGCTCAGCTCTCCTTGTGCCCAAGTGGGTGACAAGACTGCTGCTGAGCCATAATTTCATTTACTGCGCCTGATTGTGACTAAGGTGACACCAGCTTATTACTTCAGCGTATCATTACAGCAAAAATATCCTGGTGGTTTTGCCACTGAACACAGTGGGATTAGTACTTTGTGTGAAGAGGGACTATCATGTTAACACAGCGTTGTAAAGTCATGGTTGGGCTTATGTTATTCTCTTCTGAAGGGAGGGAGGCAACTGTGCTGCAGTCTGGAAGTGTGTGAAAACCTGTAACTCCCACCCAAGCACAGGTAGTTTAATTATGCTGTCCTGTTAAAATTTGGAAATAAGAATCCTGTCTGCATTGACTAAACAACATTCTAAAGACAGGACTGGCTTCTTGCTTTTTCAGGCTTTAAATTGCTTGAGCTAGTTCTTCTATATTCCCCAGTTTCTGTGTCAAATTTCTCCCGTGCAAGCACTTGGCATGGTAGGGCTGTTGTGTATGTCAACTTTATTCCTGGCGTCTTTCATTGCATGGTGAGAAATAAGAGAGGCTCAGTGCCCTGGGTCCAAAATCAATGTTAATAAATTATCAATTGATTTGATAGATCTACCAGTCAGGCAAATCAAGATCTTTAACTTTTAACCAGTGACCTTGATCTGAAAGGGAACGTTTAGGTTAAAATAAAACAAATCACTTGTGTCTCAGCCAGATGGAGGCTGGGCTTTTCCCTTCTTAAGGTAGGCAGAGCTTGTTTCTGTCCTCGTTCAGCGATACAGAAAATGCACGTCAGGCTGAAATGCCTTCAAAGGATCTGGATGAACGCAGCATTATACTTGCTAGCAGCAGCAGAGCATAAAGACTGATTAGAGCAGTTACTTGAGATGGATGCAGATTATTAGGTAATATGGAACAAACGTCAACACAAATAAGATGAATAACTCCTGGAATATCCTGACAGTGATTTATTAGACCTTCACTGTAGTAGACTGCTAATAATCTCCCAGGGGATGGTGGGCTGATTCCCCTTTAGAACATTTACAGGTGGGTCAGTGACAGTGTCAGCACATGTGCTGGAGACCTCGTGTCCCTTTTGTCTGCTTGCCACCATTCCTGAACTCTAAATATCATCTCCACTCTAGACATGATAATAATAATAATAAATATTTTAACTACTTTTTCATTAATGTTGTCATCAACCTGGAAACACCCCTGCATGTGGCACAGGTTTTAAATGCACAGTACTTTGTTTGTTTCTTGGAGAGAAATCTAAAGGAACTCTGAGACAGGCTTTCTGAAACTTGCAGTAAAAATGAAGCATTA
Source organism: Climacteris rufus (assembly GCA_013398175.1). Classification (NCBI taxonomy): domain Eukaryota; kingdom Metazoa; phylum Chordata; class Aves; order Passeriformes; family Climacteridae; genus Climacteris; species Climacteris rufus. The sequence continues at coordinate 1,583,930 of VZRZ01008454.1, read as the reverse complement.
CTTGAATAACTTAAAATCATAACAGTTATTTTAGTGCTCACTGGCCTTCTATTCAAGGCTTTAAAAAATATAGTTGAGATAGCTGAATGTAGTTGATACAGTTGAAAATAATAATTTATATCTAAATCTTCAAGAAGAACAAGACCTCTGAGTAAATAATGTTTTTGAGTTGTAACAATGATTCTTAAAAAAAATGTACTTGGATATTTTCTATTAAAAAAAAATAAAAATGTGAAAGGTGTTTTTACTGTGGTCCACATCATAAGTATCACAGTCTGTGCAAGTGTGAGAGTATCTTGTGGTATTTTTCCATGGTAGGTGGTTCTTTGTGAACTAAACCTGTCAATATCTCAGTGTTCATGGAATGCAGCATTGAGTTGTCGGGAGAAAAATTAGAAATACATCTTGTTCTTGATGAAATGGCAACGTCTCCAAATCTTAAGCTTTTCTTGATATCTGGGAGGCCCTTCTGTAATCTGAAGCCCTGGTAGCTGATATTGGTGTTCCTTCTATAGAGGGTGGCTTGGGAATCTAAAAGTGCCTTTTAAAAGGAACACAGAATCAGAATCACACAATTACTTCTCTGTGAAGGACCTGCTACTGCTGAGTATAAAATTTGGTCCTTCTGACACAGCTGCTGTACTTCTGTTTAAGGGAGGTAAGACAGCACTTTTCTAGTGTATGTTCCTATTTTTACTGTTGTGTTTGAGGACTTTTTCATGTTTGGTTTTTTTTTCCCACCTGCAGTGTGTGTGTGTCAGAATTTAGCAGAGTTTCCTGAGGTAGCCTGTATTTTTCTGAGTGCTCCATTGGAACCTATGTTCGTTGGATTCTAGTGTAGTCTTGAGGTTTCAAAGTCTTCTGTAGCTATTAGTGAGAGAAATGCCATGATTTTCAGTTACATGGTGGTTAGACCTAGTTTTTCTGACTTCTAATCGTTTCTGTAAATGAGATTATAGCTAGTTACGGTATTTGAGATACATGTTCATTTTCAGAAATTAAAAACAAAACCCGAAAAATCAGACAAAATCCAAACATAAAAAGCTTATTCTGTTTTTTGTCATGAGATGTTGTGGTTTAATACAGAGACAGAGGATTTCTATCTTGCCTGGTGTATTTATTGCTAATTCACCCCATCCAGGAAACTGAAGCTAGGTGCTGGGTCCAGTTCCTGTTATCTAGATTTTAATGTCATCCTTGGGGTGTGTGGTTACTTCTGTGGCTAAATATAACCCATCAGAAAACAAAATGTCCACGTTGTTTTCCCTGTGTGGGTAAATGGCAAAAGCTGTGCTTTGGCCTCGCTGTAATTAACTGGGGGTGAGTTCCTGAAATAAATAATTTTTCATTTTCATTTCATGCCAAATACATCATCTGTCTTGTACAGATGAGTATGGCCCATCTACCCATGGGCTGGCTGAGAGCTGGGGAGGAACCTGGGCCCTCAGAAGTTCCCTATTACCTCTAACAGAGCTGACAGCCTCTCACCTTTAATTCCCCCCATCTCCTGTAATGTGCCTTTTCCCTATTCCTGCTGGCAGTGTAAACTTTTTATTTTTTTTGCTAAGTCTGTCTTGCAAAACATGATGGTTGGGTAAGATGCAATTTTGCTTTAATTATGATTAAATTACTTTATGAATTAACCAGAGGATCTCATGGGACTGGAATCTTTTGACACATGAAAAAATTGCCTTTCTTTAACAAGCTGCTTCAAGCATGCAAGGTAATATTAGCATTTTTCAGTTATAGCTTCAGGGGATTAAATAATAAGGGGAAGTATTGTACCTACAATTATATGATGTGCATGTGTGTGTAAAAGTCTAAAAGACAAGTAGACATGGAAGGAATTAGTTGAACTGCTGAACCTGTGACATTGTGCAGTGAGTGGGGATTTTTTTTTTCTTTATAAGATATCTTTTTAAGAAAACATGGGGTTATCTGAAGAATTTTATGTTGTAGGATTGCAAAGGTTGTTTGTCCTTTGAATATATTCAGCAAAAAGAGCATCCTGAGGTAGATACACCTGTTTCACCTTAAGGGTAATGAACTAAATGCAACTTGAAAGGGAGCGAGTGGTAATTTCATATGTGTTACTTTGTTTTACTTTATTTAGTGAAAGTAGCAAATGGGCTGAACCCAGTAATTGGCCTTTGAAGATGCATTGCACTATTGAAGTTGTGGTGAAGTACATGTGAAAAATAGTGCATGCTGTCCTTAGAGATCCCTAAATAACCTGTGATGCATGTGATGTCTCCAAACTTGCATTCTTTTGCTTTAGTGCCGCTAAATGCCTGCTTAAGGTCAAACTTTTATTTAGATACACTGTGTCTGGTGAGTTGAAATTGTTCACGATGCCACAGAAATTGAAGGTGAGACGTTTTATTTTTAAATGAGGGTAAGAAATAGAACAACAGCTTGTGTCAAATTGAGAAGGAATGGGACAAGCTAAGTTGTATGACCTCTGCATATGCTGTATTCAGTATGGACTTGCACCTGCATGACCCTGCTTGGTTTCAGAGGGTTGCCACTGGCTTGTGGTATCAAATCCAATGAAGTGGAAAATTGACAGTAAGGGATTGAAGCTATTGTTGTCTTTGCCCCAGCTGTTTGGTTGTTGTTTTGATGACAGGATTCATTCGTGTTCTATACAAATCCATAAGGTAACAGTAATTAGTGGGAGTCAGAAGTTGGGGGGGGTTGTACAGTGATAGGAAACCATATGACAAAGAGAAATTGTTTAAGTGTTGCAGCCATTCAGTTCTAAAAGGAAGGTGTGTGCATAATACATGCTTGATAGATTAATAGACGTGCAGCACTAGAAAAAGCAAATTAGCTGATTTGAAAACAGTCAATGACAGAAAACCAACACCATCGTCTCTAGTTATATTTGAGGCAAAGCTGTGCCTGTGCAGTAACAACCACAAGCAATGCTGGCGTGCAAATGCTCTCAGTAGGGCAGAAATTTTTTCACATGTATTTGTCATGTCTTACTTTAATCTAAAATTAACTGCATATTAGCCATTGCAACTATTATTACTGCTATTGCACTGTGATATAACTAGCCTGCCTACATTCATAGCCCAAAGACTAAATGAGGTTGGTAATTTTAAACCTAAAGCTGTTCTGTGGTGACAGAACAATACAGCAGGCAATACCCACCAGATAAACAGCACAAATTACAACCTGGTGCAGCCAAAATCGGTTCAGTGTTGATAGTCTCTTGATTGCATGTGGCTGAATGTTATCAGAGAATGTGAGAAATCATTCAGAAAAAAGGATTGTTGTCTGGTTATAGTTTTTTTTTTATGGTGACTGTAGAGATTACTGAGAGGGTTCACAGGGAGGAAGAACAAAATCCTGTACTATGGTTGTGTGTTTCTTATTCAAATCTTTACTTTATAGTTTTGAATTTCCTTCCATTTGTTAGTTGACACTGAAGATTGGCTTGATACTGAAGGGAGCTTTGTGCTGTGTACAGATTCAACCCAAGGCTCCAGAAGTTTGCAATCAACCAAGTAAATTATTTGTCACCTTGGATAAATATTAGCTCTGACAAATTAAAAACGCATTTTTCTGATGTGCATTGCACTCTATCTCACAAAATGGTAATTGTTCTTACAGTTATTGCTCTTGCTTGTAGTGAGGCATCTGTTTCTTGTCTAATTGCTAGCATTCAAATCCCAGTCAGTTTAAAATAACTTTTTGGGGCTTCAAGATAGCATATCCAGAGCATCACAGACATTCCTGACTCATAGCTTTGGCATTGTGTTTTTGACGCAAATACATAAAATAACCCCAAACCAAAACAAACAGGAAACACCCACAAACAAAAAGGAGTGGTTGGGTATAAGTTGGTTGTGCCTTGTGCTGTAATCAAAGGCAGTGACAAGAAATCCTGGTATATGACCTGCCTTTCACCACCAGTGACTCTTCAGCCTCTGAGCCTGGCTGTAAATCATGGAGCCTGGAATCCACCACTGCCTCTTGCATAATCACTTGAAGTTGAAAGTGTGTTAAATGACTTTGTACACTCTGACATGGCCTTGCATGAGTTAAGAGTGACTATTTTTATTTTTTTCCCCTTTGACAGTTAATCTCTTTATTTTTTTTTGAGCTGGAATAATCATCTTTCTTCCTACTTGTCCCCTGCAGCAGGTCCTGCTGCTTTGCTTCTCCATGTCCCTTGGCTGTTGTTTTAAAAATCCTCTTTAGGGTTGCAAGATTCTGTACAACCAGTTGGGAGCTGTATCTTTTCACAGTCCTCCTTGAAGAGTGAATTCCCTTACCTGCTGAGAGGATAACGATGATAAAAACACAGAGGCGCCAATTTTCCTGGATTCTCTGAAATTGGCATGGGGATTTTTAAACTTTCGTTACTGCTGTCGTCTTTCCCCTCATCTCCCATCAATAAAACAAGAAAATGCAAAACATANGGAGAAGAGCGAAAAAGATTCCTGATCCCCAGATGAAACATGAAGGCTGCGGGGGGGGGGTGTGTCCAATATGGGTTTGTTTGTATTTTTATCAAGAGATTATCCAGCGATACTGTACCACCAGGCTTATCTCCAAGGGACAGAGGCTCACATTTAGAGCTAGTTCCTACATAGCTTTTGGGGGATGTGCTGTGGTCTCTGCACCATGCTTGCTGTGAGCCCTTTGCTGGTTGCCGGCAGTGCTGGTGCTCTGGCTTTATTCTCGTGCTTGCCGTGGGCTCCTGTTTGCGCTGCTCTGCTTCTTTTGTGGGAGTACCAGGCTTGCTCTAATCCCTGATGCTCTTGTGTTAGTGCCCCAGATCAGTTCTGGTCTAGCTCTGGCTGTTTCCCTGGAAGGGGCAGGCATGGTTCTGGCTAAAAAAAGAAAAAATGCTTTCAAAATACCCCATAGAGCATAGGTGCTTTTTATATGGGCTCTTCTGAGTAATACACACTCAGAACCTTAAGCTATTATGTACCCTTTACACTCCCTGAACTTAAGGTTTTTGTGCTATTCCACAAAACCCTCTAAGTTTCAATGGGAATTTTACAATTGACAGGGGGAAAAAAGGAAATTGAGGGCTAAGACTTCATGTTAAAAACTTGAACATCTCTCATGTGGAGTTATGTAGGAGACCTGAAACAACTCTTCATGTTTTCCTAGGCAACATCCAACAAGATGTGGGGTATATGTGATGGAGGTCTCTGCGGCTGCCATGACCCCTGGTGATGGCCAGTATAAACCTTCAACAGATTTTGTTCCTCCCTTCCCTCTCTATTGCTTCACCCAGTAGTGATTATGCACCTCAGCAGAGAAGTCTTAAGAGTGTGGTGAGCACATTCCTGAATGAAGAGTTGATCAAGATGTAAGCAGTGATTTATTTATAACAGGAGTAGTAATTGGTTTTGATCTGAATAAAATGGGGAGAGTTCTCTCTTTAGCTGTGTGCTATGTTAGCTTATGCAAGAGTTTCAGTATTTGTATCTGCCCTAGAGGAAGTTAAGAAATAAAAACAAGATGTGACGGATATTAGCGCTCTGAAGATGAAACAAGATGTCTTATTGCCAACAGAGAAGCCATGAGTCAGTGATAGCTGTAAACACTCTTATCCAAAGTTTGCTGGTTGCTGCTGCTGAGCTCTGTTGACTTCATATCAGGTCAAAGGGGATAAATGACTATTTCTGAGGCAATTATTTCTGTGGCTGTTAACTGTACAGGCAGGCTGCTGAATCTATGGATGGCGTTACGAGGAAGCACCAGGAACCTTTCCCTTGCTAATGTGTTTCCAAATGCCATGGTTATTGCCTCTCTTGGCAGACAGCCACTTGAAATTGGGGCTGGACAACTCTCAGGTGTCAGATGGGACATGTCTTCTTTTTTTTTCCTTCTGACAGCTGCTCATTTTTCTGGAAGCAACCGTGAAATTTCATCCGTACTCTACACGCACATAAATTTTAAAGTAACCTTCCTTACCCTCAAAATGTTTTTCCCTGGGTCAATTCACCAATCCAGTTTGTTGTTTCAGCCACACAGTGCAGAAAACAGAAAGATTTGAGAATAGCAACAAATACACCACCGTGTTTGCAAGGGCAGGCTCCTTCCTTTGGTGGCTGTGCCAGCTTTTGCTGCCTTAAATTTATAGGGATGTATTGGCAGTACACAAACAGCTTGGTGTTTGTGTTGTGCTGAAACTGGACTGTAATCTAGGAGATACAGCTTTGAAGTTGCCTAATTTCTGTATAAAGAAACCAGAAGCACTGCTTAGGAGACATCAGACACTTTTGAAATGGGTCCTGGCACTGTGAATTTTTTTTTTTTTTTTTTTTTTTTTTTTTTTTGGGTTTTTTTGAGTTTTTT
>VZRZ01008454.1:1551890-1577248 GCA_013398175.1 Climacteris rufus | reverse complement strand
AGATTATCCAGCGATACTGTACCACCAGGCTTATCTCCAAGGGACAGAGGCTCACATTTAGAGCTAGTTCCTACATAGCTTTTGGGGGATGTGCTGTGGTCTCTGCACCATGCTTGCTGTGAGCCCTTTGCTGGTTGCCGGCAGTGCTGGTGCTCTGGCTTTATTCTCGTGCTTGCCGTGGGCTCCTGTTTGCGCTGCTCTGCTTCTTTTGTGGGAGTACCAGGCTTGCTCTAATCCCTGATGCTCTTGTGTTAGTGCCCCAGATCAGTTCTGGTCTAGCTCTGGCTGTTTCCCTGGAAGGGGCAGGCATGGTTCTGGCTAAAAAAAGAAAAAATGCTTTCAAAATACCCCATAGAGCATAGGTGCTTTTTATATGGGCTCTTCTGAGTAATACACACTCAGAACCTTAAGCTATTATGTACCCTTTACACTCCCTGAACTTAAGGTTTTTGTGCTATTCCACAAAACCCTCTAAGTTTCAATGGGAATTTTACAATTGACAGGGGGAAAAAAGGAAATTGAGGGCTAAGACTTCATGTTAAAAACTTGAACATCTCTCATGTGGAGTTATGTAGGAGACCTGAAACAACTCTTCATGTTTTCCTAGGCAACATCCAACAAGATGTGGGGTATATGTGATGGAGGTCTCTGCGGCTGCCATGACCCCTGGTGATGGCCAATATAAACCTTCAACAGATTTTGTTCCTCCCTTCCCTCTCTATTGCTTCACCCAGTAGTGATTATGCACCTCAGCAGAGAAGTCTTAAGAGTGTGGTGAGCACATTCCTGAATGAAGAGTTGATCAAGATGTAAGCAGTGATTTATTTATAACAGGAGTAGTAATTGGTTTTGATCTGAATAAAATGGGGAGAGTTCTCTCTTTAGCTGTGTGCTATGTTAGCTTATGCAAGAGTTTCAGTATTTGTATCTGCCCTAGAGGAAGTTAAGAAATAAAAACGAGATGTGACGGATATTAGCGCTCTGAAGATGAAACAAGATGTCTTATTGCCAACAGAGAAGCCATGAGTCAGTGATAGCTGTAAACACTCTTATCCAAAGTTTGCTGGTTGCTGCTGCTGAGCTCTGTTGACTTCATATCAGGTCAAAGGGGATAAATGACTATTTCTGAGGCAATTATTTCTGTGGCTGTTAACTGTACAGGCAGGCTGCTGAATCTATGGATGGCGTTACGAGGAAGCACCAGGAACCTTTCCCTTGCTAATGTGTTTCCAAATGCCATGGTTATTGCCTCTCTTGGCAGACAGCCACTTGAAATTGGGGCTGGACAACTCTCAGGTGTCAGATGGGACATGTCTTCTTTTTTTTTCCTTCTGACAGCTGCTCATTTTTCTGGAAGCAACCGTGAAATTTCATCCGTACTCTACACGCACATAAATTTTAAAGTAACCTTCCTTACCCTCAAAATGTTTTTCCCTGGGTCAATTCACCAATCCAGTTTGTTGTTTCAGCCACACAGTGCAGAAAACAGAAAGATTTGAGAATAGCAACAAATACACCACCCTGTTTGCAAGGGCAGGCTCCTTCCTTTGGTGGCTGTGCCAGCTTTTGCTGCCTTAAATTTATAGGGATGTATTGGCAGTACACAAACAGCTTGGTGTTTGTGTTGTGCTGAAACTGGACTGTAATCTAGGAGATACAGCTTTGAAGTTGCCTAATTTCTGTATAAAGAAACCAGAAGCACTGCTTAGGAGACATCAGACACTTTTGAAATGGGTCCTGGCACTGTGAATTTTTTTATTTTTTTTTTTGGTATGGGTATTAGTGAGTTCATTTTTATAGTAATTCCAGGGGGGAGATCAGTGATGGAAAAGGCTTGAACTGTAGCATGGTGTATAAAACTGACTCCACAGCCCTTGCCCGTAGTACTTGAAACAGAATTGTCCTGTGTCAGAGTAGTCTTTGGTTGTTATGCCCCCAGAATGCTTTCTGATATTTCACAAATTAGCAGAACTTCTGGTGACAGTGGTGTCTTGGTTTCTGGTGACTGGGGAAAGACTGCCTCAAGTTTGTCCTAGTACCTAATAATCTGTGTGTTTCTTCTTTAGACTGAGTTCAAACCTTCCAACAAAGCACAACTTGCATTTTTAAACTCTCTACTCTCAGTGCCAAGTAATGACTCATGCTGTTTTACCTGTGCCTAAAGGAGTTCTTTCCTCTTTGGGTTAATCACTGAATGAGATTAATTATGCTGATTAGACACCAACCCTGATTCATGTAACTCATCACTTCCATCATAGGTGTTTCGAATGGGATGATTAAATAATTTTTTTGTCAAGCTTCTGAATGTGGCAAAACTTGCATCTAAAATCAGGAGACTCAATGCTAAAGCAACCAAATAGGAAATCAGATGTACTCTGTAAGTTTTTGAGTGAATTCTCAAAAAGAAAAGGGAAAAATTTCTTCTACACCTAAAAATCCTTTGCTAAAAAAGGAAAACCAATATATGTTTCAAAAGTTATGTCTTTACTTGTATCAAGGTTTACATATGCAATATCTAATCTGGATTCAGGTTATATTATAAAGTTTCAGTATGTAAATCACTTTAGGAAGAAAGCAGAGAGAAACAGTGAAATAACCATAGTTCCACAGATGAACAGATTTCCAAAGTGCAGTTTGGTATGTGCTTTGTTTGGTTTTCTTTAGCTTGTGTGGAGACTTTATTTACTTAAATTCCCACCCACTCATCTGTTTCATCCCCTTGCTCAATTACATTTTGATAGTCTCAAATCTTGTCATCTTACCCTCATTCTAAAACTCTGCAGGAATGGAGCCTTAACAAAAGCTACCTTGAAATAAGAGAGTTCTGTGTGTTTCTCCTAATTATTCACAGTAAAACATATGCCAGATTTCTGTGGGTAAATGTGCCAGACAGGCACAGACTGTTGTTATTTGTGCCCAGGATCGTATTGGGGTGTAGCAGACTCCGTGACTGCTGATGTGCTGCTTGTCCAAGAAAGGTTCCGCTTCCCTTTGTGTCCGTGCCTGGATGCACTGGGAAGCCTAACAAATCCAACTGGAATTAGCTGCATTTCTGTAAATCAATATTCTTTAAACTCAGATAACAAATGGTAGCTGTAGATGGGTAAAGTAGATGTGGGGAAATGGTTTAAGCTTGAAGTGTAGGCATAAATACAGGGTAATGGGAAGAAGTGGGAGACTTTTCTGTTCAGAAAATAACACCTGCTTGTGGGGACCACTGTAGGAACTGCTGAGAAGACAGATGTCACAGCTCTTCTCAGTGGTTTTGGGTAGTTCCTTCCCAGTTCTGAAAAGAGACACTAAAACTGCAAGGCCTTCGCTCCGTTCCACAAATGTGAGCTATAAGTCATGTTTGTGTTCTTTAAGATGGTGCAGCAATATGTGTTTCCATTTACTTCAAGTGTGTGATTTGGGTGGTAAGTTACATTTATTTTTCTAGTTTTACATTTGAATTTCCTGTTAGATTATTTTTCCCCCCTCATGTTCCTCTGTCTAAGATCTCATAACCTTCAAACTGAGGTTGTTTCACTGCTGTGTGGTTTTCACTTCAGTCGATAACAGTATTGTGTTTTTGCAGTTCAGATTCTCTCGCTATTCAAGCCCATAAAGCAGAGGAAGAGCAAAAAGCATCCCTGTGGCCTGATGCCAAAGGCTGGTGTCCAAAGATTGGCATCCTTGCCTGGGAACACATGGAGCAGGAGCTCCTTTATTCCCCTGCCATGGAAGCGCTGCCAGGAGAGCAGCGGTACTGTGGCTGGCAAAAACCAATTTACCAGTTGAGGACAGCTACAAGGGCTGGAGCAGAGGTGGTGTTGGGAGCAGAGTATCCATATCCACATGCACAGTGTGCTGTGGTTCAGCTGCAAGGAGAAGGAGTGAGAGAAAGTACTGATTAGGAGGGGTTGCCTTCATTAGGGATATCTATGGATGCAGTAGACACTGTAGCGCTTGAAGACTGATGGATGCAAAATATTTTCTTTGTCTTTAAAAAACCCCGAAAACACAGCAATGAGTTTGTGTTCTCAGTATTGCTTTCAGTATCATCATGGCTTCAAGGCTGTAAGTTTTCTTTAACATTTATAGGGAATTTATTACCTGACAACTTACATGCTGATCAGTATAATTTATTATTGCTTTCTGATGGTTTATCTATTAGGAGGAAAAGACTGTAAGGAAATAGCTGTGGTCCTTCCAAAAACAAATTCTGTACCAGAAATAACTAATGTCTTGTAAAGCTGCTGTGCAATTGAGCCCTTACCTGTGAGGAGGTGGTTGCTCATTGTCACATATGAGTGGTGTAGACCTTGGAGCTGCAGTGATGCAAAATGGGCTTCTTTGTGGTTTTTTTCTTCCCTGTTTGGAGGCAGTTACTATATTATGTATTGAATTCTTTTGTTTTGTGATCAAGATACTTTCAGTAGAGTCCAAAAGGTAGAAACAGATGATGAATTGCTTAAGACAAGTTTTCACAGGATTGTTTAATCAAAACTCAGCAGTGTAGAAGAGAACGAAGAATGCCTGTTAATATTATATAAAACAAAAGGAAGGGCGAATGAGATGACTGCTCTTAACAGTAAACATGGTTTCTGCATATTCATTATGTCCTTTTTGCCTTCTGCTGTGCTTTAGAAATGATGCAGCTGTGTAGGTGAATCATGCCTACTTCTGTGATAGCTAATCCTAGTAGCTTGATACTAATCCAAGACTGGAGCATGTTTGTTTTTAAGGCACCAAAGCATTTTTAAAATGGAAAATAGTTATTTTAGATTCCTAAGATAATGAATTATCTTCTAGGTACAATGCTTACAAGTATGAAAGATACTCCTGCAGCTCAAGAACTGAGTATTTCTGTTATTTCTCCCTCCGCTCAGTAGTTTGCTTTTTTTTCTTCAGCACTTAACTCCCTCCTCATCTCCTCATTTACTTTGCTATAAATCAAGAGCAGGTCTTCTGCATTTGGCAGACTGAGGCTGGTATAAGGCTGGTGTAGGCAATGTTTTAATCAGGGTAGGATATGTTGCCTCTAATGGGAACCCTGATAGCAATCGGGGAGGAGCAGCTGGGACCTTGGGGAGTCTGGTGGCCTGTTCTCCTGCCAGCTGAGAAATTTTTCTGGCAGCTCAAAATCTGCTTGTTGGAAACGATTGTGAAAGAGAGGCTAAGGGAGAGTGATCGGCTGGCTGGATATGTTTCCAAAAGTCTGTGTTGAATTTTTCCTTTCTCATGTCAAATAATTCCTTTTTTTCCTTCAACACCTAAAATATTTGGATTTTGCAAAAGAGTACTGAGCCACACTTGAGGTGTACAATAACTGATGATTTGGAAGAAGGGCTGGTAGCAAGGGCTGGTACTTCTGGGGTCCTTGAAGCTGGACACTGAGTGACACCACTGTGGCTGGTCAGGAGGAGAAGTGCTGCCCTGACTGAACCACTGTGTGGACGCAAAGGGGACCAGCTTCCCTTCTCTGTTTGTGGTACAAGAGCCAGAGGAGAAATGTTCTGTAAGATTCTGCTTAGCTCCCTGAAAATAATGGCTGTGGTTTTTTTTCCATCATCTCTCTAACTCCAGCTCTAAATCCCACCTGTGCATGTATTCCTGCTGCTTCAGCACCTGATTTCATACATGGATAATTCTGTGCTTTTTCCTTTCTCTTCCACTCCATTTCTGCATTAGCTGGATGTCTGTCCTAGAGCACATCTTGCCCTTACTCCTTCACTGCCCTTGCCTTCTCATCCTTATATCCCAGATTCCTGTAGACATAGCTTCTTTTCCCACATGTCCTTACTCCACCCTGTGGTGTGCTCTCCTGCTCCCTTCTCCCTTTGCCAGAAGTGTCATCTCTTACCCCTGTAACTCCAGCTAAGTTATGAGAAGACTGTTCTGGGAATGGTGTCTTATGTCTTCATTGTATTGTAGTCTGGAGGCTGCAAACTTCCACTTCAGTGGTGCAAGGAACCATTTCCAGTCCTTTTGCATGGAACTATGCAGCAGAAGGTTTGTGTCAATGGCCAGGAGCAGGCCAGGGACTGGATGGAGCCCTGGCTGGCTGCATCACCTGTTTTGGGTTCTCCAGCCCTGGAGTGTGAGAGCTGCTGCCTTGAGCAAGAGAAGGGTGATGCTGCAATTGCTTCTTTCAACCTCAGTCTTTACAGTTGTTAGCGAAATCATTAAAGACACCCTGTGTGTGCTTTGTCTCAATTAAGACAAGGCAACTGATCTTACATGTTTGCTTCTGTGTTTTGTTCCAGCAATCTTGTGTTCAACTTCAAAATTCCAAAATGTGAGCAAAGTATTGGCATTGCCTTTGGCTTTCTAAATGCATGCTTTAGAGACATGATTCTCATACATGGAGTGTTCTGTCTTTCCTTTTGGAACATTGAGACCCAAAGCAGTTTCTACTGGTTTAGAAAATAGTTTGATCTCTTTTAAAAAAAACCCTCTTTAATAGCTTAGACTGTTTCTTGTAGTTCCCTTCCACTTGCATTTTTGAGCTTTGCATGGAGTTTGCTGCTCTGGTGATATGAGATGCACCTATTCAGGGGGTCCCAAACCCAACTGGTCTTTAGGTGACTGTTGCAGTAGCAATGCCATATGGATCCTGAGGGCACAATAAACACATCCATTCTTACCTGCCTTCCTTAGTTTTTAAGTCAGCTTGACTTTCTGGCTGAGAGTCTGAAGGACGAAGCCTCACAGAGAGCTCTTCTGCTGAGTGTGTGGCTCTTCTGGAGTTTGGAAGAGCATTGGTCCTCACACAGGAGTGGGAGTGTGCAGCTGGGAAGTGGGAGACAGTGGGACTTCACCCTTTCAGTGGAAGCAAGATGCTGGGTATAAGACCCCTCTTAATACATAAGAGGGCATTTGAGCCTTCTCCTCTTCAGCTGCTTGATCCCATGGTTTTCCTTGCCCCACAGCCAGAACCCACGTGCTGCTAAAATCCATGTGTGTAACCTTCAGCTTTGTAATGATCAGCTCAGCTGGATTTCTGAAAAACAACTGAACTGATCTACTGGCAGCTGCTGACAAAAATGTTGGAATTGATCTTTTCCCCTGGCTAGAGACTCCTCATGAGAGTTTTTTCCTCCTGAGTGAAAACCTGAAGCCTTATTTAGTTTCTTAAGCTGGGCTGCTGTAATGGTCAGGTGAATGCTTATGCTGGCAGAGGGGAGGATGTGGAGCTGTGGCCAGGGTTATGGGAACAGCATCACCTCTTCTGTTTGTTGATAAGGGAATTTGGTTTCCTGCCCTTTAGCCAGCTGCCTGAATCTGACTGTGCAGGACAGTTTATGAAAAGTGGTTGGCTTGTTTGTTTTCCCCTTTGAGACGTGGCCCCTTCCATGGAGTTGCCTTGCAGGAGCATTTAGGTTAGGGGCTTTTGTCCTGTAGCCTTCCTTGCACCCAGAGCAGGGGAGAGATAGGGGGATTTTTCATTCTGTGGTTGCCTTGCTGCTCTTTGAGGCATTTGTGGCAGAGCATATCCGTGAAATTAGGAAGAATTCAGAAACTGTACATATGCAAATTCCCTCAATCACTTATGTGTGATTTTATTGTTTTAGCCTTGTGATCTCATGGCTAAAAATCCCTTTCTCTCCAGTCAGTATCATTTGTTTTCTCCATGTCAAATGCCACTTATGTGTGGCAGAAGGCCACTAATGCAAGTTAGATGTACTGAACCTGTGAAGAGGTAGTATTTCAGGCAAAGCAGCTTACAATTTATTGGCTTTGTTTGTTTTAGAAACCTTATTATTGTACTTCTCTAGAGCTGTCGAGGAGAAGGTGAAAGATTCTGTGCTGCTTCCAGGAGTGTGGTCATGCTGGGAGCAGATGGTCCATTCTTGGAAGCCATCCCAAACGATGGATTACTCATCTGATGCAGAATGATGCACCAGAAAATTGCAGATTCATAGGGACCGCTATTTGACTCCTTTAAAGCTTTGATTCTTTTAACTTTTTGCTTTTCCTTGTCTGCCTGGTTTGTTGCTCAAAAATCCTTCAATAAAATAAGCTCAGTCAGAACCATAAAGGCATTTACAATTTAAAAGGGGAATAGGATAATGCATCTGAATTGAGGAAGACTGGAAGTATGGTTTCTTGTACTGTGAGGCTTAAAACAAAACCCAAACAAAAAATCAGTTTTCATTAGCGTTTCCAGTGGGAAAGTAGCTCAGGAGTGTAATAGAATACTTTTGCACTTGTCAGTAGTATCACTTACTAATATTTCACTTACTCAAACCTGCCATCAGGATCCCTTCTTATGTCTGCATTGTTTCACGTTTGCATGTGTTCCTCACTTCTAAGCCATGTTAACAGTAAAAATGTGTTTGACTTCATGTGATACAGGATTAAAGAATAAAAACCCAAGTCCTAAAAAGCTGAGAAGCTGGTTATCATTCATTGCAAATGTATTCAGTGAACCAATCATTTTGGAAGCTGGTGGCTCAGGGTGTTGCAGTAACTAATCTGGCAGGAGTATTTCTAGGTAAGTCCCTGACTGATGCTGTAGGATAACTATTATTTTTTCCTTCCTTCTAATGCTCTGATTTTTCACATTTTCTCAGTATTTTCTTCTCTGCAGACAGCCCCAACCCGCTGCTCACTGCAGCTGCAGTAAAACATCTCCCCACTCACCTCAGAGAGCAGAGAGCTCCCTTTGTCAGTGCTCCAGTGTCACTAAATGATGTAAATGGGAGTTTTCAGCCAGACCAGAATTATTTCTCCCAAATATATTGAGCTTTCACTGGCTAGAAGGGCAGGAATCTGGAGCAGGTTTTAATTAAAATCTGATAAAATCACCAAGACAGTGGAAGAAGCACCTGTGTAACTTACTATTCTCTAAAGTCCAGCCTTTGCTGTCCTGTGGTTGATTGTGCTACTCAAAGGATCTGGAGTTGTTGAACAAGGGTGATGTTCTCCCTCATGTGCTGAGCAGTGGATGGGAATATGGTCCTGGGCTCTGCTGTCACAGCCCCAGCTCACAGTGTGAGGGGAACAGCTATCAGTAAGGTTTTGGTCCCTCCTTCATACCTGCCTGCTAAAAATGTTTAGATTTTACAAACCAAAGGTGTGAAAAGAGTCATGGTGATCTGGAATTGTTCAGCACTGGTTTTCTTTCCTTGTTTCCCCATTCATGTAATATCTCAAATCTTCTTTGTCTTTGGAGATTGATTTACAAGAGATTTCCCTGGCTTTCCTGAAAGCATCTAATTTTCCCAGGAGCCAGGCACTTGAATATTTCCTGCTAGTGTTGGGGTTATGTAGACTTTGTTGTACCTGCATGAACACAAGTCAATGGGCTTAATTTTATTTTAATTTACCCCAGTTTAACTCCATTAGCTACGAGAGAATTGACTCTCTTCACTCTTCTTCTGTCAGGAGGAGATTTAATGACACTGTTTTTAATCTAGTGAGAATTAACTTTTGGGGCAATATATTAATACCGCTGTTATGTTTAATACCCAACAGCAGAACTGATTGAAATGAATTATCTGGAAATTTTCATACTTTTTTAAATGAGCTGTAGTATTTATTTGAAACTTAGCTTCATGTTAATCTGAACCATTCCTCTTGATACACTTTGTGAGAGGTTGAGATGTGTGTTAACATGTTGCATGCATCTATTTTAAAATTCTGTAAATGAAGAAAATAAATTTTCCAGTCTCTTATGGTTCTTGCTATTAGTATCTTGGTTGATTGATCACAGTACAAAGGAATTATTCTCATTTGAGTTTCTAAGTATAGTACCAATTTTTGAAATCAACAAAGCTGATTTCGTGAAAGAACGTTTTGCTGCAGACCAGCAATAAAATGAGTCGTGACAATGAAGCATCCTGCAAACCGTGGGATTTATGTTGCAGTGCCTCCACTCTTTTAAACCTAAAATAACTTTAAGTCCTGCTAATTCACAGGAGCAGGGTGCTGCAGAGGTAATCTGGGATGCATCTTAGCAGCCACTCTTGAATCATCAATTTTAATGTCACGAGCGAAAGTGAGCATATATTTGAACAAACATTAAAAGAGTATAGATTTCTTAAAATTCAATCTTTGTGAGAAATTTCCTTTATTTGCACCTTTGTCATGTGCACTCTTAATTACTCATCCGGAAATCATCCCATTTTAATCAATCACATGCTTATGCCTTTGGTAAGAGTGAAGGATGGTGAGGGCATGAATATTTTTCGGGAGTAGGGTTTGAACAAATTTAATCATTTATGTTTAGATTTGTACTATATGAGATTATTGCTTGAGGTTATATTACACTGTGTTCATACTGTGCTACATGCAGAGTAAAAAAAAGCTGCAGGAGGATCAGAGGAAAGCAAAGCTGTGCTAAGACCTGGCAGTGCTGTTGTGAGTCACTAAAGCCATGGCTTGCTGTCTGCCAGAGCAGTCCTGCCCCTTTTGCAAACCTGATCAAAGAGTCTTACCTTTCCCTCTTTCATCTTTGGCAACTTTAAAGTAAGTCAGATCGATTATATAGCCATTTTTCTTCAGTTAATTTCCAGTTCTTTCATTAGGTGGATGAGAAAGGTGATCTGACTCAGGGCCTGGGGTGCATATGATCCCTACAGAGGGAGTGGTAATGGTGTGGATAATTTGGAGGAAAGGCAGAAGGAAAGGCAAAAGTGGTGTTAGCACAGTATTGTATTGTCTTAAACTCTCCTCAGCAACTTCTGCAAATTAAATGCCCTTCCTTGCTCCCCCAGTGAAGCAAAGGAAGACAAAACAACTGGTTTTATTCTCTTAATGGGTACAAGCTGCAGAGTGTGTAAAGAGAATGACTTTAGGTTTAGGATGGATGTGAGAGGGAAGGGCAGTGGGATTCTGCAGATGATGAAGAGATTGGGGGAATTTCTGAGAACATGGTGCTAAATAATGCCAGGGATGCAGATTTGACCCTTGGATGGGCCATTCACTTAAGCGTTGGACTTGGGGAATCCTTCAGGGTCCCTCCCAAGTCAGAGTATTCTGTGATTCTCTAAACTCTAAAAGTTGAGGTCATCCAACCTAGAGAGGAAAGAACCCCATGTGATGTTCCTATTGAATTAAGAAATTTTGTTACATTTTTGTTGCCCATAATATTCAATACTTTTAATTTAGGTACTGCTAATAGTTCAGGTAACACCACCACAGTTCCTATCTCCAAACTGCGGATAAACTAAAATCCGTTTTGGTAACTTAGAAATTTTCCCTATAAATTATTCATCCAGATTGTGTGAACACAAAAAGTCATCCAGATAATTAATTCTCTTTGTTCAGGTTGGTTTGCTCATCACCATATTTTAATGACATTAGAAGTGTTGTTTTCCCATGTTTTTCATTTATTCTACCTGATGTAAATGCAAAGAAAATTAGTAGTATTCTGTGTTTCCTCTTATGGATTTGTAGTTGTTTGGTGGAGATGTAGTGGGATGCTCCAATCCTGTACAGCCCAGTGCTGGGCTTTTGTTTGAAAAAGAAAAAGTCAATAACCAAGATCAAAAGAGCAGAAATATTTGAGTTTTTGAAATTTGTATTTCAAGCTGCTTTTGGATCCGTTCAGATGTGTGGTGATAGAATTACATTTGCATATTACCCAAATTTTAGGTCCTCTATTTATAGAATTTTTCAATTTTAAAACAAAATAAAAATATAAAATCTTTGTATGTTACCCCCCATTTTTCTGCAGGATAACTTAGTGAAGGATTGAGGAACTGTCAAAAGCAAACTGGTAAAGCACAATCCTTTTTGTGCAGAACAGGCTTGTGCCTGGACTTCTTGATCCGTAAAGTGGGCTTGGTGCTCTGCTACTGACATTGGCTTGTTCTTGTTTTTTTTTTTGCCTTCTCATTGTTAAACCCATAAGATCCGTTTCCTTTCATGCTGCAGTGAAAGAGAGAGTGTGACAGCTGAACTGTTGTAAAAAAATGAGATGGGAAAACAGATAGGATGTATATAAATGTGTAATTTCACTTCAGGGAGCAAATGTCACTTACATCTCTACTCGAGTTGGTTACAGAAACTAATATATATTAATGTAAGGCTGCTGCCCGTTGAAAGAAATGTTATTATAGGGCAGGTTTGGACATGTGCATGTCTGGAATCCCTAATGCAGGCACAGCACAGAGCAAACTGAGCCTTTTCCAGGACAGGTTTTGGAGAATGTGCAAGGGCAAGGTGGTACCTGTCTGTTCCCCTGGAGTCTGTAAGGCAGGAGTGGGACCCTGCTCCTCTGCAGACACAACCAAGAGCTCCCCATCTTCTCCAATTTCCCTCCAGCAGCCCTCAGGACACCCTCAAACCCAGGATCCTCAGCAGGCTGCCTTTCTTGGCACATCACCGTGGCAGATCACTATCTTGGAGCCCAAGGACAAGATCTCTGAGTAGACCAGTGACATATTTAGTATTCAAGGAGGCACTAAGTGAAGCTTCTGGCTCTTCTCTGTGTTGCAGGGAAAGACGTTCAAATCCACAGTAGGGAAAGTGGGACTGAGGGAGTATTTCTTTTAGATGGTAAAAAAGTCAAAAGTTTTGGTATTGACAAGATTCAGCTGTGTTTACTGTCCTTTTCAAGTGCAGAATATACATCAGTGACATCAGCAATGCTGGCTGAGATTTTTTTCAGTCTTTGTAATGACACGCACTGCTGTTAACCCCCCTCTCACCCCCTCCCCCCCAAAGTACTTAAGTTTTTTAAACTTGAAAATGAATTTTTTGGCAGATTCTTTTGTCAAAAGTAATGTGAACTTTTCATCATCCAAACTTGTGGGTTTTCTGTTTTTCCTTTCTGATTACCTTTTGCTTAGATGCAGGCAACAGCATCACTGAGAGCTACTTCCTTTTTTTCACATACTGAATGTGCTTCTCTTGTCAGACCAGCAATTCTCATTCAGCTGTAATACCATCTTTAAAAACGAGGTTATTAACTGAGATAATAACACTGGTGACCAAGGAAGGGGGAAGGAGGATTTTGTTTGAGTTAAAAAGAATTGATTTTAACTATAGACAAAGGCATGTTCTCAGAACATTTTTGTATTCAACCCAGTAGTGATTATGAAGGTTATTTTAAATTCAACAGCAAGTCAACATTGACAGTCGAATCTCTAAATAAGTTGGGAGGAAGTCAGAGATACTGGGCTTGCTGATTATTTTAAACTCAGCCATAAATAAAACCTAATACTTCCTTTCAGCTATGCTATTTACATGTCTCTTGTTGGGTATAAATTCAAGTCGCTGAATCCCTGCCTGAGCCTAAGTGAGCTGGCATCTTTGTAACATGCTAACATAGCCAGCCCTAATATTTTTTTAGGGCTGTTACTCCTAATGGATGTAGACTTTACATTATTTTCTTCGATGGCCAAGTGTGTTCCCATTTGTGTAAAACAACTGCATTGTTATATGGCGCGGTTGTTTCCACATCCTAAGTGAAAGAGGAATAATAATAATAAAAAAGTGTCAGTTTTAATCAATATCATCAGACATTATAGGAATTGAATTCTACCTTGCTGCTAATATATTAGGTATATTCTGCTTTATCTTCTTCCGCAGAATTGATTTGCCACTATTCAGTTCCCTTGGCTGTTGTCATGCAAATTGTGCCATTTCTCCCCCATTGACTGCACAAACTGAGATTAGACTTGAAAATCGAGTCTCACTGACCAGCTGCTGCGATATTTTTCATTTGATTTCTCCTTCCTTGCCTTCCCAGTGCCCTTCCCTTGTGCTCACCACCTTGGCTGGCGCGGCGCTGATAATGCCGTCTCCGGGGAGCGTGGTGGGAATTGCCTGCCTGCAGCTGGGCCTGAAGCCACTGAGCAAGCCTGGGATGTGCTGCTCTTTTTAAGCAGCTCTTGCTCATGGCCCTCAGAAGTTTGAGGGAAGAAGACTAAGTATGAATTTTTTCACACTGCAGAGTGTAGAGGTTATGTAGTCCAGGCAGTGATCTGTGGGTTTCATTTTGTGTCTGACCAGGGATATGGAGTGAGGGCTTGAGGAAGAGCTTGCTGCCTTCCCTGCGTGACTTGGCACGTCAAGCAGATCACTTTAAATCAGATATAAATTGAAGTTGTGGATGCTCCATCCACGGAAGTGTTCCAGGCCAGTTTGGACGGGGCTTGGAGCAACCTGGGCTAGTGGGAGGTGTCCCTGCCCATGGAACAAGATGATCTCTAAGGCCCCTTCCAGCACAAACCACTCTGAGTCCAATTTAAGACAGGAATAGTGGAATGCCATATAACTATCAGAACAGGGCCTGTGCTTATAAGCTTTGTATTATTTTGTCCTTGTCAGAGTGCTGATGGCAGTGGTTAATATCAGGGCTCTTGCCTAGTACTTGCTGGTTTTCGGGATGAATGGTGGATAAAATATTTGGCCTAGGAGCAGCTATTACCACAAACTGAGTTTGCCATGATCTAAGTCTTCATCAGCTCTAAAAGGCAGAGGTCAGTGATTTGGTGGCATGTGATGCTAGATCTTGTTTCCAATGCTGGAGGCCAGGGAAGGGAGAGAAACCAACTGGGTTTCTTTAGTTATATGCAAGTTATGGAGTCCATTGTATCAAAAAAATGTTAGAATGAAATCACTTGAAGAAAGGAGGAGGAAGGAAGAGAAATTGAAAAAGAAAAAATAAGCAGAGAAGAGCAGACAGGATGGAACTTCTCATGCTGATGGGAAATTTTCACCTTAGCTGTGTTTTGGTCTCTTACTCTAATATCTGAATATTGCAGAATCCTTCATGTATTTATCTTTAGTGTTTCTGCAAGGTAGGGAAAGATACTTTTTAAAAAAACAACTGACCAGAGGGAACACAAGAGCTATGTGAACTGGGGCTGATTATTTACTTTTCCCCAAAATAAATAGAAATATTGTAGGTCTGTAGTGATTCTAAACTTACATATATTTATTTTAATATGAAGTCCTGGTGGAGACATTCACTTCACCTAGAATGCTGGATGCAGCGATGCCTACAGCCCTTTCTTCCCCTTCTTGTATCTCTTCTATTTCCCAGGTGAAGTGGGATTCCTGTGGTAATGCACTGGCTCACGTTTGATGGAGGACTACAGTCAGACCTGGTCCTTACTCTGATGATGCCTGATGCCACCAATTTTGGCAATAGCTACTTGAGGAATTAAGGTCTTACTGTGAATGCTCTTCTTCAACATGGGTCTCTGCCTTGGTGCTTCAGTGTCTTGCACTACTTGTTTTTAGCCTTTAATATCTGTTGCCTCAAAATTCAGCTAATGTTCAAAACACTATTTTTTTACATTATTTTATTGCACAGCTATCAGCCTGGCCAATATATGATTGGGTTAACTTTGTAGGAATATCTTGAAGATTTTGCTTTCACTAATGAAAACATTTCTGATAGGAACATATGAGATCTAATGCTAAATTTCATAGAAGCTTTTCCTAAAAGGCTCTTAATCATGGGTTTCTTTGTAAATTAAAGGAAAACATAACTCAGTACATGCATGGTAAATACTGTAATATAGATGAGAGTTTTAGCATCAATCTTAGTCTTAGAGTCTTAGCATAAATTTTTTTTTTCCATAAATAGGTTGGATCTCTGCATAAAGTACAATGTAATTCCTTCTTACTGAGGGCAGACAAAGCTATGATTGTTTTAAAATAAATAATACTGTATGTAACGAGTTATGATTGTACATCCACTTCCAGTTAAGTGATGTGTCCTTTGGCTCACTTTTGGATTCTCTCCCAGCAAATAGGTACCTGTGATGCCACACCTGGATTAAATCAATGAACAGGTCTCTGTGGGTGTGGGCTGTGCAAACCCCTGTGGCCCTGTGGAGGAAGGAGTGGCTGGAGAGACTGACACCCTGCTTGCAGCATCTGCAGCTACTTGGTTTAAACAAACCTGGACTCTTGTCAGTCTTAGACCAGTGTTTATTTACCCGTGGTTCTCCCTAGGAAAAGGCCACCCTGTAGATGTTGAAAGCAAAGTGACCAGCACTGTCCTCTTGCCTGGACTCTCTGTTTCTGAATGAACAGTCCCGAAGTTGCTTTTCACTTAGAAGATGCTCATTCAGGTTTCTAGGCAACCGAGCCCATTTTCACTTCCCCCCACTGCGAGATAAGAGCTGACTCCTCATGCAGGGAGGCGAGACCATGACGGATTTCTGCAGCCTTTAATTGGAGCTGGAGAATAAAATGTAGCCCTTCAATGTCAGGGCAAGTCAGCTCTTAAAGAAATGAGAAAAAATCCCTAACAAACCAATAATCCAAAACAGATGAACAGCAAAAAACCAACCCAGCACAGGTCTGGGAGTGATAAGCAGCAAATTGCCGCTGTTAATTAAGGAGTGATAAGAGGTATCTGCAGGACTGGTGGCTGCAAGCAGTAGCCACGCTTGGCTTTACTCAGAAGGACTGCTGTGTCTTAGTCCAGGTGTCCAAGGGAGGCTGGAAGACAGGGATTTCTTTCCAGTTGGGCTCTTCTCAGCTGATCCTTAGATCAAACAAAGGTGGCTTTCCTCCCTGTCCCCAAATTCAGTGCCCAGCTGCTGGTGCTCCCTCATTTTGTATCCACCCATGCAGAAGATGCTAAGACATGGCCTGCCACAGCATCACAAATCAAACTAAAACTGGATTATGGCAGGATGAAAGAAGCTCTTGAGAAGACCTGGACATCTCACAGCAGCATTTGGGCAGAGGAGTGATAGATGTTTAAGCAGCTTCAAATAGTCACGTTTGGAAGAAGAGATTTGGCACTGTCCCTTCCTTAGGGAGGTTTGCAGGCCAAATGGTTGCTGTAATGGATGTTGGAGGTGTTAGCAATTGTACTCTTGGGGATGTTAAGGCAATTCAACACTTAACCGAAGTTTTTTACTGTTTTGAACTCTGTTCTGTGTACTGATGCTTCACCTTTAATTCCCATTAACCTGAGAATTTAATTGTGATATCGTGCTCTTTGCACTTCTCCCAAATTGTGCAAATTCTGCACAAAGTGAAGGATAACTGGACTGGTTCTCTGGCCTGCCTTCTACCCGGTGATTGTGTCTAGGTTAATGAATTTATAACCTCAAGTAGTAGCTGTGTATGTTCAGTTAATGTCCTGCATATTTTATAAATCCTTCCTTAACAAGGAAATACTTTATCCGTGCCAACTGCTGTGTAATACAGCTGCAGCAGTGACAGATATTGGCTAGCAGACAGATTTTTTTTTTTTCTTTCTTTTTTTTTTTTGGAAGTGCAGTGACCTGCAGGGCTGCTGCGTGGGGAGAGCAGATGAGCTGCTGCCGCAGGTGCAGGTGGCTCTGCTGCTTTCACTCTCCCCCAGCAGCTCTCGCTGGTGGATTAAAGACTTCTGATTCTGTGGCTTCTCCTGTAATCTGGGAGACAAAGAGGGATGGATGCTGTTAGGGGCAGGGGTTTTGTTGTTCTCTCTGGGCTTGTGTTTGTCCTGGTTTATTGACATATTGGTATTCATTTAATGTCTTAGAGAGTCTAAATTGAGGGCAGAGGGTTAAATGTTATCACAAATTGTAGCTGTGTTCCAGTATTCATCACCCTTCTGAGGTCCTCCTCCACCCTCCCTCTGCAGCTCCTGCCTCCCTTTGCTAGTCCTCCTATGGATGCTGGTTTTATTTCTCTGGACTGGAAGTACTTCCCTCTATTTAGAAATGTGTATTTTGGATGTAGCCCGAAATATATGGTTTAAATTCATTTTGGCACGGCAGGAAGTAAGAGGCAAAATTTGGAAATACTTTTAACAATAACTTAGTGTATTTTTAAGTCTTGTACCTGCTGTCACAGGAATTGTGGCTGATATTCTTGTGTAACTGAAATTTTATTGACAGGTTTTTTAGCTATTGTACCTTTTGGAATTAGGTCAGCTATCTTTTTCTGTGTATCCTCATATATTTGTGTTTGGTGCTTTGTTGCTAGTGTAATTGGCAAAACATTCCCAGAAACATCAGCTATCTGTTAGAGAAATAGTTTTTTGATGTTTTTTCTTGATTTAATGTGTACTATATAATAGGTTTGAACCCAAACAAAGCCATTCTTTTTTTCCCTCTGTCAGTCAATATTTCATTACGTCTCAGTTTAAAAAATACTTTCTTGTTGCAGCCTTAGCTCCTAACCTTTGTTTAAACTTGAAACTCCTACATAACTTTGTTTTACAAAGGACACATTGAATAACCTAATGAAAAGCATTGGCTCTGATACAGTAATTGTATTTAAATAAGATCTTAAATATAAAATTCTCTTGTTAGTAGAGACAGAGAAGCCTACTAGTCTATTTCAATTTTCACAGCAGGAAAGCAAGTGGAGTTAGGAGGTGGATTGTGTAGAAAAACTAGTAGACAAAATTGGTCAATTAAATGCTACATGTGGGAATTTCCTGTTACTTACAGGTTTTGTGGATAAGTTATTTCATTTCACTACAAAAATGGGAAAAAAGTAATGCAGGGGAATCAGTCTGAGATAGCTCAATGATATTTAAATTGCAACATCTGACATGCAAGATCAGACTCGATGAATAAATAATCTGTATTTCAGTACAGTTTGTCAGTGTTTTTGGTATTAGATGTTAAATGAACTTGAAATTGTCTGTTTGGTGGCAGTTGAAGTGATTTTTCAGATTTGTCTTTCAGATTGGTAGGTTTAATTATTTATACTTCCATCTCCGGTGCATGTACTAAATCATTATGACAATGGAACTCTTGCTTTCCAATATTATTTTATTAATCTTGCAGTAAGAACTCATGAAGTGTGACTTATTGAGATGCAAAACTTAATAAATAGCCCTAATGCCTGGAGTTGTGGGTGGATGTCAGCCCAAGATCCTCCACTGAATGCAAAGGTTGCAGAAAAAGGCAGACTGATAAGTTTTGTAACAGATGTGGAGAGGAGGAAAAAATACGCGCCTGTAACTCTGTGACACAAATTATTGATTTCTCAGTGTTGCAGCATTCTTGTTGATGCTGTTTGTTTGCAGTAAAGATCTTTGAAATGAAAGAGGGCAGGTTGAGATTGAATATTAGGAAGAAATTATTTACTGCAAGGGTGGTGAAGCCCTAGCACTGGTTGCCCAGTGAAGCTGTGGCTGCCCCATCCCTGGAAGTGTTCAAGGCTAGATTGAATGGGGCTTGAAGAAACCTGGTCTAGTGGAAACAGAGGCTTGAAACTAGATGGTCTTTAAGGTCTCTTCCAACCCAAACCAGTCTGTGATTCTGTGATCTGGTGACACCCAGGTCCAAGGCTGAAAAGGTTGCAGCTTCCTGTCAGCACCTGGACCAGGTGGCTTCTCTGTTTCCCAACACTGATGTCTTAGTTGCTTCTAGTTTTTGTTCTTAGTTGCAAAATAGGGCAAGTTGTTGTATGGGAGACTCCTGTCCTTTTGGGCAGCATCGCAAACCTAAATGCACTGATGCCACAGCTCCATTGACTTTTACAGGAATACTGAAGTTTTATACTTTTGCAAATTGGACAAGATTGAACAGTTGTGCTACAAAATGTCTCTGAAATAGAATTGAAATTTTATGCCAGTCTAAAATGCATGTGCAGTCACATTGAAAACTGCTTATTCTTTCAGTTTCTCTCTTCTGCAAAAGATGCAGATCTCCCAGTGCTTGTGTTTTGTTGTGTAAATTCAGCATAGGTGGAGCTACTGACCATGCTCTTCATGATGTGTGGATATGTATAGGCATTTTGCTTATCACTTACGTATGTGCATGGCTGAGTAGGGACCTGCTGGTCACACTGAAGGCAAAGAAGCAAATGCACAGTGGAAATAAGGGCAGGTGACCTGGGAGGAGCATGGAGATGAAGTTTGGTTGTGTTGGGATGGGGTGAGGAAGGCCAAGGTGGGGCTGGAACTGAACCTGGCAAGGGATGCAAAGAATAACGGGAAGGACTTCCACAGGTCTGTTAACCAGACAAGGAAGGTCAATGGAGCTGTTACCCCCTTGACAGACAGTGCTGGAAAACTGGTAACATCATTTGCATCCATTTGTATCTTCTGTGTGAACCTTTTCACATTCCTTGGTCATAGCTATTAAATTATGGGAATTGGAGGTCAGTTCCTTATTCTTCCCCTTTTTAAGTAAACAGAGTGGAATAAAACTTCCTTAAGTTTTTGTTTTCCTCCAGTTGTGATAAATATACACTGGAGCTTTTATGTTTTAGATCTCAGATCCACTTTTCAAAGCTTGGCCTGAAGGTAAGCACCACGTACAATTCTCACTTGCTTGCTACTGCTAGTGACAACATTGGCAACAAGCTTTCTGCAAATCCCTCATTTTTGTTTACACCAAGAACTACCTGCCATTGTGGGGGCAAAATTTGTGCCGCATTTCTTTCATGTGGGATCCATGTCACATTCATAAGAGAGCAATCCCAAAGGCAGTGACCAAAAAAAAAGGTTTATACTTTCTCTTGCCATTTTATTAATGCTGGGGAGACTTTGCTTTCAGCATCTATTATTCTTCAATTTTCACTGGCTTTACTAGGTAGGGGTGATAATTCAAGGCTTTTCTTCTTTCTACGGCAAGCTGGGCTATATTCTCTGCTCACATGATGCAAATGTCTTTTTTTTTTGTCTTTCTTTGGGCAGAGAAAAGCGAGTGGGTTGGTAACACAATGCATTCAGCAAAGAGACTGCAAATCCTATCTGCACACAATGATAAAACATATCCCTAAAAATGTAAATTAGCCCTCTTAGTCTCTAAGCTAATTTTCATGTGTATAGTGGAAACAAAAACAGAAGAAGGAAAGATGTAGCTGTTTAACCAGATTATCTTTAAAAAGTGACAGAGATATATGCTGGCTAATAGCCATCTCCTGGTGAAATGTCTGCCTTACAAAGCAGTTAAGGCCTTTCCTTCTCAGAACTGCACTGTGCTGTGTAATCAGGGAAAGACAAAGGGTTTAATTCTGTTTTGTTACGTGGTGATAAACTGGACTGCCTGATTTAGCCACCCTGGTCTTCAGATGCCTCCAGGGGCCATGTGGTTGCTTGAATAGGAGCTAGGAGAGGTCTCAGTGAGTCGGGACCTCCAATTACAGTCGTGTTAACAAAGGTTATGATTGTCTGCTCTTTTTGAGCAGTAATTTCTCTTCATTCTCTGCTAGTCAAAGTATTTCTAGACATTTTGAATTTGAAAAGGAACTAAGAGTTCACCTTATCTGTGGGCTTTGGGATGGAGCTGTTCTAGTCCGGACTGACTCCAGTAAGTGTTTGGGCACTGCTGTAGTGGGAAGCAGCTTTGGTCCAACTTGGCTGCCTTCTTACAAAGACTTCCCTGCCCTGAGTGAACAAACTTCATTCGTTACTTTTCAACACAA
The DNA here is from genome assembly GCA_013398175.1 of Climacteris rufus. NCBI lineage: Eukaryota > Metazoa > Chordata > Aves > Passeriformes > Climacteridae > Climacteris > Climacteris rufus. Next base: position 1,555,966 of record VZRZ01008454.1, on the reverse strand, counting down.
CTGAAGCTTTACCTAGATTTTTAGGTAATAGTGTTGTTAAAATGTATTTTCAGGGTTGTATTTGTTCAGATGAATCACGGAATCATTCGTTGATTTGGTAGTTTCTGGATATTCATGGACTGGTTTAATTTTTGGTCATTCCTAGTTTGGGTGTCTTCATGTAGTACTGTATGCTAGAATGGTAAATCTGGTTAAATTGAAGAGGGGGGTGGAAACTCCCCAGAATTACATACTTTCAGTCCTCTGAATCTGACGTATCTGTATCTTCCTAATTTTTACTTGAGTATCCTTATATTGATTTCTGTATTTCCACTGATCCCACTTTACATGTATATTTCTGTTTCATAGCTATTTTTGAGCTTAAAGTGGGATGAAGGTGTTGGAGAAGTATTCATAATTATCACAGAGCAATACTATTACAATGGTCTGTAATAATGTGAAAGTACTATTAATGTGAACTTATATAAAAATGTTTGTTACATTTTTCCATTTTTTGCACTGTCTACAAATTCAGCTCCTTGCAAGGTATTCATTGTTACATCTTTCTTGCAAAGCAGGCCCTACCTGACTCTAATAATTTCTGTAGATCATGAATTAATAACTCAATACTGCTTAGAAAAAGTATGATCTATGAATGTGCATGTCTATTACCCACATTTATAAACTGGGAAGTACAATTCTTTCAGCATTTGATAAGCTCTGCTTGTAGATTTGCTTAAAAATAGAAAAATTAATGTACTGGAACAATTTTGAAAGGTCCATAAATAATGAGCTGAGGACCAAAAGCTTGAAACATGTCTAAGGTTATGTTAATGATGATAAATTACTATGAGAGGTTTGTTAGAAGCCTTTTAGCAACTATTAACCATAATTATTGCATGTCACTGAAAGCATAGAGACAACAGAAATCTCTCACGCTGACTGAGGGTTTATCCTTGCACCTTTTCTTACAAGTGTGCCTTAAATAGGTACATATAAACTTAGTTCCTGGCTGTGATTTGGCTTATAAATCCTAATGAGGGCTTTCTTAATTGTCTCTGTGAAACTGATCCAGCTGTGTTTTAAATGTGGTGGTAGAACTACATGAGAACTGATGGTCGGGACCTTGGAGCCCCAATGCCAAATCCAGCCTGGTGATGTTTCACTCCGATCTGTTGTTGTCTGCTGAGTGTGAACTGAAAGTAGTTGGGTTTTTGTTGTTTGTTTGGGTTTTTAAAAGCAATTAAGGTGCATCTTGCCCTATGTATGTAGCTAAACAGGACACGGAACCTTTGATCCCAGGGGAAGGCTACAGGATATCGAAACCTAGACCGGGTCCCTGTGATTATGAATGTTTGAGTTTCACCTCTTGGAGAAAACTGTCCTCTGGGAGCTGTGTTTGGTTCCTGGCTGCCAGCACACCCTGCAGCCTTTGGAGAGGCTGGGTTCATCTTCTTTCAGCTGGGATTGAGGAAAGCCAGCTTTTCATAGCCAGCTTCATCTTTGCAGGGACTTCCCTTCCCCAAACTGTGCTATTCAGAGCTCATTCTGTTAGTACATTAATGAGCTATAATGCAGTATTTGTAAAACACTTTGCTCTCTTCCGGATGAAGGATATAGCCTAGCAGGAAAATGTGAGAAAAAAGAAAGGCATGTTTTGTGTTGAGATGTAAAGACTAAAAAGCCAGATATTTTCAGGATTTACATTCTGAGCTTTTGTTTCTGTAAAAATGGATTAGCTGACTTATACCAGTTGGGATCCAACCTTTCTCCCAGTGAAAATAACAGCAAATGTTTAACTTTTGCTTATAATGGTGGATTTGCCCTTATAAGCCTTTTTTTTCCACTCAGATGTCTTCATACTCTGCACATAATTCCCAATTAGCGTTAATGGGACTTAAATGGGCAAATCTCTGGGGAACCCCAGGTTCCAATGTGTGACTAGATCACCTATTTGCTATCCTGTGATATGATGGCGTTTCTGACAGTATTTGGCAGGTTTTTTTCTTTAATGAGTTCACCACAGGGCAACTGCATCCCTGGTGACAAGGGATGCAGTGAGCTTAACCAGGTTACTTTGGCCAAAGGAGGGAGAAGCATATGGTCATCGAAATGAGAATTTCCTGAACTGTTATGAGTCACTTACTTCACTTACTATCATCAGCTCTGCATGTCTGTCTGTGTGTGTATATATATTTTTTTTTTTCTCTCCTGTTGAACCAAATTTGATGTAGTTACAGTAGTGTTGCTATGGTGACCCAAAGTGACAGCTGTTATTCTGTGCTCCTGGGAGGACTGTGTGATAATGATGGTCATTTTCCCAAGGGGAATGGTTTGATATTAAAAATAAATCTGAAAGTAAATGAACAGGTAGCATATAAATTAAGAAAAGAAATTCATTCTCATTAGCAGTGATTAACCAAGCCCTGTAGGATTCTAATGGGGGAAAAAGCCAATTTTGCATGGAAATATTTTGTACTGCTTGAATGTAAATGAGCATTGTGTTTGCTGCAAGGAAGATGCAAACCCCTTCATGTTTCATTGTGATAGCATTTTGCTTACACTTGACTACCCAGTCCCAATGTAGGAAATGTTTCTCCTTGGGTCAAATCCTGAAGCATTCAAAAAACCCCACTGTCCTGCTTTCAGATGAGGCTGATTGAAGGAAAGATTTAAAAATAAAATCAAATACAGATCTTCTATTTTTGACTCATAAATGCACATATACACATGTGCAAACTTTCCCTGCTTTTCGAATATGGCCAAAACTGGGATTTAAGTGTAGAAACCCGCAAACCTCACAAGATGGATGGTGGAAAGCACACAGTTGGTCCTGCCTTGTGCTACTGCAGCAACCCCCAGGTAGCCCAAACACACTTACAGAAGTACCTGGTTTGTTGGCTCTGCCTTCATTCTGTGGCCATATCCAGCTACAGCATTGCCTACAGATTTTAACCTTTTCTCTGCTGTTAATTCTGATAATAGGGATTGTCCCTTTCTCTTGGCAAAAGGAACTCCTGCAGGCTGGATGTCAGCCTGGCAAACCTGGCGGTCACTTTTCTGCTTAGGGAGGGGATGTAAATCAAGGTGTGTAGAAGCTGAAAATACATTTCATAGAACCATAGAATGGTTTGGGTTGGATGGGACCTTAAAGATCATCTGCTTCCAACCCCCTGCCATGGGCAGGACCTTCCACTAGCCCGGATTGCTCCAAGCCCCATCCACCCTGGCCTTGAACCCTTTCAGGGATGGGGCAGCCACAGCTTCTCTGGGCAAACTCTGTCAGTGTGTCAGCACTCTCATAGGGAGAAATTTATCCCTAATATCTAATCTATGCCTCCCTTCTTTCAGTTTAAAGCCATTATCCCTTGTCTATCACTTCATGCCCTTGCCTGAAGTCCTTCCCTGGCTCTCTTGCATGCCCCATCCCCGGAGCCTTCTCTACCCCAGGCTGAACAACCCCATTTCTCCCAGCCTCTCTCCACAGCAGAGCTGATCCAGTCCTGTGATCCATTTTGTGGCTTCCACTGGACTCACTCCAGCAAGTCCACATCTGTTTTGTGCTGATCTCATCACCTTTGCTCTTTATCCTGATGTTAGGTGTTAAGGTGAAGTTTTAGTCTCCTACACTGCTGTGTGAATGGAAATATTTCCTGTAGTGCTGTGATCCCACCCTGAGCATTTCCAGTGTGTCCCACCCATGCCTGGGACACAGAAGTGTTTCCACCAAGGTGGTCCTCAAAGCTCCATCCCATTCCTTGGAGTCTGAAACATTTATTATGTCACCTTGTATAAATGGGCATTCAAAAGGCCAGCTTCTAGATTTATATTTATCCTAACTGGAGCTGGGAAGTTTGCAAGTGTAATAAAATATTGCTGCTTCCAGTTCTTGTCCCACACAACTTGCATTCCTTTGTGGTCCAAGGTGTGAATGTAGGTTTACATGGTCATAACCATTTACCCTCCATTATGAATATTGTTAAGTATTTTATGTAAATGATGGGTGTACTAAGGAGTTGGTAAAAGCTTCACTGTAACCACAAAAAAAAAAAAAAAAAGGTGCATTTTAGGCCAAAAGATTTAAACCTTCAGATTTG
>VZRZ01008454.1:1454645-1551822 GCA_013398175.1 Climacteris rufus | reverse complement strand
AGCTCTGTTGTGTGAGATAAGGAGATAAAAATATCTTCTTTTCTATCTAACCTATTAAGTTTTCAGTCAATGCCAGGGATGAAGTGATGGTTGTGAATTGTTTTGACATACAGATTTTATGTTCTGCCTATCAAAAGGAATATATAAAGGTGGCTTGATTATAGTATATTAATAACTTCAGTGTGAGAAAATACTGAATGGCAGAAAAGCTGTAACAAAAACCAATACCTGAAAGCTGAAGTCAGGTGATATAAGTGTGAAATCAAGAATATTTTCAGAAGTGAGGGTGTTAACAGTGCAAAAGTCTTTATCAAAACTTGGAGTACCCCTCTTGGTGCTGTTAATTCAACACCTGGATGGTGGTGAGAGCATTAGCTTTAATCAATTCCAAGTTATTAGTCTCAGCTCAAAACTTAATGACCAGTGTTGTTGAGGGAAAACAGAGAGTCAGTGATCCCTTCTGCCCTTCACCTCAGAGAAACTCCCTCTACTGACATGGATTTTATGCCTCATACTAAGGGTCATAGCTTGGTTTTGGGCTTAAGGGTTTTTCTCAGTACTGTGTACACTCTTCCTGTTAGAAATTAATGTTTTCTACATCTTCTGGCATCCTTTTTCCAAACGATGGAGGGAAACTGTGTGCTGAGATTGGCTCCATTCAGGAAAGGGAACAACTGCTCGGGAGGTTGTTGCTCAAATGATGTGTTGTGAAGAATGCCTTCACTGCATGCTCAAGGAATGGAATAACTCTGTGCTGTGTAAAAAGAAGAAAACAAATTAAAAACCAAACCCCCAGTCACTGTGTTTAAGCCTGTGAAAATGAGCAAAATAATCATGCTGCAAACATTTAGGCCAAAATCCAATGGGAGAAGTTATTGCTGTCTCATGGGGTGCAACTGCTTCCAGGTAGTAATGCTCTTGATATTATGTTTACATCCTGACTTGTGTTTGTCAGGCTGGAGTGGGTTTTTTGCCTCATACATTTGTTTGGTTGTAGCTTCTTGATGATATCTGTTATGTCACTATAAAAATTTTGAGATAATACAGCTGTCAAAGAAACATGTTTGAGACATGAGCTGTAAAGCAGAACCCTATTTTGATAAATAAATGTAAATGAAAAGCTAAAATATCAGGGTTGGCTTTTTTTGCTATTAGTTGGATTAATTTTGTTGGGGCTGCTCAGTGAATTTTAATATTAAATACTTTATATTAGCATTAATTTCTGAATAAGAAGTTGCCAAATGCACGCTTAACTATTTACCAGCACCTCTGCAAAACACTTTTTTCTTGGTGTTAAAAAGAACTATGAGCAACGTCAAACCAAACACAAAAAATGCAATTATTTGGCCTTTTAGAAGCAATAAAACATGGACATAATAGTTCTTAAACAGAACTGCTTCTGTTTGGCTCTGTGTGTGTGTGCGTTAAGGTTTGGTTCCATGAATTACTGCCTTTTGAGCTGGAAGAATATTTGTCCCTTCATGGTATTTGCATCTCCACTGTGAACTTAATTAGATGTTGTTCCTGTTGCTTTTCAGTTAACCAAGGGCACCTGTTTCTCTGCTGGGAGATGATTTACCCAGGCAGCCAAAAACCTTTTTAAACATGTAAAATTTGCTTGTTAAGTGTTGGCTGCCTGCAAGTAGCTACCCTGAAGTCTGTAGGTGGCAACTTCATGTCGAGCATAAAATGCCCATGTAATTCAATGCAACTTTATTGAGCAATTTAAATTAACTACATGGAATTTGGTTTGTTTTGTGCACAGGAAAGTTTGCATCTAATGGGCAGGGCTAAAATAGAAAATAAAAATAAAATTTCACCCTTGTCTCCATGTCCAGAATTGTTCACTGGGAACATAAGAGGATGGATATATAGTTCATATTTTAATACTGACTGATTAGGCACTTGGGGAATGAATATGTACAGAATTTTCTTACAGTGTTTAAAAAGGCTGAATTACAGTGAATAGCTTTTTTTCTAAGAACTAAATGGTTCCTCAGTGGCAAAAAGGGGTTTTGTGTGTTTTATAATACACAGTAGTGAAAAAGCTTAACATGAAAATATAAAGAACTGCAGTTCTCATGAGATTCAAGGGTAGCAGGTTTATCATTGGCATATGATAAACACACACATTCAGGAATTTATGGAACTATTCTAAGTTGTGTGATCTATTGCATGAGACATAAAATAGGCAATATTAAAGTTCTTCTAGAAGTTTCATAGTTCTAGTATTTTAACTTCTCTGTGGCTAATTCCCCTGAATTTTTTCATCTTAGTATTGACTAATGTCCATTTTTTGTAAATATCTGTGACTCTAAGTTAGCATCAATAATTATCTTTAATTACCCTGAAGTATTATGTTTAGTAAAGCCTGTGTTGTATATTCTGAAGTTGTTTATAATGCTTTAGTGATTTACAGTTATTAAATTATATTGCCAGGCAGTGGTGCTGGTGGGGTGGGTAGATGTTTGTTCTTCCAAGCATCTGACTTCAGTAAATGCACAGTTGTGTGTGGAGCAAAGCACTTCATCCTTTGCCTGGGCAATACCTCAAAGTTTTAGAGATTTAAAAGGACTGTGTAATATTTAGGTTATTGACTCTTTCAGGATATGAATAAAAGCATTTCCTGGAAATGCACAAAATAGCTGTTGCTGCTAATTTCCTCAGATCTAATTCGATGTGGTTTTGGTTTTTTTTGTTCTTTTTTTTAAATAGCCCCTAAACCTCCTTCCACATCAGTCTTAACTGAAGACTCTGTCAGTGTTTTTGTCTTTCACTGCTTGGCCACGGATAGTATGAAAATTATTTATTTTTCAAATGTGCTGGGTTTTCATGGCTAAATGGGAAACACATCTCTTCAAACAGTGAATAATGATTTAGTTTTTTTAGAGTTGTAATATATGGTAGAAATGCCTACTGTTTCTCTGGGGGTTTAATTGTAGCAATACTAATACTATACAGCTGAATTCTGCTTATTTTAATAAGGCAATTCTTTAAGAGGGGGAAAAAAAGCAAATTGACTCATATGGGAACAGTGTTCTTGGTCCATCATGGACTGTTGTGCTGCTCAGTAGAGGGAGTGAGTGGATGACATGGCAGTGGCTGACGACTTTCTGTTTGATTGCTCAGCTATTAATTGTGACAAATGACAATTTTATAGATCCCAGGGTTCAAGGCTCCCAGGCCAAGCCATGCTGTATTCCTGTGTTCATCTCAGAAAAGAGGGAGGTTAAGGTGTTGCTGCACTGGTTTAAAATGAATGTAGGATTTTTCATTTACACTGGGGTTGAGACAGTGTTGTGGAGAGAGTAAATAAGGCTTTTTTAAAATATAATAGGCAGAAAATGTCCACAGGAACATCCATGTTTCTATGGTTACTGAATTGTGTTCTCTTTTGGACTATGAGGAGGATGATAAATGGATATGATCATCCTGTACTAAACGTGAAATGCTCTAAGGGAAGCAGGAACATGTCACAGACTTACCAAATACTTGGTGTCTTGGACCAGGAAACACCTTTAGACCTTTCTGCTTTTCTTGGACTATCCTAAAGTAGGAGCTTTTCATAAAGAATATTAATGACCAGGAAAAAAGCACATACATTTAAAAAAGCTAATAAATGCATTCTTTCTTAAAACGTCATATTTCTAGTAACTAAATTTTAAAAGTAGAGGCAATTTTACAGTTGGACTTGATCTCAAGATTCTTTTCCAACATAAATTGTTCTAGGATTCTCTTTAGTTTCAAGTTAAGTCAAATTAAGAAAAAAAAAAAATCACTGAAGAAATAATGAAACCTTGATCAAAATATTGTAAAGCTTCAGTTTACTTCTCTTATATATCTTTTAGTGGTTTTGTAACCTCCAAAAATGAATGTACTAGTTGCAATCCTCTTAATAATCTTTTTTCCTTAGTCTGGTAGTGGCAGAAGGAATTATCAGTTAAAGGTTTTTTTATTTCTGTTTGGTGGCTGCGATGTTTTGGGACTTGGGGATACACTGCTGGCCATTTCAATGAGGACTAGTCCATCCCTTTCCTCTGCAGGAATTACTGGCTAATTTTTCATGCCTGCAATACAAATATTATATATTATATGTTTACTTACAAGCTAGTAAGTTGTAAGATACACGAACTACATCATGCTGTGTGTGAGTAGCTCGTCCTGTAATGCTCTTGAGGGAGGTTGATTTGCAGCCCAGTGGTGAGGTGAGAATGTTAGTGATGTAACCCAGCTCAGAATTTGGGTAGTTGCTGTGTCCACGTAGCAGAAATGTGAAGAATTTGGTGTTGTGCCTGCTTAAAACTGTGTCTGTCCCTGCCCAAATCTGTTTCATGTGAAGATGGAGAAGACCACAGCCACACAAATTCAGATATTACCTCCTTAGAAACTGCCAGGAATATGCACAAACAGTGTAATATGTAATCACCCTTCTAGTCCAGAAAATGTACCACAGGGGGTTTGCTTTATGAGCTATTTGCTACCATAAAAACAGGAGGTGGAAAAGAAACCCAACTGCATAACTCTTGCCCTCTGGGAAGTATCTCTACAGTTTACTCCACTGAAGACCCAACTGAATTTTAGTTTTTATTTTTGCAAAAATAGAGGTGTAAAGCAAGCCAATTTACTCATCTGAATTACATTTTATTTCCTTAGAAACAGCTGGAGAAGTTTAATTTTTCTTTTAACCATATGTAAAATAAAGATATGGGGAAGATACAGTTGATTTTTCTAATGTGGTTGTGCTAAATGAAGATGAATCCAGAACAAAGCCTGGGTCGAGGGTAGGAATTAGAGTTTCTCTGGAAATGGAAAGTAGTGCCACGCTTCCCCTGAATGAAATATTACAGGGTTACAGTGTTGACAGAGGGATCTGACATGATGCTGCTGAGGTTGATTGGATTATGAAGGGTTTAAGTAGTAATGGGATTGAAAAGTACTTCTTGAATGAAGAGACAGCTGTAGAGGATTTTGAAAGGAAGGTTTATAGGGTTGAGTCAGTTCTGCCTCGGGGTTGTAGCCTTGCCCAGAGTTCAGGGGCTGTATGCAGGCAGGAAGCTCAATGCTTGTAAGGCCTGAGAAGTAGAAATACAGAACCTGAGCCCTTTGTTCAGGGAGTTATACGCACTTCAACAGAAACTGGTATAAATGCCTAATTTAAAAAAAAAAGTCTGCCCTATGAAATTTTGCTTTCTGATCAAGGGTGAAAATGTTGAATATCCTATAGTAAGGTGCTGGAGAAGGTTTGTTTTAATGAGATGTCATCCCACGTTCACCTTTATCATTATTAAAGACTGGTAGTAATAACAAAAAAGTTTATTCCTGCAACTATACCATAACTAAACGAAATTAACAAGAAAATAATTAACCACTGGCATACATGTGCCATGTATATACTCTTGTTCTTGAGTAGATTTGTGTGGAGCAGAAATAGCCCTGAAAGTTGAAGGTAAGACTCCTTTTAGTCTTCCCCTGTATTTGCAGTAATTCCAAACGTGTTTGGCAAGACAAGAGAAGAGGAGAAAGTGTTGTAGGGTTTGGTCCTCAAGCACCTTAAGGGATTTAAGAGTTCGTGTTTCCCAAACACGATCCAGATGGTGGGATGTGGAAGAAGTGGTGGACTTTTGGACTGCCTGGATTGTTGTTTAATTGTGCCTGGAACTGAACAGCATCGGCCAGATGGTCAAACACGTGTAAGATGAGACAGCCAGGAGAAAGACGTGCAGCTACAGTGTGGAAGAAACCTTGCAAATGGAAATTGATGTCTCCTGGCCTGTATTCATTTTATGACCAATAGGAGGGAAAATAATGTATCTTTGAATACTTTTAGCTGTTTGAGGCCACAGTCTACTGAAAATGTCAGCATTTAGCAGCTATGTGGTGAATGCCTTAATTTCCCTTAACAGCTGGTAGATTTGCTCATTCCCTTCTTTTTCTTCTTCAGAGCAGCGTTTCTCTTGTGTCAACTAAGTCTGTGACTGGCCAGTTCCTTGCTGGTCTGTACTGTGAGCTTAGATACTAAAATACCACAGGTATCCTCATTCAGGGAAGTTCATGCTTGGTTTTGAAGGAAAATGTAACTGTCAGTTCATTTTTGGCAACCAACGAATCGAGGTTCAATTTTTCAAGTCATTTATTGCATTCAGCTCGAATCATAGCTTGAAATGATGCGTGATTTGTCAGCTGGGGACAAGATCTCTGCTTTCCAAGGTTAGTGCTGCTCTTTTAAAAGTTGCTCCAGATCTCATTGAACTTTTTTTTTAATATAGAATAGGATTTCACATGAGAATGGGAAAGGTGCTTATCTTCTGTGTTATTTGGAGACTGTAGCAACCACATTAACCCCCTGTAAACAAACTGCTGAGCAGGCACAGAGATTACTGCATGACCAATCTCTGACAACCTGTGTTTCTCTTACATATGTTTTTCTAGAACTTATGATAATCCAAATTACTCGACATTGCTAATTTTGAGTGATAAATGTCCTACTAAGTACAGTTCAAGGAATTTTGTAATGTAATTTCTGCTAGCTCAAGTCAGCCAACTGCTTATTGACCATAAATGCTTATGTCTGTTCTTTTTTTCTTAAAAGAGGTAAATCAACTGAATTTAGCCTGGGAGATGATAAAATTTAGCAGTATGTATCAAGCTTTTGATTTCTGTGGAGATGAGGTGGAATTTGTTGTTTAAAATTTCAGGTCAATTTTCAATTTTACAGTCCTGTACTATATAAATGTGCCTCAGTATATTATAAGAGAATGAGCAGTGGCATTATCTGTTGTACACCAGCTGCTGCATATATTCTCATCATTCTTTTTATTTTCTGTTTTGCATCAGGAAGCTCATTCTTTCAGGAATACTTGTTGGAAAACTGTCTTTACATATACAATGAGAAGATAGATAAAACAGCTCTATCAGAGGTGGGCACCTGAATGTGATGTATAACCAGGCTTTGGGGGTGATCAGGACTGCAACTCCTACCACAGCTATAGCTCAGACATCATCTCTGAATTATTTTTGTCTGTCATGTGGCAACATTTTGAAAACGAAAAATACTTGGACCACATCCATTAGCAATTCTTTAGTTATGTGCCCTCATATTACAGAAGAAAAGGTTATAGGGGTGAGATTTAGGGCTGCCTGACTAGCAGAGGAGTCTGTACCTGAGAGTCATCATTGCGATTAGTTTGAGGTACTAAAACAGTAATGTCCCATGGTTGTTAGGTCACAGTTGAATCTTTGTCAATGCTGGTAAAATGGCAGTGAATCAAAACACAGGAATATCTAAAGCCCACTCTTAAAGGCAAAATTTAAGTATTACAGTTGATAAATCAAAGGTAGTTGCATCAGTGTTCCTATTCTCTTAATATTTCTCTGAAGATATCTTCACCTAATCAACTTGTTGTGGGTTTTTTAATTAAAAAACCCCACTGTAGCCTTGTACAAAATAACACTTCAGAGTCTTTTGTTTCTACTGCCCCTCCTCCCCATGTGTGTATTGTGGTTTTGGGGTTTTTTTTGTAATTTAACAAATACATTCAATATATTTGAGACAGAGAGTTACAGGCTAATTATGATTTAACTGAAGGCTTTGAAATTATCATTATCATTGTATAAATACAGAGTGTGTGGATTGAGAAGGGATGTAATAATGTTTGCCCCCTTTCTGACAGATTGATCCACGTCTCGCCTAACCTTTAGGCCAGACAGCTTGGAAGTCTAATGAATCTGAATTATTCAGAAGCCAGTGAAGATTAGTTTGATAGTGATCTTGCCAGCATTCTTTCTGCAGTGTTGAGCTTCCAAAATATTTAGTAACTTTAAAAATAGGTTTATATTTTGACCAAAAAAAAACCCCATTGTCTGGCTTTTTTTTTGGAAAAATTATGAGCCTTTTGTCAATGTTTACTAAATGTTAATCTAAAAAAAACCAAAAAACCCCTACACAGACCCTCCTAAACTTAACAAAAATAACATGCTTTTTTTATTTCTTTTATTTTTTCTTTTTTTTTTTTTTTTAACAGAGTGGCTAACAATATGTCTGACACTGTCTTACATCCTTCCGCAGAAAGATCCATTTCTTTCAGGCAATTACCGGCTTCTCTTTCAGATAAGATACAGGTTTATTGAGTTTCCCACTGTGCAATTACAGTCCTCAAGAACAGATTACTATGTATGAGCAGCCTGGATGATGGAGTGGATTGCAATGGAAAGTAGGAGAAAGATATTACAGCATGGTAGGGGATTTTTTGGTGGTGATCTGGAATATACAGGAAGAAACTTCAGTGTTGTTACTGATTGATTTCACTTCATGGCCAGACGGAACCAACCTAATTCTTGCATAAATTAGTGATGTGTGGAGTTGCAAATTGAATTTCTCTCTTTGATATTTTCTTGGAGTGATTTATGATGATAGTCTATTCCGTGATCCTTTGCTTATGCCCAGAAATGGTTGCTGTATCTCTAAGGCCGGAGCCTGGAGGTGTGTGGGGCCAAGGCTTCTGGTGTTGCTGCGCGGGCGGTTTGAATTCTCGCAGCCCAGGCTTCCCGCTGCTCTGTGAACGTGGCTTTTCTGCTTGGCTGACTTGGTTTCTGGCCCAGGCAAATAGCTTTTCCCTTCCCTGTCTTGGCAAAGCTGGGGTAGCAATCTTTCAGCTGCCTTGAGGTGAGCTGGACAGCTGCTGCTCCAAGACTGGAGAAGTGGGACTGGCGGGAGTGGGGTCACCCTGTTCCAGCGCCAAGCCTCAGAGAGCCCATCTGGGGAGAGAAAGCAACACCAAGAGGCTCCAGCCCAGCTGCTTCCTCTGCCATGGCTTCTGTGGAGAAGAGCTCAACACCAGGCAGCCACTGGGCTTTTCCTTGCTGTTGGAACTCGGCTGTGGGAGCTCCACTTCCCTCAGAATGACAGCCAGTGCCATCTTGCACTGCGTGTTGGGAAGGGATATTCCTCCCACACTGGTCCCGTTCTCGGGACATTGTTCTTTTTTTTTAGGTCTTTTTTCCTGTGTGTGTATGTGGGGAAGTGAGTTCTGACAGTTTAGTGTTTAACAGTTATTTACCTTTTCCCTTGCCTTGTGGGTTGTTGCCTTACTTTTTGCTGTTAAAAATAGCTAGCTTCATACTAGCTAGTTCCCAAGACTGTTGTTCTGTAAACATAGCTATGTTATTGTAGAATTATCTTGTTACTGCATTCCTTTCTCATGGACACAGATCTTTGATGGACATTTATTTTGACCACTGTAGTTAAAGGAGGAATAGGTAATTTCCTCCAATGAACAGTGATTTCTAAAAGTGTATATAAGAATTAAAAGAAGGTGGGTCTGCCCCCTTTCCTTCCTTTCCTCTGAACGTGAACACAGCTGGCTCTGGCTCTTTCTTCTGCATCTCCAACATTCCAGCGGTGATAGTGAGTGGGCATTCTGTTTGTTAATAAACCGTTTTGGTATTTTTTCACTTTCATCTATTAGTATTTATTTCCTGTTGGTGGAAAGGAATTGTTGGAACAATGTCAGAGAAGATTCATTCCAGAGGGTTCTCTCTCAAATTTGTCTGAAAACTGAGACAGATATGGAAATTACTGACCCACTATTAGCTTAAAACACACTTTCAAATTTCCAGCCTGTAATGAAAGAGAGAAATAATACTCCTTTTTACAAACTAAGTTTTTGTTGTATGAACTGCTGATGTGGGAAGAAAATGGTTTCTGATTTCAGCAGTGTTGGATAAAATCTCACACGTAGTGCATTTATCAAAAATTATTAAATGTTAGGGACCCAAAGAGGGGCTCATTCATATGCAGACACTGTGCTTCCAGGATTAGCATTCCATTCCCAACACCAACTGCACTAGGATTGTCTTGTGGGACTGTTGCTTTTGGAAGGTGAGGACAATTATTTTAAAACATGTAGAAGGCATGTGTATTTTTTCTAAACTGTATTATCTTAAATGTCTTCTGAGGACATGTATTTTCTTTTTAAAATTAATAAGTAGCTTTGTGTTTTAGATTAACTGTGTTGGTAAAAACTGCTTTGTATTCCCATGCTTCACCTACATTATGCTTGCTCAAGTTACAAGCTTATTCAAATATTTTTCGTTCTGTCACTTCTCTGCAAGGCTGAAGATTTTAGTCAAGGTTTGGAAGCCCAGCTTAGCTGCTTGTGCAGGAGTTACGCCTCTGCTATAGGGAGCTGCAAGTTTCAGGGTGCAACATAATTTTTTTCTAATCTTAATTTATGCTCCTTGTCCTAATTATTTACTTGATGGAGTATAGTTCTTCATGCTGTCTTTTTAGAAAGAAAGAAAATTGTGTCTTTCCCAGCAGAAGGGGCTGCAAAAGGAATCTATTGCTATTGCACTGCCTGAGATGAATCTGTTTGAGTCAAAAACCCTTAAATTAATGGGAATTTTTACTAGTAAAATAAGCAAGTCTGTGCAATTGTGGAAGATGGATATTGTTCCACAGAAGTCAGCTGTACTGTGCTTTAATTAAAAATAAGGCAGCTGAGCCATTTTATCATATGTTGGCGCCCTTATTATTTCTGTGTCGTTGAAGCGTTAAATGGGTACAAAAATCTCTGCTTACCTCTACTACAGGGTAGACAGTATTGCCATTAATGTAAATGTGACTCTAGTCAATCACAAATGTCAAATATAATGCCAATTATGGTATTGCAGGCATTTAAAAAGTGAAGCGTAAATGTTAATGTTATATAGCTTGTCCAATTTGAATAAAGCCGGTTGTTTTCCACTGATTACATCCTGATATCTGCAGTCCTGGTTGAGTCCAGAGGGATGTTGGTGCCTGTGAAAGGGAACGCGTGGTCCTGCCCCAACGTAACGTTTCTCTGCAAGGCAGAACTTGAAGCCAGGGACACAATGTGTGGCATCAGCAGAGTTGTAAATAGTAACTGGGTAATTGTCAATCTTGGCTTTTTCTTACTTGAAAAAAATGCCTTGATTTCCATCACTTCAGAACCTTGAGCTGTCCAGTGGTCTAAGCCATCACCAGTGGCTGTAGTGCAGGTTCCTTCCAGATGAAATTTACAGCTACCCCACAGTCCCAAATACTTTTCCTGTTAGCCAGTTGGATCCTTATCAGGTCTAATGATACATTTCCCATCCATCCCCCTTTGGGCTTCATTTATTTCGGCCCTCAGTAGGGTGGCTGTGCTGGTCTGTCTCCTTCACCTCTTCACTACTGTTGTCCATTGACTGTTGTCCACTACTGTCCTTTTCTCTCCTTGCCCTCCAGCCCAAATGCTCTACTCCATAGTAAAACCTCTTATCAATTCTCTAAGCCTGTATTTTAGTGTAATTCAGTTCATTTTTAATACTACTTAAATACTAATCAGTCAATTTATCATCTTGTTAACATCAAGGCTGGCACTCCTCTATAGAGACAGCTGTTGTGTGCTGTAACCCTGAAGATCCCCACTATCTCTTTGTAAATAAGAATTCAGTGAACAGTTTTAAAAGCTGGTAAATAGTATTTGTGTTTTCACTTAAATTAATCTGTTTAAAGATTTATGATTTTTTTTTTTGCATGTGTCCTTTGTATATAGTATAACATTTGCAGTTTGGCAGATGATGCTGTGCCTCTAAACTAGGCAATTGTATAACATATCTAAGCCATAGGGTTTTCAGTGTGTGCTGCAGCAGTGGTGGTCTGGTGGTTAGGCTTGAATTCAGCAAAAGGCCAAGTCTCCTGAGGAACCAGCGTTTTTTCTAAAAGGATATATTGCTGCAGATTTCTTCATGAAAATGTGTTTGATACAGGGAAAGTGACACCCATCTTTGTTCCTATTGATGTTGCTAAGCCTGATTGGATGAGCCATTGCCTTTATGAAATAGGACAGTGTTTAAAATCAGATGCAGGCCTTAATAGCTCATTTAGTCAACACCTAGTTGGTGGGATTCAAATCAATTAGGCAGTATATGTGGTTGGACTTGTTTTTCCTCAAAATACTGTGCTTTGGTGAATACTGAGAGCAATCTGCTGCTGCTCTAAATGTGTGTCATGCCTGGTTAATTGCTGACAAAAGCTGCTGAAATTGGAGGGATTTAACCTCTAAAACTGAGTGCTTGACTTTTTTTATTTTTAGCTGTATTTTATTTACAGACTTGACTTTACTCTGGATGCCATCAAAATGAAGAAAATGCTTCAGAAGTCTTAGCAAGTTTGCAGCAGTTAAAGAACTGCCTTAGTGGACCTTTCTACTTTGAGATGGAAAAATTAAGAGTTGTTCAAATCTCTAATGTAAATCACCTCTGCCTTGCTCTTGTAGATAAGACAGAAGACTTTTTCTGCACATAGACAGCACAGCAAGATGGTCTTCTGACCATTTAGTACAACTGGCATCCCCTCAGAGTACAGCTGTGTCAGCTGCTGAGACACGTTTCCATTTTCCCTAATGATAAAACATGATTATTTTAAATTATTTTGCTGCTTTAGGAAGCTGATCCTTTCATTACTTCATGAATTTTTGAATGCAAATAAAATATGCGAGTGCAGAGTATGTCATCTGATCTATCCAAAAGGATATAAGTGATACAGCTGGCAAATGGACTTTATGCCCCATCGTATGGCATCTATGAAGAGCCCACTGGAGAGTGCAAGGGCAGGGTGTCCAATGGGCTCTGTTGGGATTCTCTGTGGATAGTATGGAGTTGTCTAAACTGCTTTTTTATTTTTTAGGTTGAGCACATGCCACCTGACTCCTCCACTGGTTCCCTACCACGCATGCAGAGGGTCTGTATTAAATGTTAACTGCACTGAAGCTGGTTATCAGGCTGCTGTGTCTGGCTATGTGTTCCTAATTAGATGGATAATCACTTGAACATTGCCTAAAGTTTTACTTTGGGAATTTGGCTCTTATAAACCCCGTTTTATAATTAGTTTATTTGCGTTCTCTTTATTCCTTATTAATAAATCATGGTTCAGATTGAGCTGACTACTTTGATCGCCGGGCCTGGTGATGCACAGACAGTTCCATTCCCTGTTGGCATTTGAAATGCAGAGTTGTGGCAGTGCAGGGAAACATGCATGGCCATGGTTGGAACAATTAGTGATTCTGAGCATGGTAACATCCTAATGAATGACTCTCCCCTGTTCATATGTGGCTGTTCATTAAGTGAGTGAGGTGAGGTCATCTGCTGGTGAATCCCTGGAGGCATGACCTCATGGTGGAACTCTGGCAGTGGATATCAGTGCTTTATGGCATCTGTTACCATTGATTTTCATTTATTTATTTATTAAACTCCAGGAAATGTGTTTCAACCAAGGGAGAAGCGAGCAAACATTTTGCTTCTAGGAAACTGCAGTTTGGGAAGTATTCCTCTAATGAGACATAATGAGGGGAAAAAACCCCAAACCAAGAAATAAACAGGGAATTCATGGGAATCAAAGAACTTAATGAGAAACAGTGATTGTTGTTGAATACTTTGACATGTGCTTTGACTTGTTCTAGGTAGCTACATATCAGAGAGCTGAATTTTCAGGCACTTCTTTTGGACACAGCTCTTTCCCTTAAGGCTAGCTGACCTGAGGGGCTTTTCATCTGCAGTAACTGAGATTGAAACCTCCCCTGAAGAAAACTGTTTGCAGTGGGAATGGGATGCTTTATACTACTGCTACAGTTTCTTTTCTATCCTTTTTGGTGCTGCAGAGCTGCCAGGTCCATGGTTGAAACATCCTCCCTTTTGCTGTAGGCAGAGTGGCCCGTCTTCTCCCTGTGACAATAGAAGTAGAAATTAATTCTGCTCTTTTCCATAAATTCAAATAGCACTGCTCTGAGTGCAAGAAATCACTCCATCCAAAAGGTCTCTGCAGCTTGAAATAATATAAGGCCTGTAAATCCTTCAGGGATCAGGTTCATTTACCTGAATATACTCCATACTTAATAAGAATTGCTTCATAACACTTCTGCACTTGAGGCAAGAAGACTCTTTCTGCAACATCAATGAACTTCTGCCTGACCTTTGATGTAATCCTTCTTTGCTATAGCTTCATTGTATATGGAACAGGGGAAAATATCAAGAGCTGCATCTCATTCTCAGAAGCACTTTGAAGTTAAATTCCCCATTATGAAACATTTTTAGATCCCTGGAGGGAAAACAGCAGAACTGCAAGTTGCTAGTTGCATATATGAAGGAGGAGGAAAGTTACATATACATTGTATTATGGTGTACTTTATCCAAGGGGCTGAATATAAATATAATAGCTGAACGAGAATGTGTGGGATCATTATGGTTCAGATGTATAAAATTAAGTTGGGAGCAGATATTTTTCTGAAAGAGTTTGAAATAAAAGTAATTCTGAAAGAGATGCTGATAAAAGAAAAGAAAACAAGTGCAGGATGGTTTGTGTGTATGGGCACAAAGGACATGCCTTTCTTCCTTCATGCTCTCTGTTAAACCTATTTTCTGCACACAAGTCTGCAAACACAGTGCCTGGATCTGGGTGCCAGAAACCCTGGGTACAAGTATTCTTATCCTGCAGGGGGTACATTTCACATTTTCAGTGAAGGTTTATCAGCAGATTATGGAAGTAAGCAGTCATGAAGCCACAGTTCCTTATCCTGCATCTGTGATGCCTGATTTGTGTGCAAATTGGGTAACCTGAAAGCCAAGAGAGTTATCTGTGGTGTCTCCCATGCAGTTGTGTACAGAGTTCTGCAGGAAAATGCAGGCAGTTGTGCTTCCCACCTGTCTTAACCTCTGCATCCCCATTACCCAACCATTGCTATATCTGGAAGGGCAGGAAAAAATCCAAAATGCAGAGAAGTGTGTGCAAGTTTTGTACATTAGTGGTTTGGTAAAAGAAACAGACCCAAACCAGCCCCTGTAGCTGAGCAGGAAGAAAAGAAACAGTGCAGGCTTGTTTTAGTGGCCCTGACTTATTGCTGTGTGTGTTTTAATGGTTTTGAGCAGCTTCATGTGTTAATGCTAAAATGAGCAATGGAACAGTATTCACAACTTAAATCTAAGTCACTTAAATGGTTAATGTTTAATTTGTTCTTGCAATTCATTCATTCCCAGTGGCAGTGGCAATGGTGCTGAGATAAGTCGTTTGTATCCTTGACCTGCTGGTGTTTGTTGCCATAAAGTGCAGTAAGAGCTGATGTTTTCCTGAGTCAAAAAAGATTAGCTTGATTCTGCATACTGAGAAAGTATATCAGTATAATTCCAGCATTGCTTTCTAAACAGGAACTGATTCACAGAACTTCTGTTAGCCATTTAATGGATTTATTTATTGTCAGGGAACAAAAGTATTAAGGTACTAACAAGCATGGGTAATCTCTAAATAATCAATTTTTGAAATTTCCTTTTGATAGTAATCAATTCAGGTTGTCTCTTTGCTCAGTCTGATTTCAGTGGGACTACTTAAGGAATTAAATTATCTGGTAATAGGAATTTCTCCTTTGGACACAGTAAGAGTAGAACTGGTAGAACTAAGATACTGAAATTTGCTATAAACCAGGCTTTGCCGCCGTGCCATGTAGCAAGAGGAACCTCCTTCCTTAATAATTGAGGAGTGGTAAACTCCTTTTTTTTTTTTCTTTTGTTTTTTCTTTTTTTTTCCCCCTCCCCTCTTTATATTAAATTCTGATTCTTTCCAGTCTGTATCAGGAAAATCCTACTGGTGCCAGGCAGCTGTTAGCTACACCAGTGGTAAGTTGACACACAGGAATGGATGTGATATCCCAATCCTTCGCTCTGGATATTGCAGCAAACTTAAATTGTGGCCTGTGGTATTTTTTTTCCTCACCTCATTTGCAATCAACCTCTGTCAAACCTTAAAATTTCTGCCAAAGGCTCTAAGGCCCTTTCCATTTAATTTGTGTTGTAGCTTGGCATGCATTCTTCTATTTGTAGATAAGCATGAAACTTTTCAGGCTACTTGAGCAACTGCACATCTCTGTGTAGCACAGGCACATAGAACTGCTAAGCATTTCATATTATGTGCCTACAGCAAAAAGGGGACTTCATAGGCATGGGAGGAGGACAGAAGCACATTATTGAAGCATCATCTGCTTTTCTGGAAACTAGAGACAAACTGTGAAATGTGCCTGTACCATTTAGGTGTCCTGGGAATTTAAGCACACAATGTATATATTGTAACTCTGAGAATTTAAGCTGGTACAGAGAAATGTAGGGGAGTTGTCAGCTTTTCTCATGTTTGTAAATGCAGATAAAAAGCAGATGTGCTGTAATACTGAAATAATTTATTAAACCTGCCATTTGGTCATCTGTTTGGAAATGGTGAAAAGAAATCACAGAGAATATGCATAATATGCTTACTCACGAATTCGTAGGTGCCTTCAGCAGGTATCATCTATTTTCATGCAGGATGACAAGTTATTAGTTACATTTATAGGGACTTAAAATGCAGAACATGCCAGAAGAAAACATGTCCCTCTGATTTGTGGTACCCATGGGAGCCCTTTTCTTCAGAGGGTCATTTTATTTTGTAATAATTGGATGCTATCATTGATTTGAGCTCCAAGCCACCTGGTATCTTACTTAAGGCTGATGTTTACTGTCTAAGATGACACAATCTTTCCCATTTGGGCTGACTGCTGAAAGTCATCTGGGTAGCTTAGAGGAGAAAGCACTGCTTTTATAAAATGCCTGTGCAGCTCAGAGTTCTTCTGAGGAAATTGTCTTTATATAAAAAAATATAAATTGTTTGGTGCTAATAACTCTCAAAATGTTTTCCCTCTACACAGAAATAATATTCTTGCTATAATATAGTATTAAAAAATATAAAATCTGTCCTCATGCTAAAGCTCCATGTGAAATTTAAATGTTACCTGGATTGAACGGTTTCTCCACTGACTTCAGGCCTTTTCAGTTTGGCCTTGCAAAGTAGTCATTTTTTGAAAAAGGGCAGAAAACAATGTTTTAAAGAAATGCTGAAATCAGTGGACTTTGTCATGACATCAAATGATATTGTCTGTAGTCCAATAAATGACTTTTTCTTTGAGATGATGATGATAGATGTGGAAAGCGATTAGCCAACTAATTAATAAGCCATCATACTTAGTAATCACAGAAGGACATACTATGTCATCAAAAGATGGCTTCATGCTGCTGCTTATGAACAACAGCATGATAAAATTTTTTAAAACATTTTTGTAATTGATGAAGAATAGGATTAATGTCTGTAGGCTGAAGTCACGGACAGCCAGGAGTCTCTCACACAGCTGAGTAGTTAGAGAGCTGTAGTGGCAATCAAGTCCCCAGATTTATGTGGATCTAAACAATTTCAGATATGGCCAAATGAAAAGTTAATAATAAAAAGGAATTCAGCTGTGAAATGAACTTCCAGAAATAAGCTAAAGCAGTTTCCCTGCCTTCAGTCCGTGCTGCAGCAATCACCTCTTTCTCTTTGTGTTTTATGTTCTTATTTATGGATTTAAAAGATGGGGGCAAGACGAGATGCTGTAAATGTGCACTGGGATTAGAAGATTTTTTTTATTATTATTTCTCCTCTTGCAGTAATTTCAGGAAATACCAAGAAATAACCTTTAAAAGGCAATAAACAGGAATCTATTCCTTTTACAGGTATTCTCTCTTAATGTGCTTTTAATAGCATGAAGCACATTCAGTCATTGAAATAGAAACCCCTGTGAGTAAAACTAGAAGGAATTATTGCTTTTGTCCAAAATCACAGAGTCATTTAGATTGGAAATTACCTCTAAGGTCATTGAATTCCACTGTTAGCACAGACCAAAAGCTTTGCCATTTATGGTGTGCTACAAGGTAAAAGAAGTATAATTATAAAATTGTCCAGGCCTTTTGCTGAGCTGAAATACAGCACTTACCCAGTCTTGTGACTAAAGTGACTCTTTCCTGTGACTCCTGCAGGCTCTCAAGGTCAGCTGCATTCATTTGATGCTAATGTGCTTTCGAAACCATTGCAATCAATATTAGCTCCTGTGCTTATCTTCTGCCAAGGAGTTCCCTGTCCAATTTCCATTCCATTTTACTTTTCTTGAGCTAGTTTAATGCAAAACCAATACTGTCTGTGGAAGAACAGATGCATAAAGAAACAATCACTGGCTAATTTTGTAACGGTTACCTGTCTATTAATAACCATTCTGATAGTAATTATCTGTATAACAATATACACAGCACCATTGTGTGCAAAGAACAAAACCAGGATGTTCATGCTTCCAGACTAATTTATATTGGCAGTGTCAATTTTTCAAGTTACCTGGAAGCTGCTGAAGACAGACTTAATTAAAAGTGCTGCACATGTTTTTAAACATGAATATTTAATGACCTCAAGTACTCAGTGTGAGGATCATTCTCTTGGTCTGCTGCTCTGCCAGCCAGATGAGAAATAACCTGTTTAAAACCTCCCAGAAAGAGTTTTACCTGGTTCCTTAGAGCCATTCCTCAGGAACACAAAATGAACAGAGGGATGATCTCTTGTATGAGGACAGACTGAGAGAGCTGGGGTTGATCACCTGGAGATGAGAAGGCTGTGGGGAGAACTTATTGCAGCCTTTCAGTACTTCAAAGGGACTTATAAGAAAGATGGGAACAGACTTTTTAATGGGGCCTGGAGCAATAGGACAAAGGGTAATTGTTTTAAACTAAAACAGGGTAGATTCAGATTTAGATACAAGCAATTTTTTTTGCAACGAAGAGGATAGAATACTGGCCAGAGAGGTGGTGGATGCCCCATCCCTGGAAACATTCAGGATCACGTTGGATGGGGCTCTGAGCAATCTGATCTAGCTGAAATGTCCCAGCTCATTGCAGAGGAGTTGGACAAGATGTCCTTTAAAGGTCCCTTCCAACCCAAACCGTTGCATGAAGTGCTGTGTGACCAAAGCCTGACAGTGGATGTGTGTCTGGCAGGAGTCACTTGGCTGGAGAAACTAAAGCCTGAAGTTTGGTAATGGTACCAAGGGCAGCTCAGATTTATGCGCTCTATTGGATGTTTTATTGCAGGACAGTTTTTAAGTAAGTACTAAATCGTTTGAAATACCAAGGGGCAGGTATTTACTACTTGACTGCTTGGAGAGTGTTTTGAAGAACATCTCGTAGCAGTCCTGTGCTGACTGTCTTCCACAGTGGGCTATTTCAGAAAGCTGACTAACCTCTCGAAAGACCTTGTCACTAAGGAATCTGAAGGGTATCTGTTTCCATCCATGCCACCAATAAACAGGCAATTTAGAGGCTATTACATTCTTACATGCTGGGGACTGATTTTGGCTTTTATCAAATAAAATCAAGCTGCATCTATGAGTTGGTTGTCTGCCAGTTTCACACAACGTTGCTCTTTTGCAGCGAGCCACGGAAAACTGCTTATTGACAAAATACTTTTATCTGCAAGAGCTGAACGATCTGTCTGCTGTAGAGCTTAGAGGATAATTTCATTTTCTTGGAGGATTTGCTGGTATGCTTATGCGAATATAGTACTGTAAGAGCTTCCTTACAGTATCCATAATTGTGTCTTAAAGACGCCTGGCTCAAGGACGCCAGGCATCCTAACACCGTGTGTGGACATGTGGTCACTGCTCTGAGGGAAACAGGGCCATCTGCTGAAGCAAACCCAGCTCCTCCAGGTTTTCTTGATGGTCTCTCATGCACACAATAGTTCAGTCCAACTCTACTTAGTACAGCAGATCTAATGGAATCTGCAGGTTGTAGCCTGTAGCAATCTCCCAAACCCATGTAATTAAAAGCTAAACATTTGTGTTGTCTGTAGTTTCTAGTCGCAGCTGAGGTGTCACATTTTCCCTTTCCCTGGTCTGTCATCTCTGGCAGTTTCTAAGAACCTTATAGCCAGCCTAATTAGATTATCAAAACTGCTGCTTCCATCTCCACAGCTCTTCCCTTTACCCAGTATTTTCCAGAACTTAACAAAGCAGTAAAAACAGTAATTAGTGCTCTAATTGGTTATAAATAATAATATAACAGACTTACTGTCAAAATAACAACCACCGGGCAATATGCTCATTGAGAATCTTTTAAATTCCCAGAACTAAGGTGGTTCAAAGTAGTAAATTATATTACAGCAATTTGCTTCAAGAAAATATGACCTGTAAATTTATTTTATCCTGACAGCTGTGACAAGCTGCACTCCTAAGTGTGTATTTGTTTCAGCTCTGGCTGCTCATCTCTCTTCTTCTGATCCATAGGGCCTGTTAAAAGGTTGTGTCTTTGCCTAATTCTGAATTTTCACTCTTTGCTGTGTACCAAATTCTCCTAAGCTCTGTGTTCTGGGTATTTCTCTCAGCTTCACAATCTGGTAAAATCTTAGCAGTCCCAACGTGGTGTCACCCGAGTGTTTTCTTTGTCTCTTGCAGCTGGTGAATTATTAACGATGCCTCTCTAGGGGAGCGGGTGGGGGTGCTGAGAGGAGGAGGTGGGCAGGGGAGCCTGGGGGAGCCCTGAGCAGCTGAAGGGGGTGCAGATGGAGGGGATGCACAGAGCACTGACCACCGGCTTTCCCCAGGTTCAATTTTTTTATTCTTGAGGACAGGACAAAAGGGTACTTTCCAACAGCAACACTGGAAAGGAAAGGGATGGATGGAATATGTGAGAAGAGCTTGTGGCAGTAAGAATTTGCACTTTATAGCTTTTCATAGTTTAGCATTCTTAATCTTTTTATTCTTATTTAGATCTCTGAAAATTGATTAAAATGTTGTCTGGCATCTCCCCTTTGACAATGAACAGAAATGCAGTGGGGGAAGCACACCTAATGTTTAATACTTACCTGCTGGTTTGGGTGCTGCACAGTGCTGATGTCTTTCACTGAACACAGGGCTCTCTGTGATTCATGAGGAACAATGAGGTAATCCAGAGATGGTCTCTCTCCACCCACCCAAAAGTGATAAATACAACCTTTGGCAGAATCCTCAGCTTGCTCATTTGCCATAAAACCCTGGAGAAATCTCTCGTATATATGAGACACAGCTGCAACCAACAGCAGCATTCACTCCATATCTATTTTTTCTTTTTTTTTTCAGAGAAATGGTGACAGTGCTAACTGAACTATTTAATGCTGTAGGGTTCTTATACATTTATAGACCTTCTTGGTAGCTGTTAACGCTTGATAATGTGTATGAAGGCTGGTTTTAGTTTAAAAGTATCATAGTTTACGGTGTGATCTCTGAGAAAGGAGAGGGGGAGGCTTTTTCCCCTCCCTTATCACTGTTTTAGGTGCTCACACTGAACCTCTAGTCATTTTGGCTATTCCATGGGTAGGGGAATAAAGAAGTCAGCAATACATCACAGCTTAAAGGCATAGTCTCAGGTTAGAGCTATTTCTTTTTCTAAAATATATGGATGCAAGAGGAAATGTGCCCAGGAAGGTTGACTCAGCTCTTTCTTCTTCTGAGGCAACACATCCCAGAGGCTATCCCACCTCAGTAAGGTTTTATTCTCAGCATTGAAACTAAGGTTGTTGTTTGCTCAACATAATTATTGTGACTATCCTGGCATGCTTCCCAAGACTTCTCGAAGCAGAACTCAAACTGTTCTGACTTGTCTGCTGAAGCACGAGCTATCACTTTCTCCCCCAACCCTGGCCGTGGCTGTGTTTCAGTAATACTGCAGGTATTTGCAGATACTTCATGTTTTGTTTTGGTTTTTTTTTATCTGAAGTGGAAGTTATTTCTTAGTGGACTTTGTGTGCTAATACTTATTTAAGCATTTTAACAAAACTTATTTGTCGAAGCAAATATGAATCCATTTGAAATTACAGAAAAAATATTAACCCAGGCACCCAAAGAAAAATCAGCTGGAGTGGGAATTTTCATCCAGTGGATTTGTAAAACATATTTGCATTTTCTATAGAATGCTTTTTCTCAATAGTACTGTTCTTGGGATGTTCAGTGTGCAAATGGATTGATAAAGGTGAAGCCTGGTGAGCTGTGTGTGTCAGAGGGAAGGTATGAGACAGGTGATTTGAGCAAGCTGGATGGAGTTGCCCTGTAGGTGTAGTTGTTTTCCTCATCTTACAGCATAAGTCAGCATATAAAGCACTGCTAAAATTTGTAAATGCTTCCTTAGGCCCCCAAAGGTGGCCGTGAGGAGAGGTGCATAGTCTTTAATTCTAGATTCTCTTTGCCCTCACCCATGCACATCCTATGAGTATCGAAGTGGACATTGTCTTTTTTAGTAAAATACATTAGTTACCTAATAAAAATGCTTTAACTGTGATGGTACCTGGCAAAAACCATCCCTTCTTGCTAAAGGTTACAGGGCAGGGAAGTTGTGTATCCTCCATCCTGCCCCCAGCATTCTTGATGGAAAGGATATGTGGTGAATGTATTTATAATTAATATTTGGGTGTATAATTTGCCTGTATATCAGAGCTGAATCAGGTAACTGCATTTGTGGCTCTTGCTTGTTTTGACTCACAGGCCTATTGAAGTGGTTCTGAGTTGAGCAGTTTGTATTGTAAATCAGTTGAAATGTAGCTCCAGGTGGGTATTGGGCTGTAAAAGGAAATTTTCAATTTTTAAATCTTTTCCCAGTGCCTGTTGAGGTGAATGTTTGCTGATCTGTTGGGTGAGGGCATTTTCCATCTGCATCACAGCAGATGGTCCTCGGTAGGATTTGGTTGCTGTTTAGGAGGGCAGAACCTGCCCTCTGCTGGGTTCTGCAAGTATTGAGGAACTGATAATTTATAGAGCTTCACATTAAGACTAATAAAATGTGTCTTTTGGTATAATCCACATTTGCTAGTCTGCCCTAAATTTATCGAGTTACTTCTGTGTTTCAGCATACTGACTTTTAAAAAATGCATTAAACTAACTCACTGAAAATGAGCAGTCAGAAAAGAGCATTGTGGTTTCTCAAAGGTGACTTCAAAGTTACAAACAGCAGATTAAACCTGGATATTTGAATTTTAACTACAATGTGTTGATGGTGACTTGAGACAGCAGTCAGAGGTAAGTTTTCAATGTGATTTTGGGTTGCAAGGTGTTGTATAATGTGGGATGTCAGACTCTCTTAAAATTTATACCAAAGGAGTGGCCAAGCAGAGCTTGAGTTCCAAGTGAAGTGTTAGGAGCAAAGAGTCAGCTGGAAATGGATCTGGGCTGGCCATTGTCTTAAAATGGTCACAGTCATGCAGTGAGGGTGGTAAAACACTGGCACAGGTTGCCCACAGAGGGGGTGGGTGCCCCATCCTTGGAAACACTGAGCAACCTGATCTAGTTGAAGATGTCCCTGCTGTTGGGGGTTGGACTAATTGACTCTAATTGATTCCAACCCAAACCATCCTGTGGTTCTGTGATAGTCCTGTCCTGAGGTGTCTTCTGTCTGCTCAGTCCTTTGTGTCAGCAGGCTTGTGTTTTCTTATGTGAGAAGTTGGGTTAGACTCATTGGCGAGGGCAACATAGGCCGTTGAAAACTGAAAAGAGTTTAAAAGGCTTGAAAAACAGCTATTCTTTATGGGAAGGAGGTTTTTCCTTCAGGAAAAGCTGTGGTGGATGCCCTTGTCTCTTGGAGGTGCTCTTTTTTCAGAGGTGGCTGAATCACTTTGCTCACTTGCAACCAGGAATAACCTTTTGAAGTCAAAACCAAGGGAACAGATCTCAGCACTTAAATCCAGCTGGGTTTGGTATTTAAGGATCACTATTGAACTTTGGGTTTGGTTTTGGTTGTTTTTGCTTTCCTTTCCTCCTATATTACTAGAGGAAAAACAACCAAGCAAACAGTACAAAACTGATGCCTGTGGCTGTCCAGCTGATTTATGGTGCTACATATTAAAACTTGATTTTACATAGAAGATGGGAACAATTCAGGGCTTTCCTGAATGAACCTTGCTTTTTTTCATGCTCTCTGAAAGGTGTTCTTTGTATTTAGTTTATTTTGTTGTTTATTTTGGTTTAGTTGACCTCCAAAGAGATCTTTTAACCAACTCATTAAATCAGTGTCTCTTTAGAACACCATGACAGTTATTCTAAACTGCTGTGTGCTGGTTTTGTACATCTGTCCGTAGGGTTAGATGCCTCAATCTTTGCAGTGGACTGGTGATACCTCTTTGGAGTGAACCCAGAATTTAGTAATAGCAGCACAAATGTTTGTGGTCCCTCGCTGTGGGGAGGGATAATAATGAGGCATCATTTCCTCCTCCAGCTTCTGTGTTATTCCCAGGACAGGAGTTAGTGACTGACAAATAGCATCACAGGGGAAGGGGAATGTGGAAGTCCTGGCTGTGTGTATCTGTTGGGAATCCCATACAAAGCTATTCTGTTGAGTTAATTTGATAAATACTTTAGAAAATTGCAATTGGGAAATTACAGTGTGCTGAAAGGCCTCTGTGCAACACATAGCAAGCTGGGTTTTACTCTACATCTGCCTTTCGCAGCTACAGGAACAAAAATGCACCCTGAGCCCAGTTTTCCTTATTGAAGTGGCTCAGAAATGTAGTTGAAGGATCCACTGGGCAGGCTAATGCTAGAAAATTTAAATAAGAGTATCAAAATATAGATGAAAATTGAGGAAAGGTGTTGAACAAGTAAATGAATAAATATATTGGGTTAAAATGCTTCTAATCAGAAACAAAGCTGTCAACAGGAAACACCTGAATTTTAGGCTTCTTGAAAGGGTTATGATTTGTCCTGAACTTAAGTCACAAAATGTTGTAGCAGGTAATTTTGAATCCACATTGAAGTCAATCTTTATTTTAGTTTATTTCTTTCTCAAAAGCATTGTCCCTATTTTGCCTTATGGTTCCTGTATGTTTCCTCTCCTGGAAGCTGTAATGTGTGCTTTGCTTTCCTAGTGAACTGGAGTGAAGGCCTCTCCCTAGAGGGCAACTTTGTGTTAGATAGTGGGAATAAATTCTTCCCTGTGAGGGTGGCAAGGCCCTGGCACAGGTTGCCCAGAGAAGCTGTGGCTGCCCCATCCCTGGATGTGTTCAAGGTCAAGTTGGATGGGGCATAGAGCCACCTGCTCGAGTGGGAGGTGTCCCTGCAGGGGATGGGAATGTGTTGGGCTCTAAGGTCCCTTCCAGTCTGAACCATTCTAGGATTGTGTGATGAGCTGATGAATGCTAATAAAACCAGGTTTATGCATCCATTACACCTCTCAGGTTTCCCTTTTGGAGGGAGGCAGGAGTGAACAGAGCCACCTTCACCGCTTCCCTCAAAGGAAACAGTAGCTCTTCACACTCCTTGAAGTGATGATTTTGCTTCTCCAAGCCAGGTGTGAGCCTGCCTAGGAGGTTAAAATAGCAGAAAAGGAACTGCAAAATGCAGCTGTGGGAGCAGCTGCTGTGCCAGTCCTGCCTCTGGACACTGTTAAATGGGCTTAGTTGTGTTGTAAAACTGCTGCTTGGGTGTTAAAAAGTAACTTTTTCTGGCTTTAGCTGTTGCAGAAACATAGATTTCTTGTTAAAGTCCTGATTTGTGTATTTTAGCAGTGTTGGGTTAAACTAAGTTAAAGAAGTGGTAGTCTTAATGCCAGTGTATAAAAGACAATACATGAGAAGCCATACAGCAAACAGCCACACAGTTTTAAAACTTAATTTTTCCTCTACAAATATGGCCAACTAATTGGTTTACAGCAAGAAAATTAGAGGTGTCCCTTTCTCATTCCTGTTTGAGGGTGTCATTCAAGTTTGTAGTTCAAGTGCCTGAACAAAGAAAAGTCAAGTCTATAATGCAGATTTTAGGGCAATTCAGATATTTTTCAGTTAAAGGTAAGGATTGCGTGCAATCAGGGATATCTGCTAAATCATCCTCCTTCATATATCCTCCCTATCCTCTGCAGAGCTTCCAAAAGTTAGGTTTATATAGAAAGACTGATGTATTAGGCAGAGTTTACTGTATGTGTATTTTAAAAGAAATAAATGAACCATGTAAGAAGAGCAGGATTATTAAAAGCTCTGGTTTCTTATGCTGTGGATGTATTTTAAATGTGCACTTCAAAAGAGTGTATTAGCTAAAAACATACAGAGGAGAAATAAATCCTTTGTTCTCAATCAAACTGAACTCAAACATTTATGTAGATATCCATTTTCACCCTTTACTGCTCAGGGAGCTAGAAGGTGCTTGGTCTTTGTCTCCTACCAGGGTTTGGAGTGGGGAAATAAACACCAAAACTGCTATTGGAGCAATAGTTTTGATATTTATGGACACTTTAATACAGCAGGCAAAGCCATAATATATTTCTTGTTGATATTTTAGATTTCTCCTGTTCTCACGTGAGGAAAATTGAGACACACACTAAACTGTTTAAAAGTAGATACTCATCGATAAATAGAAAGTAGGTGTTGGTAACTTCCCCAATGTGATTTGATTTTATTTTCTAGGATTGTTATTTGTTCTTTTTTTTTTAACTAGGTACAATTTCACAAACAAAATAAGGTTGATCAAAAGTCAACTAGGTGGCCAAGGGCACCTAGTCAGGATGCTTGTAAATGGAGATATTAGTTGTGCTCTGGGTTTTAAGTGAGCCATTCAAGTGGCTTTATAATGATATATCAGCAAAATCTAGAAGTGTTTGTAGAAAATGGAGGCTGAGTATTGAAAGTAAATAACTTGTAACTGCTTCCTAAGTGAAGAAATTGTACTTGAGGGGAAAAAGAACCACCACTGGAAAATGTATTCTGGGACAACAGACAAACCTTGACTTTTAGGATAGACCTAGCTAATTCCTAGTTGTTCTTGTGGGCTATAAAAAGTCTCTCTTTCCATTTGCACCACCTGAAAGTCACAGATACCCTTGAGCTGTGTGGTGCTCATCTGTTCTGTCCTGGAAAGGAGAAGAGCAAGTGACCCCACTGGCATTTAAACCTGTGGATTTAAGGAGTATTTCACTTGAGATTAGCCCACTAAGCCATTTCTTCTGCCTATTTAAACAATTTGATTCCAAGAAGGACACAGGAGTGCAAATATTATTGTTAACTGTACTTGGAGGTAGGAACTGTGTATTTCTGTCGCTGGTGAGTTTGTTTTATCAGTCCCTTTATTTTTTAAGGGATAGCAAAGTGTTCATTAGGAATGCTGTGATCTAAGATTTTGGTTATTCCTTTTCTGTTGGATCATGTTTGATCACCCAAAAGTTCTTTTCCCCTTGGTTATCCTCTACCCCAGGTACTAGGGAAGGTCTAAGTAGCTCAGAAGCTCTGCAGGCAAGAGAAGTCTGGGAAGCTTCCTGAGTTACCCTGATGGGTACAGATCTGGTTTTAATCTCCTCACTAGAGATTGACCACAGCAAATTTGCATGATTTTGTGATGTGGTAAAACATCAATTTATCGCACTCATTTCACTTATCAAAAATGGGCTGTAAACTCACGTTACAGCTAAGAAGGCAAATGGCTGACCTCAGAGTATTCGTCTTTGCCATATCCAGGATGAGGTTTCAGAGGTGAAGAAAAAGAAAAGACTTCTGAACATGGATAAAACTCATATTTTATTTGCTGAAACTATTTTTTTTCTTCCTAGAACAGCTAATATTTTTTAATATCCAAAACCCACCAGCCAGTTGTGTATACTTGATGTTCAAGGTAATATTTTTCCAAAAATAATAAAATACCAAGCAGAGAAAACAAACTGCTTCAAGCACGCAGATAATGATTTAGGAACATTTTTCTCTGTGCAGAAATGTATTCCTGAAATACTTTTGGGGCATGCTGCCTTTTGTTTTAGCTAATTCTGGGTATTTCTGGCACTGGGGTCCTGCTGTTGGCTTGCTGCTGCAAGGACTGAGGTGTAATTTGCTGACAACAGGGGGCAGAGTGAGTTTGTGTTTAAAGGGAAGTGAAATCCCTGTCAGAGCAGTCAATGGTTATTTTTTTTATTCCAAATGTGAGCCTTGTCTTATGAAAGAGATAATAGCAAGTACTCATCTGTTTAAATCTGCTGTGCAGAACTTGTGGATGTCAAAGCATTTCAAAGGCTTGGTTGCTATCTAGATCCTCTTTTATGAAGCAGATAAGGCAGTTAAGCTATAAGTTTTTATTTATTTAGATTGATTAAAAGTCTTTTTATTAACTGTTTATTTAATTTTAGCCACCCAATATGGCTCTGGCAAGCTCTCAGCATACTTCTGGCTGCCTTGACTGTCTAAAGAGACTTTTGGCAGGGTCCTAGGTCTGGGATTTGCACACTTTTTCCATCCTAACAAGCATGCTTGAGGCGCCTAACCATACTTAGAAAATAAAAAAGGAACAAACTTCACTTAACCATGAAAGGAGTAGGAAGGGAATCTGTTGCTGCCGTTATTACCTCCACACTCCTTGATCTAATTTGGACTTTGATGCTGATGAAGTGGCAACCTGGTTTCTATTGCACTTAAAGAAGTGCATAAAAGCATCTGAAATGGTCTTTGTAATTTTTGCTTTGTTTTCTTTAAAGGGGCAGAGCACAGATTTGAGAATGTAGTTGTAAAGTTTTTCAAATATTCATAATTATCTGACGAGGCAACACATTACTTCTGGAACAGAGTAACGATCTTAACTGCATATGTTGAACGCTTTTTCTAAAATTATTAGAATTATTAGTTCTTTACTGTGGATTCAGTGCTGCTGGTCTGAGTTTTGTATCCATGTGTGTATGAACAATCACCTAAGGAAGATATTGGCAGATGTCAGGACTGTGAGCAACAGCTCACAGGTAACACAGTGCTTCATAATTCAGAATCTTGGATTTTCCCTCTCTTTATGTTGGACTTGGATTTCCCAGCACATTTGATGTACAGTCAGAACATAGACTACTTTGTTTTTAGCTGAGCCCAGCTGAATTATTAGGGGCATTGTTAAGGCAATGGCTAAGGGCAGTCTTCATTTAGAATAAGACATTGGAAGTTCCATGTACGTTCTTTATATGGAAATGTTTATATAATATAAACTTCTGCTTAGGAAAGCAACTCTTTTTCATCTGGACAGTCTCTCCATACAATGCATCATGCCAGACAATAGATGAAGTGTTTTAATGGTGGTAAACAGTGTGTGTGTGTATGTATATACATATTAAAAATATGTATTTATATATATTCAACCACATGTGAAATGTCCTTTCATTTCCTGCCTTTTAAGGGGAGATTGTATTGTAGAGCTACCTACTGTCAGTAGGATATGTAGCTCCCACAACTGAATGCCTCAGAGCTCATTTTTCTGAAATGGGAGACAAATTACCTACATGTTATGATGGACAAATCTATCCCTTAGAAGTTGTAATTAAAATTCTGTTCCGTCTTGTGAAAATTAAAGGGAAATCACTTTGAAATTATAATAGCGTGAGTAGTAGCTGTTTAAAATACAGCTACTAATCATAAATTCCTGAGGACAATATTCATCTAATGTCTAAACTTTTGCATGATCTCTGTGGAGCAGAGGAGGCACAGTGTTTCCCAAAATAATTTTTACAATTTCAAATGACTGCACATAAAAATTGCAAACGTGTTTGCTGTTTGAGCTTACA
Organism: Climacteris rufus; assembly: GCA_013398175.1. Taxonomy (NCBI): domain Eukaryota; kingdom Metazoa; phylum Chordata; class Aves; order Passeriformes; family Climacteridae; genus Climacteris; species Climacteris rufus. The sequence goes on along the minus strand of VZRZ01008454.1, from coordinate 1,522,425 downwards.
CACGTGTGCTCAGAAAAATCTATTCTAAAACTATCTGTTGTACAATTGCTTTTAGGGATGAAAAGAAGGCAACAGCAGCACAACAGAATGCTCTTTCTGTAATATTTATAATTGTGATGTAAATAATTTAGTCTAGATTATGTTCCAGTATTTTCTTCTCACTTTAAAGGAGAAATGGTAGCAGCATATCCCCTTACCTACCACATGCACTGTCTGAGTGCGGATAGTGGAAAGTGGAATGTCTCTTTATTTAACTGTCAAGTATCCAGATCTCCATTTCCCAGTTATGGGACTGCCTTTCTGCACTTGGCATCACTAATGGACCCAGGTACTAGAGATATCATGCAAACCTTTATCAAATCAGTGCAGCATGCACTGACTTGAGCAGTTGGCCCAGCTCCTCCAGCTCAGGTATGGATGAAGAAACCGTGCTGAAATATTTGGAATAAATAAATGCCAAAGTATCAATGACTTTGGCTTGAATTAGTATCTGCTTAAGGCTTTCCCTCAAATAAAAACACTTTTCCCAAATATAGAAAGTTATTGTTTGAGGAGCAGCAATATCTATCTCAGAGTCACAGAATGGTTTGGGTTGGCACTCCAAAGATCATCTAGTCCAAGCCCCCCTGCCATGGGCAGGGACACCTTCCACTAGCCCAGGTTGGTCCAAGCCCCATCCAACCTGGCCTTGAACAATTCCAGGGATGGTGCAGCCACAGCTTCTCTGGGCAACCTGTGCCAGGGCCTCAACACCCTCACAGGGAAGAATTTATTCCTAAGATCCAACCTGCCCTCTTTTCACAGTCAGTAGCTGCTGTATTTTATGCTCTTGGTTTTCCCTTGAGAAAGAAGGCACCTTGCTATTTCTGTTCTGCAGCAATAAATGGATCTTGTTGCTCGTGGAAGGTACTGAACCTTTAAAAAGTCAATATTTTAAAAAAAAAGAGACAAAAGTTATCTGTTTTAGTTGCCTGATATGGGCATGGATACCACTTAATTGGCAAAATAAGGGATTTAATTTCAGATTAAGTAAACACCTGTTTATTTCTGTACTGGTGGAATTTGGGTGGGTTTGCTTTGGTTTTGTCGCTTCCCCTGCACATAGGGCCTGAATGCCAACAAAAGCAGTTTAAAATTGTATTAATGTCCTTCTCCATAAGCTATCAGATCCACAAGTACATTGTATTTGAAATGCAGAGGGTTCCCTACCGAAGCTCTGTGGGTGCACTGCTGAGCGCACACACGGGTTTTATTGTCCATCCCAGAGATAGGTATAGGTGTCATTTATTTTGCTTTCCTGGTGCTGGGAGCAGAGTGAATGGGAGAGCTATGTAACATGACAGGCCTTCTGTGGAGGGAAGTTCTCCTCCTTTGGAGCTGTCCCAGCCTTCGGTGTGAGTGCAGCGGGGCAAGGAACGTGCCAGACCTCCTGCCGCAGCCACCGCAGCGCTGCCCCCCTCCGTGTGTGCCCTGCTCCACGTTCTGTCTTCTTAACAGCTTCATTTCCTCCCTTTTCAACATATCTATCAACAAAATGCTTTCCATCATTTGGGGCTATTTTTGTCCTCTTATCACAGCTATTTCCCTGGGTAAATAGTTCTCCTGGCACTGCTGCCGGAGTGCGCTGCTGGGAGCTGGAACGCGCGCTGTGGTACAGTAGGTACGGGCTGCGTGGGAGGTGACAGGCAGCACCACAGCAATCCTTTCCTTTTCTTTTTTCCCTGCTTCGAGTGAAACAGCTCTCATGTCAGCAGGATTATGCAGTGAAGAGGGGGAAAAGGGGGAAGAAAAAGGAAAAGAAGCAAAAGAAATCCCTCAACCCAACCCCAGAAAAAATACTGAATTTTATGAATGTAAAATATGTTCAAGGAGTCAAAAAGCAGAATAACTATTTTTTCCAGTTTGCCTGGCTGTGCAATGACCTGTATGCTCTTTGTTGATTTTTAGATATATTTTCCCCCTAAGTTGTTTTAGAGTGACAGTGCCTCTTATTTAAGTAGCTGGTGGAGAAGGTTGCAGGGCAAGAGTAGAGGCTGTAGTATGGGCCTGTGATTACTGTATTTCAAGATACTGATATATTGTCCAAAAAAACACCATCACGGTAAACAAAAAAATCTCCACTCTGCACAGCAGGAGCATGGAAACCAGGGTTCCTGTTGTTCAAGCAAATGTGATCCTAGAATCACAGCATATTTTAGGTTGGAAAGGACCCACAAGGTTGTCAAGTCCAGCTCTTCAGTGGATGATCCATACAGGGATCAAGCCCATTACCTTGGTGTCGTGTTGGTCAGAGCACCATGTTCTGACCAACTAAGCCAGTATGTGCTTCTTTATGTGCTGTTTCTCATGGGTCCATTCTAACCTAGTATTTTCAATCATTTTTGAAGGTTTTTGCATGCTGTCCCATCCATTAGAAAAGTAACTGTTCCCCCACACCCCTTTTGTGGGGGATTTTTATCAAGATTCCCTGGGAGCATTTGTTCTTCCTTCTAACCGAGGTTTACTGAATGTATAATCACTCAAAATTTAATAGGGATGTGGAGGAGGGAATTACATAGGTGTCTCTGCACATTGCTGGAGAGAGCAGTTGTCTGAGTCTTCCTAGAAAATGCCATCACTTTCCCCAGATTTTATATAAACTCAATACATTAAGTAGTAGCAGAGCAGGTACTGATTTAAAAGAATGTGTATCATATGTCAAACTACTTTGTAAAGGGAATAAAAACATATAAGCACTTTTTAATCTCTTAAGCAGCCTCACTTTGTTAGGGCTTAAGCTAACATTGACATGCATAACATTGACATGCAGTAGCTGTAGGACTTCTTAGCATGAAATTGGAGTGAAGACATTTTACTAATTTTTGTTACTGGGTCATTTGTTGTACACGTTATATGAAAAAATTAAATTTAACATACTAAAAATACTTCTGGCTTCCTTAAACACACATCAGTTGACCCAAGCAAATGCTAACTCATAAGTTTCCTGAAGACAGAAGCAATTTTTTTAGGTGCTGTATTGTTGAAAAGGATTGTTGTTGAAAGGCCTTGAAGAGAATAAGGGCTCATATGTAATACGAATTCTACAACTGTTGAGTTAGAAATCCAACCTTTGTTGTGTTTTAAGCCAGTCTTGTTGTTGAGGCAAATGTTTTTCAGAACTTGCCTGGTGACTTCCTTGAAGCTGGAAGATACATCATATTTGGTATTAAAGGCTGACTGTGGAAAATGCGTTTCCAAACTAAAGGGCATGAGTCCAAGCGAGATCACAGGAGCTGGGAATCTGACAAGTTAAGTTGATTGTGGGTGTATTTGAAGGTCGCTTGAAATCATTTGGCTGCAGATTAATTTGCTCTTGAGAAAAATTGCAAATTAGATCTCTTAACATATGCTAACTTCACTGAGAATTTTGTTATTCAGCAAAATGTTGATGCATTGGTGGTGTAGTGGTGATGCTGTGAGGATAGTCACCTCAGCCAAATTTAAACTGCAACTTCCCTCATATTGCTGCCTTAATTTGTAACTTGATGTTAACTTTGGAAACCAACATTAACTGGAGGAGCTGGTGTGATGTTACTGGAGTTCCTGTTCTTCAGCCTGATCTATTCCCACTGTACAAAGAATTCTGTTTCTGTTTTTCATTTCTTCCCTTAGATTCATGTCTTTGAATTATGCCATGCTCTTACTACTCACCTTTATCTTGGATCACAGCATTCTCACATCCATTTTGTGCCTTTTTTTTAATTGAATCTTTAACAATGGGTTTCAGTTACTAATTTTATCTTCTATTCTTCCAGGTATAATAGCGTATATTATCTGAGTTGACTTAATGAAATAAAGATGGTTACCTGAGAATAACTCTTCAGTGGAAATGTCGAGGTATCACTTTTTTGTCTTTGGGCTCACTGGCATTTGGTGCTTTTTTTCTGGCATTCTAGTAAGTTATATGCATTAATATCTAGGAAAACCAAACCCTAACATTGTCCTTGGGTATTTTTTATTGCAATGGGATTATGGTTTTGAAGGATTATTACTTGTAAAATTAAGACTGCTGTAATTGGCAGTTGCTATTAATTAATGGTGTGTGTCAGGAGTAAGTTCTCTTTTCTAAGCAGGACAGATCAGCTTTAGACAAATTTAACCAACCCCTGAATGAGCTTCTATCTATAGCAAGAATTTTGGATCTTACAGGGCTTCTCATTGCACTGAGCACCAGATTGCCACCTACATCCTAGCCCAGGGAGGAATCAAAGCTGATTTTGTAATGCTGTTGCATAAGCTGCAGCTGAAGACATGCCCCTTGTTCAGTTTGACTAACCTCGAAATATCAGTGGGATTTCTGCTGTCAGGCAACTAAAAGCTTTGCTTGTGTTTTTGTCTCTTTACTGATACCCTGATGCTTTGTCATGTAGACTAGTTTGTTTTTCATACCACAAAGGATTCTCTGTATCTAATGTTTGACCTGAAAGTGTTACTAAAGGGAGCTGTTAAACTTACAAATCTACTTCCCAAATGCATCCTACGACTTACAGTGGTCACTGGAATTGTCACATCATGAAACACGCTGAGCCTGAAGGGTGGTAAGGATCAAATTAATTAGAAAAACTATGGGAAATCTGGATATTTCTTTTTATTTTGGCATTAATTTCACTCTAAAACTCTATGCCTATGCTTGTAACTTGTGGAGGCTGACTTACCAGCTTTATCACTGTTTTGCACTAGCATGTGTCTCTTATCTAGAGGATGAAAAACAAATTACACTTGTTTGGAAGAAAGCTGACATAATTTGTGCCATGGGGAAACAATTAAAGCAGGCTCTTTTAAATCTGCTTTGTCAAGTGGGGAAGGGCAGGGGGTGAAGAAAAGAGAAAACAAGATTGATCTTTCTCTTTAATAAGTAAATTGCTTTAATTCCAATTCACAAATCTGAACAAACAATATTGTAATCACAATTTTTCATGGAAAAAGTGAGGTAGAAGAGGAGATAGTCACTAGTGGTTTAGACATTTACTCACAATGACAGAGAACCTGATTTGGATCCTCATCCTCAAATGATGAGGTACGAGCCTACACCTATTGGAGTGGTCCAAGAGCATTTGGATGCAGTGTTCAGGTTAGGGTTGCCTTAGCCTCTTCTTTTCTACAGCCCTGGAAAACAAACAAAAATCTGGGGTTCTTCCTGGCATGAGCACTTCCCACCTCGCCTCCAGCGGAGTGCCATAGCCAGCAGACTCTGGATCAAATGAAGTCCTGTCCATGGGAGTGGAGCCACCTTGGCATGCCCTAAGAGCCAGGGATTACAACACTCAGCAGGCTTGTGCAAGGATTAATTCCAGTAACAGCTTGGGATAGGGTCAGCAGAGAGTTTGATCTACAGTGCTGCTGGGGCGTCCAAAACCACCACTGCTCCATTTTTTGTTTTGTAGATTTGCCTGTGAAAACACATGTTTTTAAATTTATGCTGGTTTGCTATATTCAAGTCAAAGTCATTACCAGGGATAGATTAACCAAAATTAGGTTTTAATGGGCAATGTATTTGTTGAAGAGATCATGCAGCTTTCATAATTGGAATTTTCCAGTGATCATTAGGTGACGTGTGTGGCAATAAGAAGGCCTGTGGAATGACTGAGTGATCCAGTCTGTCCTTCTGGCACTGAGTTTTCTCAGTTATTAGAAAATCTGTGTGTATCACAGCTGGGGGCTTAAGAGCAGCACTGTGGATGAGCTTTGCCACTCATCTCTTTCATTAAAAAATTGTCATGGATAAATAGAAAATCCTTTTGTAAAGGTGTTCTTAACTTCATAGCACTACAGGAAACACTACAGAAAATGTCAGTGTTTAGCAGAAAAATGTCTGCCAGTTCCTGAAATGGTAGATTTACTATTTAACATTACTAAGAGCCAAAGGTTTGTCATTCAAGACCAAATTTCTGATTTTTTAATCAAAAATTTCCTATGTGTCCTGTTTGCCACCTTTGTACCAGAGAGTGATATTGTTATTAAGCTGCTGCGTTAATACTGACAGGGTTCTTTGCCTTTGTTTATTAGCAGCAAATTGTGGAAAATCAAATTAGTGACAATTCATCTTCTGGATAATAATTTGAAGTAAGTAGGTAAAGAATAGGAACTTGGGCTGAGTTATCATGAGTGATTTCAATCTGCCTTGTGAATTCCAAGCAAAATCCATGTAAAGGAAATGTTGGAGTTACAGGGTAGGGATTCTTACCAGACCAAAAGGAGCAATAGAGGACTGGTACAAATATAGTGTAATATGAAAATACAAATGGTGCTTTCAACACTTTTAATTGACATCTCTCTTTTGATTTGGCAATATATTTAGCAGTGTTTAATCTCAGCTACCTTTTAATAAGAAAGATGTTTAACTGGAGAGCCTGGGCAAACAGCTTGTTAAAAGTTCCTGGTTGCCATCAGTGTATTTGTTTCCAAACTAGGACCCTTAGTCTGTTTCCCATCACAATGTCCTGAGAGGACCTTGCTCTATCTTTTTTTTTAGAAGCTTTGATATGTGTTCTTCGCACGATATGTGTAAGTTTTTCCATTAGAGTTAATCAATCAACACCAAATAACAAATGCTTTTACCATTAATGGGAGCACTGGGTGTGCGAGGAGGGCAGGACTGTGCATGTAAAGGCAGCACACGGAGCAGGAAGAAGTGCTGTGGGGTATTTGCTGTTTGACAATATCCCAGGCAGGTCACGTGTTGGATTTGTATGGTTGCCTTTTGGGGTAGAGCCAGGTTAGGGGGTCATAAAATGTCCAGCTTGTTTTCCAGTTACTTGCTTTGCCAGATAGCAGAAGTGGGACCAGGGGAACCAGGTACTACTTAAAATATATATGGATGGGAAGAAGAGAAAAGAACAACTCATTTTAGAAGCATTCCATTTGTTATCATTTATCAATCCTTATATTGATACCAGATAGACATTTTGAGCACATCCCACCTGGAGATACTCTGCAGCACTCAGTAGTTCAAACAGCAGTTCCTGCTTTTCATGTAACAGTGGTAGGGTCTGGTGTATTTGCATATCTCTAATTAAAGTGTGAGAAGATGTGTAATTAGCTGGTAATGCTACCTGGCTCTCTACGTGAATCTGTCATTGTTAAAAGGCCGTGATATGCAGAGACCAAGCAGTGTCTGTAAGTGATGCTCAAGGCTGAAGGAACCTTACCTGTCAGATTTTTAACTTGCTCTGTCTTTCAGCTTCTGAGGCTGTCTCAGCTTAGCTGGAGAGCTTCAGATGAGTGGCGGGGCCAGTTGTGCTTTTTTTGTGCTGCTCTCAGATGTGGGTTATGAGTAAATGGCAGGGGCACTGGAAGAGCCACTACCTTGGCAGCAGCTGCACCACAAGGTGTTTGCTGTCTGCCCTGGTCTGCTTCCTTCATGGTGGGGGAAAGGGCTGATGGATGGAGCCAAATAATGGTTATATGTATTATTCCCCTCTTAAAAAGTAAAAAAAAAAAAAGAGCCAACCATAGATGCATCTATGCCAGGCATGAGACATGGAAGCCAGGAGATGGGGGAGCTCAGCAGGGTGATGGGTGCATGGCACAATCACAAAATCAGCTGAGTTGGAAGGGACAAAGATCATTGAATCCAGCTCCTGGCCCTGCATAGCACCCAGTTCCCAAGAGTCACACTGTGTGCCCGAGAACATTGTCTAAATGCTTCTTGAACTCTGCCAGGCTTGGTGCTTTGACCACTTCCCTGGGGAGCCTGTTCCAATGCCCAAACACCCTCTGAGTAAAGAAACTTTTCCTGATATCCAACCTAAACCTCCCCTGACACAGCTCGAGGCCGTTCCCTCAGGTCCTGTCACTGTCCCCACAGAGAAGACATCAGTATCTCTCCCTCCTCTTCCCCTCACGAGGAAGTTGTAACTGCAGTGAGGTCTCCCCTCCGTCTCCTCCAGGCTGAACAGACCAAGTGCCCTCATATGCTGCTCATACGTCTTCCCCTCCAGGCCCTTCCCCATCCCTGTGGCCATCCCAGCCCACAGGCCGTGACAGAGCTTGTGTGGGAGAGCATCAGCCCCACGCACAGGGGGTTTGTGCAAATGCTGCCATGTCTGTGCAGCGGGTTATTGCGCCACACACATAATTTTCGTCTCCTTCCTTTCAGCTGAGAGACTCCTTTAAGTACGGTTACGCTGGGCATTGCGGCGTTTCTTTGACAGCACTGAGGTGTAGGCTTGAAAGTAGCTAATTATATGTCCTTGGGATTAGAGCATTTGTATATGCAATTAGATTTCCTTTTAGCTCCCTCAGAGTTCAGCCTGTTTCCTTTAGTTTTGATTCCTAAATGGACATCCCTGACAAAGCTAATGTGCAGTTTTCTTAACCTAATTTATAGTCAGTTGCTCAGCATTGTTGGGGAACAAAAGAAAAATTAATTGGTGTTCAGGCAGTTAGTTTTATTTTTTGCAATTGTTTGTGCAGGATTCAAACAAGTCCCTGTCATTTTATTTATAGCCAAGTGTTTTGTTGTATTAAGTATTCTTTCAAAGGCGTACCAAACCTACTGATAAAGAGTAGGACTATTTAAAAATGTTTTTAATCTAACTTTTTTTTATTTAAGAGAATGTGAACTTAAATTTGCATGTGTATTGAGGACTTTTTTCTTGAGTTTCAGTATATATAATACTTTGTCTTGGGGAAGAAAACTCTATGGGATTAGACCAGATATTTTAACTATGTTACACCCATTTTTAAAACGTTACAGTAAGTATAGTGGGTTTTCTTTAAAGAAACTGCTGTTTTCTATTTAAATGAAGGGAATTTTATTAATTTGTTTCTGTTCACGGTGAAATTTTAATAATTAAGTCAAGTGATCTAAATTTGATGAAGAAGAGTCTTTTCTTAGTTAAGTTATTTAACTCCAGTGTCAAGTGAGGGAGAGATTTCCTGTGGAGTTCTTTTGAATTCATGTTAAGCTGAAACTTCCTCTGAATTTTTGGTTCTCTTCTGTTAAGCAAACACTTGTGCTTGTTTTACTTGCCTAGTTTTAGCATAAAGCTCCCTTAAACTATGCATGGATGACTTGAACAGAAATATCCCGTGTGATAAAAACCTGTTAAAGACTGTGAGGAAGTCCTGCATAATCTAAATTAGCAAATTCTTAGAATTGGTTTTACCATGCTTCCAGGTGGAGTGAGGAAAGAAGAGATAAAATGATCATCTTTTTTTTTTCCTGTTTAATTTCTTTGTCTTGCTTAATGAGTCACATACATTTCTAAATCAAGTTCGCAGATGTAAATTTAAAGAAAATTACACAATCAGAGTATTCTTCAGTGTTATAATTGACAGCAAGCATCATGAGTCATTTATTGTTTGCAAAGGCCTGGGACATTTATTAATGCCTCGTTTTACTAATGATTTCAGAAAGGATAAGTTAATAGATCTGAATTAAGAACCACAGATACTATTGACTCATTATTTCGTAATGTTGGCTTAAGTGTACTTGTGAGGTATGTAATGCCCTGATCTGGCTCTGATACAAGATTCACACACAAGCTTAATTTGGGAAGTTATGGCGAGGCTTTATCCTATTCTCACACATTTGTGATTGCTGCTTTTGCTGTGGGACATCATGCAGTCATAATTGGAAGGATATTCATTAAGCATATTTCATTAATATATAATGAGCACCATAAATTCAGTGACCTTTGAGATAATTCACTTACATGTTTTGATTCATTACTGCATTTTCCACTTGTTTATTCTTCAGACGTGCAAATGTATTAATTTCTTAGCTTCCCAATGCCTCACAATGTATCATGTGTTTTATTGTAACCTATAGGGGATTTTTTACAGAATCTTCTGCTATCTCTGCTTTAAAAGCCAGAAATGACAGAAAGAGGGAATTAAACTTAGTGTAGCTGTAACTATCCATCATTATTTGTGATTTTAAATGTAAATATGCAAACAAACTTGGTATTCCTTGTGGACATGTAGATTCACGTAGACACAGAATGACAGAAATCATTCAGGTTGGAAAGTCTGACCATTAAGCCAGCAATGCCAGGTCCACCACTGAACCACGTCCATCCCCCAGCCTCATGTGGTGCCCTGCAGCTCCCCCACACATTCCAGAGGAGCACCCTCAGCAGAAGGCTCACAGCACCTGTTCTGCTGGCATGGATTTTGTGGCCCACACCTGACTCTGGGCTACTGATCACTAAAGTGCTGGTTTAAAGCCACTTTGGGCGTGTCTGTGTGAGCTGCAGCTGATTGCCAAGGCAAGTGGTGTGTGTTAGTCCTTGTTGGATGTAATATTCCTGTTTAACTTGGTAGGTATGTATATTGTTGTATATATTTAAGAGGGGGAAAAAAAAGTCCAAATCAAAATAAAATAAATTTTTAAAAAATCAAGAATATCCATAATACTTAAAGTTACAAAATAACGCTTGTGGTATGATCTTTTCAGTTTGTCATCCTCAAATAATGTGCAAAGTTGGTTCAATTTCCTTTGGCTTTCTTTTTACTCAACACACAAAATGCAGGGTCTTCTAAAGACTTTGAGGTGAACTTTAATTTTGCTATCTGAAAATTATTTGATTATAATCTTAAATTATTTTTTGTTTACTGGTGAGGGCTAGCAATGGTGTATAACAGTTGAAGAACACAGTCTGTCAAGAACGTGTTATATGTGCATAGTACATTTAAGAATAAACATTCAGTTGTGATGAGAGTGCTTCTATCCATAAGCAATACTCTGTTTCTTCCTCTTAAAAATCAAATTATGATGAAATGAGCTTGAGGGGATTATAATTCAATTTGCTGTTGTAATGGCTCGAGTTGGAAAATGAAGCTTCCATTTTCTTTTTCATTTCTTTTTGTGTTATACTTGCATGTACCCAAAGCAGTAAAATGTTTTAGTCAGAAGACCATGAGGCCTTTTTATTTCCTTTACTCCAAAAATGTGAATAATTTCCAAACTGTTGATTGATAGTAGATCTCATTTTATTAATTTCAATCTTGACTTTTCCTAATGGAGCAATTACCCTCCTAATGCTGTGATTCAGCAGCCGCTTCTACCGCACACACTGATTCAATTTGTCTGAAATGGAAGGGCAGCTCTGTTGGTGAAGGTTTTGTGTCTGTCACTATGGTTTGTACTGATGAGCTCTATGAGCAACTTCAGCTCTTTTGCAATAACCTCTGGAAGTTGTGCTTCCCTCTTTATCAAGTGCTTACTGAGACACAAACAGAGTTGTGTTTGACTTATTTTTGTCTGAGATGCACCCATAAAACTCATCTAGAGGAGCCGTATCAAGCAGCCTTCCAGTACTTAGAGAGGCTACTAGAGTGCTAGAGGGGGACTTCTGACAACGGCATTTGGGGATAGGACAAGGGGGAGAGGCTTCAAACTGACAGAGAGTGGGTTTAGATTGGTTATTAAGAAGAAATTCCTTACTGTGAGGGTGATGAGGCCCTGGCACAGGTTGCCCAGAGAAGCTGTGGCTGCCCCATCCCTGGAATTGTTCAAGGTCAGGTTGGATGGGGCTCTGGACAACCTGGTCTGGTGGGAGGTGTCCCTGCCCATGGCAGGGGGCTTGAAGGGCATAATTTTTGAGGACTCTTCCAATGCAAGCCATTCTGTGATTCTAAATTGTTAAGGACACCTTCAGTCTGTTCACTGCTTCATAGAGGCTGAGAAGAGCTATGGTCTTTTAAATGTGTGTAGCTTCTGGAAAGATTCTTCAACCTTCTGCAGACCTCCTGGAGCTGAACTTTCAATACCATGGGAGCAGTCATATGAAATAGAATTAAGATCAAGTGGTTTCTGCTTATCTAGGTTGGTTTTGTTTTTTGGGGTTTTTTTTGGGTTTGATTTAATAGAATATATGGTAAAATATTGAGAGACACCACTCTCATATGCCATGTATGAGCAAAAAAGAATGCAGAGGCACAGGACCCACAGAAGAGTTGGATAATCCAGTGGTGTTTGACAAGTCTCCAATCTTGTTTTAGGTAGACATGCAGTTAAAAGTAAATTCTTTCATCTTAGGAGCTTCCGTTTTCCTCTATACTTTGTGCTCAAAAAAATGAAAAACCCCAATCAATCACTGAAACATGGAGCTTTCTTGCCTGTGGTTCCCCCAATATAGCAACCTTGCCCATCTTTCATTATTCCTTCTTGCATGAAAAAAAAAATTATCACAATGAGCCCTTGGAGGCTTCTTTTGGAGGCATGGAGAAGAGGAGTAATTAGCAGGTGTATGATCTGCTCCAGTGTTAATAACTTGCACTGGAAGAAATGCAGATGAAATTCTGACTCGCAGGATCAAATCTTGACACACAAATGGGTTTGGATTGGCCTTTAACCTGAATGCAGTTGTGTGGCCCCTTGGGTCTGTCCCAAGGTTGGTGACTAAGCCAGTGATTCCACTTTTAGGGGAATAGCAACCTTTTCTCATCAGCAGTGACTTCAAACATATTCCAGTAACAGTGCTTTGTTGGAGGTTGTTTGGCTTTTTTCATGCTATTATATATATTAGAAAGTCTGAATTCTCAGTAAATAATCATTAAAATGGTGTTCATTCTGTCTTTGCTTAAACTGCTGATTCATACTCAGACTTTTTCAGAGTCTGGGTATGAATCACACAATAAATGGCTGGCAAACTGCTGGGAGCTGTGACTGACTGAGAGGGGTTAGCCTAGCCTAGAGTTTCCTCAAGCAAGAAGAGAATTTTCCATCCCAGTCAACAGGGAAGGGCAATGCAAGTGAGATGATAAGTTGTGTCCTTTGTAGAGGAAGAGTGGGAAGCAAATCCCATTTACAAAAGCTCAGTTTCTTTCACAGTATTGGGCTACATCGTATATTTCCTAGGATTTGTACCTTGTGAAGGAAAATGTTGACTTTTTCTTTGCTTTCTGAAGCCCATATTCTTGGATCAAGCTGATTATGAGTTCTCTCACAACAGCAGGTTCTAGTGCCTCAGAACAAAGCCTTACAGTGTCTTTGTACTGCTGGTAATAGTGTTTATCATCTGGAAATGATTTAGAAGTCTGGAGCACATACGAATTGTTTTGAATTTTAATTCTTTCCATCAGAAATTTTTATCCCTCAAACCTGTTCCTATGCTAATATATAATCTATCAACACACAAATAATATAGTATTTTCTGCATGCCATAATTATTTAATTTCTATTTGTGTTTTATGGTTGATGGAAAACTGGCAGAGTTGGATCTGGCATAGCGAGACCAGTTCAAACGATTATCAATTTGCATGTTTGACATTCTTGGCCTGTTAAGTGTTGTATTTTACACTTAATGCTTCAAGATTAGCATGATAGATTGGCTTGCTTAGATAAATGTTTCTATAATTTATGCTTTTATTAACTGTTCTGTTGATCCTAGAAAATATGTCTTTTTTTTCATGATGGATGTCACGTCACAGGAATAGAACTTGTAAATCAAGTGTTGCTTAACGTAGTGGTGATGTTGTATTAAAATCTATTTCAGATGAAAAGTACTGAAATGTATGAAAACCATCAGGAAATGCAAAAAATCCTTCTGCTGACTTGTGATGTAAATTCACAGACCCTGACACCTGCCTTGCAAGGTGGTGCTGGTGTTATCCATAAACACAATTACATTTCCTGAAGATAAAATGAAGGAGCCCAAGAGGCATCAGAGTTCAAGAGCTACCAAGAACTCACACATCCTTATGCTTAACACCAGGATGGGCAAAAAGTCAAGATAGGAACAATCCAGGCTGTAAAAGAGTACAAAGCTTCTATTTAGATTGATTTAAAGGCTGTCTGTCATCACACACATCTGTGCTTTTATACATATGTACATATAGTATCTGGGACTTGGGATGCTATTTAGGATACTACATGCAAGAACAAATTCTGAGGTATTTATACACAGACATTATGCAACATCTGTGTTTCTTTTTCAGTCCAGATTCTGGACTGTAGTGTCCCTTGAAAAGCAGCTGGAGATATGAAAATATTTTGGATGATATTTCCTGCAGATTTTTCTCCTGGATGCTCTGGATTCCTCAGTTTCTTCTTGTGCCAATAGTCTCGCTCATTACTGCCAGTCAAGTTATATAATCATAGAATGGATATATGTATGTAATAACTGCATGTATGTATTTGTATAGTTCAGAAAACCAAACTTGTGCTCAAACTTGGTCTTTTAATATGGTCACTAAAATTTCAGTTCTCTTTTGCTGGAAAAGGTCACCAAATCTTCTTTGCCAAGCATCTGTGTAAGTAACTTAGTTATGTATTCATTTTTCAGAGATAACCTTTTTTGATTATCTGATTTTGCACCTACTCTGATTTTGCTGATTTTGCACCTACTTGGAGCTGGTTAAGCATGAGGCAGAACCAATTTAAAACATATATAGAGCTGTATTAGCATGTTTTTTTACCTGAGATAGGAAGCCAAGGCTCTTAGCTTTGAACTTGAGCTGGCTGAGGCAGATGTGGCTCTGAGCATCAGCTGAATATGGAACACAAACACCGATAGCATTAATCTCACCCTGTGGGGCCTCGGATCATTCTGTACTCTTTTGAGTGCCAAACACATAAAATTTTTATGTCCTTCAAATAATCTTTTTTTCCCAGGCCTCATTCCAGCCTTCACCTCAAAAAGAATATTGCTCAATACAAGTTAAACAGCAATTCTGAGTGTGGAATAGAGTAGGAAACATTGGCTGCTGTGGAGATCTTTCGAAATGGACTTAGCGAGTGATTGAGTAATTACTGTTCTGCACTAATAATTACTGAGAAATTAATACATTTTAAAAAAAGACAGCTCTACAGATTCCACCTTCTTCATGTAAAAACCTGTAGCTCATAGGTTAGATTGTGGTAGGAGTCTGTGGCTCCCCTCGTTCTGTGCATTAAACACCTTGTCATTAGATGTCTAAAAGTTGTCACTTGCACCTGGAGAGGCTGCATTAGAAACTCATTAATACCTAGGCTAATTTTAATTATTATCTATAATGTAGAAATAGATCTTAATTTAGATTAATACCAGACCTCTCTGGGGCATTTTCAAAATAATCCAGGCAAATGGTTTCTGTAAATATATGTATGTGTATTATTTTAGCAGTGATTTTTATGCCCTTTTTTTTTTTTTGGTGTGTATGTTTTTTTGTTAACTAAAAATAGACTTTGATGTCACTATCTTTGTTAGACTGAGCAACTAAAGACCATTGTTACAAGGTTAGGTCCTTAAAAGGAGCAGATAAACCCTCCAACAAGCACTGTGTGGGTAGGTGTTTCTAAGCTACTTTTTCAAATATCATAGTGAAGTGTTTTGTGGAAATGTGTAGTGTTGTTTTCTTTGCTCTCTCAATTCTCTTTGCCCTCCTCCTTTCCATTCTCCTAAACAGTAATTAATGCCTAGGATCAGCATGGTTGCTGCTGCCATGAGAATATACTGTAGGAAGAACAAAAGAATGACGTGTGCTTTGAAAAGGAGCCAGATAGTGAAAAATGATTACTGCCTGCTTAATTGCAGGCTTTTTCAGAGAAGCATGTTTAGTTTTGCATCACCTCAAAAACTAATAACTTCATGGCTTTTTAAAACCAAGATAGCAAAAAAAAAAATCTGATGTACATTATAAAAAGAACAGCAATGAGGTTTTTTGTTTTTAGTGTTGTATGTGGAAAACTTTAGACTGGAGAACAGCTTTGAATAAATCATTGAACAAAAAGAAACAAATATCACCAGAAAATACAGAAAGTGTGATTCACCATTTCTGCTCAGCTGGAGGTGTTTGTTGCAGACCAGGCCCCTGCTGCTGGCACAGTTGGTACCTTGGATTTTGGGTGAGGCAGCAGCAAGATGGGTTGGGACAACAGAGGTCACCTACACCGGTGGTTCTTGGTCCTCACCACCTTGTTCAGCAAAGGTTTCTGTCCTCCTCTGAGGTCTGTGTCCAAGGTGGCCATCAGCCCATCCCTCTGGTGCTCAGGTTTATGTAGGGTTTGCACCGTGACCATTTCTACTAAAGCAGGGCTGTCAGAGGGCTGCTGGGGCATCCCAGCAAGCTGGACGAGTTAGAGCAGCCTCCCCACCTTCCTGCATTTCAGGGGATGCTCAGCTGCCCTGGGACTTGTGCACGAAGAGCCTGTCTGGAGTGGGACCAGCCTGAGCTCAAGGAGAGCCTGCTCAGGCTTTCTGCTCCTTTCCTGGTCTTGCCTGTGTTAGGAGCAGCTTCCATCCCTCCCCTACTGCCTGGGCCCCTTGGCTGATGCTGCCTTGTCTTCCCAGAAATAACTTTTCCTTCAAACTTGCAGTGGAGCAGGGGATGACTTCTCAGTTGTCTGTCAGACTCTCTTCCTAAGTGCTTGGTCTTCATTCCACTCAACAGACAGGACAGCACATGTATTAAACTTGGGAGGAGAGTTGCTTTTCGGATTAGAAATGCAAAAGAGCGGGGGAAAGAGTGCAATTTTTCAAGTCTAATAGTTCCCAGGTAGAGCTGTTCTGTTCAGCCAGACTGGGGATTTTAGCTGATGATTGTTGAACTTGTCTAACTTAATCTTGTCAGGGTGGGCTCTCAGACATTCATCCAAAACCCCTGGCTCTAAGTCCACCATCAAAGTCATGAGCTGGCCATTTTTGTGCTTCCCTAATGGAGCAGGTGTCAGCCTGATAATACTGAACCCATACATACACAAACTGTGCACACACAAACCCCAACAGGTCTGCATTTGATTTATCGTGGATTGGACAGAACTGATCAACCTAAACATGCCTTTAGAAATAACCTAAACATGCCTTTAGAAATAACCTAAACATGCCTTTAGAAATACCCTGGGATTTATTTTTAAAACCAGTTGTTGATGTGGAACATCCCTGTCGTTTTAACAAGGAAGGTTCAGCCTTATGCATATCTCAGGAAGGGTTTTAACAGTACCTGTTTGTTAAGGTAACATTCATCTTCTATTAAAAAAACCAACCAAACAACTTATCTGAGTGTTGATAGGGTCTTTATTTGGATATCTGTTTTAATTAAGGGTTTTTCTCCTATTTAATATTGGCATCTGAAGCACAATTTGCTGAAAGATTGGGTGAATATGGAGACAGCTCAGTTTGAACTTGATCAATTCTCTCAAGGCTTTTCAGGGAAGGTTTCTGTTAAGAAACTTTCTAGGAAAAAAGAGGGTATCTAAACTTAAAATTTCTGATATTTCTATGATAAAGGATGGGGGAGGAAACCTAATCAAATATTTCAGTGTTGTTCCTTAAAGATTATGAGGAAAAGAATACAATTGCACCATTTACCCTGTGCCTCTGATGCATTTTTTCATTCTAAACGTTGTTTTTAATAGCTCTGCATCTGGTTATCTACTTTTGTCAGCATCATACATGTTTTCATGAGTAGGGAAGCCCATATTTTCCTTGTAATGAGTGTGCAAAATCTCTCATTTACCCTAAGTGTACATTAGGTGAATGTCATCATAGTAGTAGGGCACTTTCTCACTAGTTCTAAAATAGCAGGTTGATTAACATGCTTATTTTTATAATATTGAGAGGAAAAAGTGGCTAAACACCACTATTTTGTATGCAAGAAGGGAATACTTTGTATGCTTCACTGCTGTCATGTGGAAGTCCCTAAATTGCTTTTGGCAAGTAGATAACTCAGAAATTGCTTTAGTGACAGAAATGTTTTGAAAATAAACCTTTAAAGTGAGACTATGAAACCTGTAATTATCTAATGGAAGACTGAAATGGTTTTAAAAGTAAGCTGAAAGGTAAACAGTAGAGTTGCTGCAGTTATTGGACCTCTCCACATGCTGTGCTGTATCTGTGTATTGTGGATACATAGGACATGATTTTCCAGATGCCCATTAGTCACAAAATGTTTTGGGTGAGGCACTGGGATCACAAAAACATGGAAAATATGTTTGCTTTGCAGTTCGTAGCCTTTGTGGAGGCAGAGAATTTCTTGAAGGCTTTAGTCATTTCTTCCTGATTTTTTTTTTTTCCTTTTGCTTCTAGATTTTTCAGCTTATGAGCCTCCCCACTGCTTTTCTGCCAAGGACAGAGGCATGCATTTCCTGTGAGAGCCTGATGCCTTGCTGTACACAAGGGTTTTACTGGGGCTAAACACTCACTGAATGCTTGGCCTTGGACTGGGCTGCTGGTACACTCCTGTCAGACCTGTGTTCTTGACAAGGGTTTGCTGGTGGCAGAGTTTGATTAGGTTACAGAAGGTCTAAGGTCTGCTAGACTTAGAATCCTTTCTTGTTTTTTGTGGCTGTGGCTCATCAGTAAGCAGTATTGTCACTGCTAGAGATGAGTATTTGCCTCTTTATTAATGAGAAACCTTTTTTACTCTGTACAAATAACTTGTCACCTCTGAGAACTTGAGTTGGAAAACTTTGGTAAGAAAAGGAATTACAATAGGGAAAAGTTTGGTGGATACTGTTCTTGTTCATGTCCACTGGAATTTTTTTTTTCTGATGTCACTAATGTCACTCTTGACTGTGATTGAGACTAGATTGTGACTTCACCTCCCTGTTACTGCCATCTCAGAAAGCCTCCATCAGTGTGAGGAAAGAAAATACATGTCTTTGCTGCTCTGTATGAGGTTTGCTTTCATTGTTGTGGCAGTTCAGCAAATATGGCCATTTCTGTGGGCATCTGGATAGATCATGACAACTTTAGGTCACGATATCTGTGTGACTGCAGGGGAATGGCTCTTGCATACATGTCTGCATAGGAAATATTAGTGTCAGAAAGCTGAGTAAATCATTTTTCAAACTGATATGTGGCTTTAAAAATTACTCTGTACTATATTATGTCCCTGAGGAAAATCAGAATTTTTGGCCTGTGAAAACATTAATTTCTTTACTTCCAAAATGCAACTGCTTCAGCTAGAGGTAGGTAACTACCAGCAGTTGCAGTGATATAGTATTGCAACACCCAGAATAAAATGTGCATGAGACAGAGAGAACAGAAAGAACTTTGTTAATCTGTTTTGTAGTCCCATCCAGGATAAGGCTGGCATTGGTTTCTGCCACTTTTCCCATGCCAGAGGAATCCTTTTGGCCAGGTACAGTTAAGAGCTCTGAGATGTGTCTTTCATACTTCTTTAGATATGAAGGATCCCTTTTGGTGTTGAAAATAACTTCCTCAGCTTAACAAGTAGCTGGGAAGATTTGCTCTTCACCCTCAAGGTATCCTACCAAGGAGGCTGCATGGGACACTGATGGTGGTTGCTGAAAGTGTGTTGATTTTAAAGTAACTCAAAGGGGAGATTCCAATCGATTATTTTTTACTGAACTTTGACTTTTAAAATATTTTGGCTAAAATAAAATTAGGAAACCACACAAATCTCAAAAATAAATCATCTTGCCATTATTATGGCCTTAATTAATAGTTGCCTTTTACTGGTATAAGCTGGTGTTATTGCCAAGAGAAACAGTCCCACCTTCCCTGGCAGCCTGTTCACATTCCTCCCGTTGCCTCCTCCACTGTGCCAGCGTGAAGGTATCTGCAGCTGAGCGATAACATGGGCTGAGGAACTGACACAAGGTAACAGTAATCCAACAGAAAGTGCTGGATTTTGGTGTTTTGGTTGTTTCTCAGCTGAGTTAGGTGCTCTTGTTTGCCCCCTGGCTCTGCATATGGTGGTGTGATGGGAGAAACAACACAGGGCAGGAGCAAGGGGCTGAGGAGGCAGGATCTGCTCTGAGGGTGGTGGCTGTGCTGTCCCAGGTGAGGGGAGAATAAAGAATTAAAGGTGAAGTTGCTGGATTTGTCACCTTTTAAGTGTCATGTTCTGCAGGACAGTGAAGGGTAGTAGTGACCCCTGTGTAAGCTGCTGTGGTGCAAGAGTGTGAAGTGTTATTGTTGTCCTGTATTTGAGTCATCAGCTCTTATAATGCGCCACCAAGGTCTTGCACATTATCATTGGATAAAATAGGTTTAATCTCCTATTTCTGTGCAGGTGGTGTAGATTCTCTTATACTGTGGATGCAGTGAAACAACTCTGTTTTATAGAAAGGCTTTTTTTTCAATAGTTTTCCTGTGGTTTTATTTTGGTGTATAAATCTCTGTAGAATGACTGTGTTTAATGCTTATGCAGTGGAATTGATGTGCTGGTTTTAACTGCAAGTGTGTACAGAGGTCATCTACAGATCTGGAATTAGTCAAGCAAAGATTAATGCTATCTCTGTAGCTGTTTTCTCCTTGCTTAAAAGGAAAACAAAGTGAAGGGCACATGAGTGGGTGTAGAAAAGCAAAGGAAAATTTCCTGATAGGCCTCTCTACGTGTGTTGGATGATGTTTGCTTCCTTGTGCAACTCTACTGATTCTTGTCCAATATTTTTTTCTCATGAAATGAACTTGTACAGGCATATATTTATTTCTCATAAATAACTTTGAAGCTTTAACGACTCTTTTCTATCTGTCATGCATTTGAATTAAGATTCCTTTTCATAAAAACTGTGTGGTCTTCAATACACTGTGTCATAACTTGCTTATGTAGCTGAAATGAGGACAAAAATGTCCTTTAAGGCATTTGGTATGAATGAAAAATGAAACTGGACTGTCTTTATGACAGGAGCTGGGAATTTCTCTGATTCTCAGGAATAAGCTGCTGCCACTCAGCTCTCACTGCCTGTTTTAACCTCACTGGCCAGGTGAGAAGCAGGGGCTGCTACAGCTTCCACCAAGCACAAGCAGAGCACTTTGTGACGCTCCATGTGCTCTGTGTGAGTGTTCCCTCTTGGGAGCTGTGGTTTCTGGTGGTGTTGTGGGGGATGAAGAGAAGCTGATGCCCTCTCCCCAGCCACAATTCTCCCTAGAATGGACGTATCTTCCAGTGCTGCCTCCTACTTATGCAATAAATTTTTCAAAGCACTTATGAGGATACGTGCAAGAAAAATCAAAACACAGAATAAGCAATCAAAACACAGAATAAGCCTTACTCTGTAACTTTGGAAAAATTTGAGGTTTTAGACCTTTTGAGGTTGTGGTTGTTTAATTAAAAATGTACTTCTTAAAACTCATCTTAATGGTGCTGGAAGAACGTTTTTCACAGCAGATGTTCAATAAAATGTAAGTTGGGCTTTCAGCATCTCTGTTTCTAGTTGTGATGTCTGTTGTGAAAAGTTGTCATTGGTCTGAATACCTCATTTTTCGAGCCACCTGCCGTTCCTTTCCTCTGCTCTTCCCCACGTGTTTCCTTTTGAGGCTGATACTGAAAAGCCTAAACCCGAGGGCAGCCTCCCTTCTACTAAACTTGTTTTTTGCATTGTGTTCTCCTGCTAATGCTTATTTTATTAGCCCCCTTCTTACCCTGGCAGCAAAGGCAGTGACGTAGCAGCCAGGGCACTTTTCCAAACCCTGAAATTTTACAAGCAGTACACAGTGGAAACATTTACAAATCTGTTCCAAGATACATATACACTGGGTGTATATATCCAAATGTAAATATTCAGATCTGTTTGTTAAAGTTTTCAATTTGCTAACTGGTTAAAGCTTTATATTCGGGTGTCCATGGAGAACCTTTTGGTTTCTGTGGTCAAGATGACAGAAGGTTTTCCAGGGAGGAAAAGAACTGTTTTCTTATCTTGATGTTTCCTGAGGCTTATCTGGAATACTGGAACATCCACATACTGGATGTTGATAAGAAGAAAGCTGGCAGCTCCACCAGGTCTGCACTGCTGACTAGTCCTTGATGCTTAGTAATCTGTGTGAAGTGATGGACTGCTGTGCTTTTGAGGTTATGACTTCGGTATTGAGCTTTTTGTATCTCTGAATGAGCTGTTTTCTGTTGTTTTGGTAAATCATAACTTTTTTTGAGGGGTTGGGGTTCTCCTGAACTCCATCACTTGCTGAATGGAGAGTTGTAGTAAATTGCATTTTTCAGTACAGGAGACAGAGCAGTGGCAGTTGTTAGGATAACTAAAGTTTTGACCTCCCTAAGGGGAAAACAACATTGTGTTTCTCTCTATAAGGTTAAAGAAATATGAATAGTTTAAAACTGAGTTTTTATTGCATGTGGTAATTGAACTTTTTTTTTTCTAGATTATGACTTGTTGACTTTTAGGCAAAATAGATTTATGGTGCTTAATACATGGTCAGATTGTCTTGAAAAATGTCGTCTTTCAGTGTGTAACTTCCATGGCTGATCAAAGATAGTGATCAAAACCTGTGTCTGAGGAAAACCCAAAATTTGAGACACTTCAACATTGGTGGCCTGCCTCTAGATTTGAATTAAAAGTTCACAGTTTTGCAGATTTCTGGATGTGATTTTTAGTCTTAGGTTTATTCCCACTCATAATACTTGATCTGAGGAAAAAATCTTCACCTTGAGTGTCTGGTAAATCCTTTAGATTTTAATCATCTGCCAGGGAACTTCCCATTAAATGACAGTGAATCTTCAAATGTGTTAGTTTAATAATAATTTTTAAAATTATTAGCACTATTTTTATTTGTTACTATATCTGAAATATATCTGCAGTTACCATAGCAAGGGCGTCTTGCAGGAGTTTGCAGATATGCCAGGTTTGTATTCCAGCCCTTCACCTTACAAAATTACTAAACGCAGTTGCCTGAAAAAACATTTGATGTCAGTGGAGCTAAAAAGCACAAAAAGATCCAAACTTGACCTTTGGGAAGGAAATATTGCCCATGCTTGGCGAAGCAAATCTGCACCCTTGGCGAAGCACATCTGCACCCTTTGTTTCCTCTTGACTGAATAGGTATTTGAGGATATGCTTAAAAGTGAGCATGTGCTCAAGTACATTCCCAAATCGTGGACTCATCTCTGCCTCAGAAAGAGGACTTTGCTCCCTTCTTCTCTGTCTACCTTTCTGACCATCACAGAAATGCTACACCTGACTCTGCAAAAGCAGTATTTGGCATTCCTGCCTGGCACACAACTAAATCTTGACGGTATTTCTTGGAGAAACTGTTTTGGAGAAGAACGGACGAGGTGAGGACCAGGACTTATTGGATTCAGGGGTGTTGCAAAATGTTTGTGAAATTTATCTAGCTCTAGGCAAGATGTAGTTTTCTTTACTCTTTTCCTGAAGTTACCTTCTGTTATTGGTCATGTATTATTTGTTACTGCAAGTGCAGTTAGTGGAGGACACTATGAGCAGGATATGATGCAGGAACAGCTCAGGTCACAGTAAATAAATACAAAGCAGTATTTTTTACATCAAACACAGCAGGCCTGGTAACCCAAGTAACCCAGCTACCTCCACTTCACTTCTCCTATAGAATCTTGCTGTATTCACCTCATGTTTGGATCTTTCTGGTGCTAAATGAGACATCAGTTTGAGGTTGGCTGGTTTTGAAGCCTTCACAACAAAATTCTGGGGTTGGTGTTGGTGGCTCCAGCTGCAGGCATGCCTTTGGTGAGAGTTTTACTCTAGTCCATGAACCCTGTTGGACTTTGAGGTGTTTGAGACTTTGCTAACACAGTAGCTAAGCCTGGCTGGTGGCAGAGTTGTCAGAGTTGTTAGAGAAGAAAAAGAAAATGGACAGGTTGCATGATAAGATTCATCTTTTTTTTTTTCTTTAATTCAGGCAAAAATTCCAGGCAGAAGCTGGTAAAATGTGTAGGGAAGATTGGTCCCAGCCAGGAATTGCTGTCAGTGCTAACACAGCTGTTTACAAAAGTTACAGCAAGTTTTGGATTAATGTAAATTAGAGAAGTAAAAAAAAAAAATAATAGAATTTTAGATAGACATCCCTTAGGGTCAGGCTATCATAACAAATAGCAGAGTGTGCTATCACATAGTGACAGGTAACAGGAGGTACATTTACTGGAAACAATAACAAGCACAAGCCTAATAAAACTAGGAACCACAATCTTTTTTGATCATTCACCTGATCTTAAAGCTCATCTATTCAAAAGAAAAACAAATTGCCACTTGTAAATAAAGTGAGTCTTAAAATGTCTTTTCAGAGCTTCACCTTTTAATAGTTCCTAAATATAGCAGCACATCAAATACTTAAGCAAAGGATTTGTGTTTCCACAGCAATGCTGCAAACTTCAGTCTCTTGTGCTTTTATGCAACTTGTGTCTTTGGTCTGTGCCAAACCATTCTGATTGTTACAGCTGCTGTATCAAGGTGTTTTTACCCAATTCTTTGGGGAATTTTTAATGTAGTGAAAAGACAGGCTAAATTATGCTTTGGCCTCACTTAAAACTCCTGAGATTTTCTTTTGTTTTCCTCTCTTTCAGATGCTGAGCCATCATGTTTATGAAAATCGTACATCACTATCTGGAAATCGTATAATTTATTTAGAAATGCTGACTGCCACACTTTATCTGCTAAACTAAGCAAGTACTAAACTGGCCTTGATCAATGTGCTTCAGTCAAGGGTGCTGGCAATTCACTGGCTCTGACCTTCCCTGCATGTTTAAGAGCCTTAAACTACAAGGAAGGTCAATGGCAATTAGGCCATTTAAGAAATTCATAGAGAGTTCGGCAGCTAAATAACTACAAGGATTTAGAGCAACCTTGATTTATTTCCTTTTTTTCCCTTTTTTTTAAATATCTGTATCATCACTTAGCAAAGATTCCTTCATCTGTGGTGAATGAATAAGGTAGATGTAGCAGTAGTGAGTTCAAATAAATAAAATCTGCCTTCGTGCTTCTAAGAATAGGCTTTTAGGCCCTCTGGAGAATGTTAATAAAGGATTAAAGAATGTTGTTAATAATTACTGAGTCATCCTGAAACTGTTACAAGATCCACATAACATTAATACAGGCTGTTACACCAGTCCCTCCTGTATTGGACCAGCCTAAAAAAATTTAATCCTGTTTTCTTAATCTAAAACTTTCCATTTTGACCAACAGGAGATGTTTAAGAGTGCAGTACATTGTAAGTGCACACATATCTATAAACATTTCTGCAATGTCTAGTGGTTTGGGATGTTTTTTTATCTAAGTGTCTAATGTTTGATGCTTTTAAAAGTCCTAATGGTTGAGAGTGTGCCCTATGTATGGCCTGGACCAGCATTTTCAAGGTTTTTCAAGTTAAAAGGCAAGCAAACCCTATTAATTATGTTGTCTCTTAAGGTACATGAGATGCTCTTAGAATTCTAAAGGCTGTTGGTTTTCAACATGAAGCAAAGTAATCCTGCTTTGCTCATTGGTGTGTGTTCTGAGGAATTCCTCAAGGACACAATATGGAGAAGAGTTTATGGGACAAAATGACTCCCAATTTTGTAACTGACACCTTCAAAGAATCAAACTGTCCTGAGCAAGCTTTTTGTGTTTTAACCTTGTGATGTGAATGCTTCCAAGCTACTGAATCTAGTGCAGCATGACAGAAATAAAATTAAATCTTGTTTCAGCAGCTAGAATCATTTTGTCTCAAGCCTTTTAATTAAAGATTGCTTTCTCCTTTTTCCTTCCCCGCGCTGTGTCTGCCATGTACTTGCATCTTGGGTGTAAATATTGTGTGTAACTGCACATCCTGAAGAATTTCAGTGTCTCCGGTCAGGCTTTTGTTTAAAGAGCGTTTTTTGTGCAGTCCAGGAGGAATTGGAATGTAGGCATGCAGTTGTATTCGGACATAGTTGTACAGGATTCCCTGCTCAAAGTTGTTTTGCCACCAGCACGCGTGAACTGGCATTAGTGCTCCCTGCCCTGTAGGGTAACACCAGGGTGGTTGTTGCTTGTGCCAAGTCACTGGGCTGTTTAGTAAAAATGAGCATTTTCCTCAGCAGTGCTGAGTTAATCCACAGCTGTGTGTGGGGCTGGCACTGCCGTGTGCCTGACGCAGTAGCATTTAATCCATGGCATTTTGGACTGCAGGGCATTGCTTCTGCCCCGGGCTGGCCGCTGGCGTGGGTGTTGTGTCATCCCCAGCCTTCCCCGTGCCCCACAACAATGACAAACAGACAGACTGGCATTATCTGCCACCCTCTGGCTCCAGAAACCGAGCAGCCTTTGCAGTCTGCTGTTCTCTGAGATGCTTTTGTTCGCTTCATCGGCTGAATATTCATGTATGCATCAAATTGCACGTTTGTTGAGAAAAATGAGGGCTGAGGTTTTTCAGTGCTTAGATTGAGATGCAAAATGAATCATAAATCACTTGAAGAATTCTGCCTTTAAATCCCCATATTGCAGTTGCTGGAAGAACATGTATTTAAGCAGCCATCATCTGTGCTTTCTAGCGTGGGCTGTGCTTACTGCATTAAAATTGTGAGCACCTGTGTGAGGGAGACTTGTAAGAAAAAATGTTTAATATAATTTGAGATTTCCACAAAGTGCTGCCCTTCTACTTTGTCCAGTTTTCTTCAGGTTTACCTTTGCTGTTGGATTTCCAGGAGTGAGGAGACCCCGGGTTTATGTTTGTTTTTATGAACTGTAATGTGGGCATCACCTTGAACACCTCATAAGAAAGTGGTTTGATACCCCTCAGTTGTGTGGTTCAGGACTTCCTGCATCTACTCAGGCTTAGAGATCTATAAATGGTGTAATTTTCTCTATTTTTCTGCAGTACACTTCCAGTTTTTCTCATAACAAATGAAAAATATGAGCATCTGGTCCAGATGTCTGGTACTACGGTTATTTTTGTGCATGTGTTTCATTTCACTGAGCTATGAACATTATTTACATTTGCATAGAAATAATTTTACTGGGGAAATAATTAACTGTAGTCTGGAGTAAGTGTGCATATGTATGAAGAATATGCTGTTACTGGGAGGACACGTTCTTGTATGATGAATGCTCTGGGGTTTTTTTGAAAGGTGTGATGAAGAGGCAGAATTATTCTGCTCTTATTTGCTTCTCCTATTTGTGCCACAAATACATCTTTCTTATACTAAATTGCTGGTAGTAAGTGTTAAATCAATTTCATGGAGGCAGAATGCTGTCCAGAGGATGCTGGTTAACAGATGGAAATGAATGCACTTCATGTGCTATGGAAAGTTATGACTGGGAAGTGCAGAAGTGGAATCAACTTGCACAGTTATTTGTAAACATCAAAAATATCTCAGTGAACCCAGAAAGTCGCTTGCACAGAGCTCTGAACTCGATAATTTTATTCTAATTTGAAATACCTGCATGACAGGTGAAGAAATGAGTGAGCCTGGCACATTCGTGATTGGCATCTTCTTTGGTAGGCACAGTGGACAACTGTGCCAAGATAGTTTTGTCTCAGGTCTGTGAGGTTCAAAACCATCCAGATGATGAGTTTTCACAGAGATTGCAGGTGGGGGAGAGAATTGAAAGCAGGAATGTACTGTAGGAAAGAGGTTTTTTTCAAGAAACTAATAATGTGAGTGCATGCAAAGGATATGCCATATAAGGAGGGAGAATGTAGGAAAGCATTGTTAGTATATATTTGAGAAAACAAAAATAGTTTTTGTTTTTTTTAAAGTTAATTATATTTTCTATGAGAAAGACACAACTTCATGCCAAAGTGATTTTCTTCTGTTCCATGCCAGTTGTCCTTTAGCCTGCTGACTGTGTTGAGCTGATTGGTATTTTGTGTTATTTGGTATTTTTTAAGTAGGAGTTTATTGCCTTTTATGTTCACTTTAGATGTTAGCAAGGGCATGGACATTTTGGTGAGGTTCAGGCTGACACCTTCCCTTGCTGCTCAGTGTTCTGCCTTGAGTAGCTGCATTTTGCTTTTCTGTCTCAGAGGAACATCATGATGCTGGGAACAAAAATGAAGCAAAGCCAACAGGTTTTTTAAAGGGGATTGATTGAACCGAGACAAGAAAACTGCTTTGGGAGCTCTGGAGTGAAAAGATTTAACTTCTGTTGCCTTATGCTGTAAGTCAGTAGCAAAGCCATGGAAAGGATTGCAGAACTATTGAATCCTCTTTATTTCTTGTAGCCACATGGAAGAAATCTTCACCACTGAAAACTTGGAGAATAATGTTTAATATGCTTCCCTGTTAATGATGGCCCATTTCCAAAAAAACAGCATTCCAATTGACAACTTTTTTTGAGAAATTATATTAGCCTGTTAATAATAATGAATTAGAAAATGTTTTTCTTTTTTCATTATGGGTTGTAGCCATCAATTATGTGTGGTTTTGATGTGTCTCCTTTAGCTTTCCTCATTATAACCTTGCTTCCCTTCCAAAGTCATGCATTTTAATCTAGGGAAGTGGGACTTGCACAATTTAATTCACTCTGGTGGTCTTTTTTCCTGCTTGCCTGCCCTTTCAAGTCTACTTGTCCCAGTTGTCCTCACACCTTCTGAATCTGTTTTATTTTATTTAATCTTTTGGCTTATTTTAACCATTATCTTGCTGGTGAACACTAAGATCAGTTCTTTGGCCAACAAAAAAATTGCAGTAGGAGCCCATTCTCTCCTAAACCTGTCAATGCACCTACCACATAAAACCAAGCAAAAAATAAATTACAGGAAGTTTTGCTGAACTCCAGCAATTCCAACACTAAACAAAAGGCAAAGGAAACCAGCTTCGTTAGTGCTTCATTAGCCTTACTGAACAGACTCAAAGGGAAATGAGCACCATACACAAGAGCTGAATACTGTTCCAAATGCCGCAGATTATTTTCTAACTTGTATTTCTCATGAGCTGTATAAATTGTCCAACATCTGTGAAGATGCTAAAAAAATGTTTCTGCTGCTGGAAAATTAGAATATTCTTCTTCTGCAGCCTGCCTCATTGCTTCTCCCTCTCTTCTACCCTGCTGAGCCTGCTCCCAGCTCTTCTTCCATCTGCTTATGATGTTAGCACAGTTCAGATTCTCTAAAACTGCTGAACTTTGTCATACATGGTAATTTTTAGAGGCAAGATGTTCTTTCGAGTCTAAAGTATTTTACATATATATATATATATATGTTTTTTATGTACCTATTCCTTATACCAGAACTTCTGTATGGACACATAACATGCCTTTTTTTTCTTCTGCTGAGTCCCTGAGACCCTTGCATTTTTATGGTTGTTCTTAGCTGTACTTGGCTTGTATGAATGATTGAGTTCTTTCAGTTTAAACAATAAGTGTTTAGAAGGGAAATGTTCAGAAGTGGGCCACGTGCTTTCCTCTTGTGTGGCATTTTTGTTCAATTACACAGCAGCTGGGGTCAGTGGAACTAAGGCACTGAAAGGAAATACACACCATAAACTCTAGAGGGTATTGACTTAGGCAGCAGTGCTAATACTTAACAAATGTCTTTCCTGATCACAAGTTAATAGGACTCGGGAATTTTGGAGATCACTGTGTATGTTCTTTGCGACTGCAGAATATGTGTGATAAGTGCCTCTTTGTCCTAGGCTGAATTTCTATGAAGAAAGGAGCTGTGGCTTTTTCATGGGAAGCCATAATGAATTCTTCATTTTATATTTTTAGAGCACAAAGGATAATATACCAGCCTTTTTCTTATGGCTCTTCTCATAATTCATGTTGCTTAATCTCCTTGCTCCTCTCTTAAAACTCACCTTTGTATTTGCCACAGGCCAGGAGAAACTAATCTTAGCTCCTAGTAATTAGTGCTTTTTTAGTTCTTTGTGCTCTATTCATGGCCAACAAAGGCCTAATACAGAATGTGCATATATTATCTTCACAGTAAGCTAACAGTCCAATCAATGAAAAGACCTTTTTTTCTTTCTCCCTAATTCCTATCTTGCCTCCCCCCACCCCCCCCATCATATAAACTTGTGGCATTAATAACACTAAAAATCAATTTAATTGTGCTACCATAGCAAGAAGTGATAGCAGGACTGTTTCTGCAGAGGTTGAGCTCAGGGCTGACAGAAATGTGTTTTGAGGGAACAGTGTTTGATCTGCTGCCAGACCGTGGCTCCTTCCAGGGCTGTATTGAGCAGCTGCCAATGCAGTAGTGAAATCCATCTCCTGGGACAGTGTGTGAAGGAGTGCATCCAAATGGAATGCAGGTACAGCTTGGACTCTTGCTATTGACACCTCTGCCATGGGCAGGGACACCTTCCACTGGACCAGGTTACTCCAAGGACCCATCCAACCTGGCCTTGGACGCTTCCAGGGATGGGGCAGCCACAGCTTCCTTGGGCACCCTGTGCCTTATGACCCTCACAGGGAAGAATTTATTCCTAATATCCAATCTAAACCAGCCCTCTCTCAGTTTAAAGCCATCTCCCCCTTTTTCTATGCATGCTCTTGTCCAAAGTCCAGCTCCAGCTCCGTTGTAGCCCCTCTAAGTACTGGAAGGGGCTGTAAGGTCTCCCCAGACCCTTCTCTTCTCTGGGCTGAACAGCCCCGACTCTCTCAGCCTGTCTGCATAGCAGAGGTGCTTCAGTCCTTGGATCATCTTCTGCACTCACTCCAAGAGGTCCATGCCTGCTCAAGCTGGGAGCCCCATATCACTAAGATGGGATGTTTGCTACCTGGATAAATCCTTCTTATTTTAAGACCATGCTGGGGAACTACGACAGGGAGAAGTAAACAGTCAGTTGTTGCAACTGGGAATACATTTAAAGTAGTAAGTTTATTGCATTTTAATGTGTGATTTTTGAACCTCATAGAAAGGTTTGCTGCTGAAGACTGTTAGATGTAAATCTAAACCATGGGTAGGTAGTTCCAAGAAAGATGTTCAGGACTCCAGCTCTAATCCCAGACAACAGTTACCAGCTGTCAGCAGTGGCTTTCTGCCATTAACAGGGAAGAAATCCTGTTGTGGTTTTCTGCCTTGGAGTTCAAAGTGTGAAGGTCTGTGCTCTGAAGTCAAACGGACAGGGAAAGTGGTGAGTAGACCAGGAGAAGCTTCGCTTAACTTTGGGATTTTATTTCCCTTTCCTGTACTGCAGTGAACACCCCACCCCCATTGTTTCCATGGGTTTTGATTGTCAGTGCCAGCAGAGGCTGAATTGTTTCCAGAGGTGACTCCAGTCGTGCCTTTGGGTCATGCACAGAGGCACTGGCCAGTGCAGACTCACCAGGGACTGATAAGTTGCAGATAAGCTTTTGGATTTTACTTGCCAGTAGCCAGGGAATGGAAATTGTCCTCTCACCCTTCTTGTATCAGCAATTGCATTTTGTGACATGAAACAGGATCAAGAGCTGGAATTTGTCAAGCTGCACCTTGACAGAGGTGTATGTATGGGATTGCCAGTTTGTGGGATGTCACAAGCTGTGTCCTTCAGTAAAAATCCTCCTCGGTTGATGGGCTGAACTGCAAAGATGATGGAAAGATGTAAGATAGGTACAGTCCACTGCTTCAGAGCAGATAAGCCTGGATGACAAAAAAAGTGTCTGAACAAGCTGAATATTTTCAAGTAAAAGTGGACAAACCCTGCAAAGTTAGTCATTGCAAATCCTGTCTCTTGCATGCATGAAGTACAGCAACACATTGCTATATCCAGTGGAACAGAGTAGGAGCCATACTGTTCAGGGCAGTGGATTTAAAATCTCCAAAAATCCTGTTTCTGAGATCTTCTCAGCTCTCAGCCTTGTGCTCAGGGAGCCTCCCTTCTCCTGATGTGCTTTTGTTTTACTGGGAAGTGTTGTGCTACTGATTCACCTTCCACTCACCTTCTTTTGTGTATTTATTCTACTTTCAAAAGGAACTTAAATTTGGTTTTGATAATTGTTTCCCTTTTTGTCTGCTAGTTCATCTTTTCTCCTCTACCTCCTTCCAGTACCATTCACCAGTTTCAAATCCACTTAAAGAAAGAGCAGACGCATCCAATCTCTAGAAAAGGCTCAGTGTGCTGATTAAAGTCACTGACTGTCTGGAGGGAGGTATTCAAACTGAACTTTGCATGGAGAGAAATGCAACCTCAGGCTGTGGTGAGGACACTGGAGGTTGTTCAGGAATATGTGTGAGAAACCCTGCATATTTTAGGGAAAATAAAGATACTGCCAGGAAGAGGGATGTCAACAGGAGTAGTAGAGAAGTGGTTTAAGTCTTCAGGGACTTGGGGAAAAGGGGGGATGGGGCAGTGGTAATGATTCCTGGGAATGTGTCACTGAGGAGGACAAAGAGCAAGGACTGTTAATGATGGATGGAGGTGTGTGTATGGGATGTAGGGCACAAATCCACAGGAGATCTTCTCTCGTTCTACAGTGGGCAGGAAAACTTTTTTTTCTGGTGGCACCCAATTAATTGTGGTTTGGTTTGATAAATGTTAATGTATTCCTGTGTCACAAAACTGCTGTGTTAGCATGTGTCTGGCTGCCATTTGTGGATTTGAAGCAGCAGTTTTGCTGTGCAAGTAGGTCTGCCCTTCAGACAATGGTGCATGAACTCGAGCTGACTTTTCCCTTTAGGTCAGCTGGCGGCTTCATTCCTACAGGAGCATTATGTTGGAAAATCAAGAAATCATTTCTCCCTGCAAGCACTTTATCACCACAAAGAAGAAAACATCTTTGCCTATAGCTGGTTTGAGGAAATAAGATTTCTAAAAAGGCTTTTTTTCCCCTGGAATTATTTCAGGTACTGCATCATCCTTGTAGGTTGTACAAATCTATTTTTACGTGTTTTCATGATAGTGGCTGCTTTAGCTGCTAAATATTGATTAAAACATTTGGATATAAATATGAGCTGCCAGAGAATCTATATTAAGATGCCTTCCAATCCAAACCATTCTGTAATTCTGTGATCAAAGTCAAGGTGGCTGTGCTCAGTCACTTTATATCTGCAGAGTAACTGTGCTGCTGTATGTATTTCTAGAATGTGCTAAGACTTTACATATGGTTCATTGTCCAGCATCATTTGGTGTTGACTTAAATAATTTAATTTGCAGGTTTCATAAATCTTTATTAATGCTAATACTTTGCAGCTTCTTTCCTTGACTGTGCCAGTCATAACTAAAAATAGGGCAAATGGGACTTGCAGATTTCAAGCTGCAAGTCATTATGGAGTTAATGCACATAATTGATGAACAAATGGGAAAATATACATCTGATAAAATAATATATGCATAGAAATTGTAGCCTGCCTACAAAGAAGCATGAAACAAAACTGAATGAGCAACAAAACTGGAAATATATTCAGTGTTGCTTCAATTATTTTTGCAAGCATCCAAGATCAATAAGGGTATAAACTAGAGATTACAGTGTTACATCAGCATTAGTAGAATGCCCTTCACTTTATATTTAAAAGCTGTTACCATATGGTTACTTCTGAGTCCTGCTGTGACTCTGGTTTTGATGGAGCATATGTTTCTGCTTCCTATCTCCTTTGGTTTAAGTGTGCAGCAAATTGAACTGGTTTCCTAGCAGCTGGATGTGTATCCCTGGTATCTCAGCAGGACAGCCTACCCAGGGATCATTATATCACTTGATGGAAACTTCTTAGCTTTGTGCAGTTTTCTTTGGTGTGAGCACTCTTCTCAATATCTGAGTGTTCCTACATCAGGTGAGGAGCCTGCAGAGTTTTTTTTGCTTGGATGCATTGCTCTGTTCCGCAATTCTTGTGCCCCTCATACATCTTTCCATTTAGTGACCTTTCTCCAGCCATCCTGGCCAAGGGATAGATGAACCAGCTCATATCAGAGTTCATTAGCACTGCTCCAAGCATCAATTAATAGTGAAATAAGAGCATGGTGGTAGTAGTGGGATAAGAGTACTTTCACACAATGAATCATTTTTACCTGCCCTCAGGCACATGAGGAATTGTCTCCAAAATGCTTCAGCTCTTAACTTAGAGATGAAATGACTGTTCTCCATCACTGCAGCATGTTGTGCAGTAAGGAAATCACCTGCTCAGCCTGTGCTGTTGGATCTGGACCAGTTAATCAGGATTTTGCTGCTGAGGCCCCAAGTAAAACAGAATAAAAACAGGAACCCTTCTGACAAACCCAGCCTCAAAAGAAAGAGCAGGGATACAGAGCTGCAGCTTTCTTTTCCAAATGCAAGTGAAGAGCCCTGTAGTTAAATTTCTGCATTTGAAGCAGTATTGGATGTGAAAGCTTGTGCAGATGAGTACAGGAGGAGCCCGACTGACTGTCAGCTTTCATTTCTCACTCAAAGGCTGCTTCTCTATTCCTGTAGTGTGGATCAGAGTGGCTGCCACCCGGGGGGCCGCTCCACAGCGGTGTGGGGATCCATGGCAGCGGCAGGGAGGGCTGTGCAGGAATGCTCTGGCTCAGCACGCGATGTGGGGGCAGCTTCTCTGGAAAGGCAGAGTAAAAATGGAAGAACTCAGGTGTCAGTACCTGAAACTTTCAATACAGGATGTAGAAAGTGTGAGTTCTTGTCGATGATGCTCTGGGTCACGCTTGCTTTGGGGCAAACACCAACGTGCTTTGGTTGGCTCTTGTGCTGATGTGAGCTCTTCAAGGTGAATGGGTTTCACATGGCTTTTCTGCACATCCTGAGCTGCAGTTTCTTGGTGTCCCCATTCCTTGTCTGTGCCATGGGAACATGTGTACCTTGCTTTTCCATCCCTTGTCTTTTGTGTCTGTCCATATTGCATGCTGATTGTGGCTGATGATATCTCTTACCAGTGTGTACAAATCCTACCTGATCTCCGGGTTGGCTGAATACTAATAAAAGGGCTAATCAAAGCCATCTCTATATATACACTTGAGGCTGTGATGACATGGATTAGCCTTTGAGAGTCTGTTTCCTATGAAGAAACAGTCTTAGTAAATACAGGCAAACAAAGCCCTGCAAAAAGATGATGTTCAAGAATGTATATGTGATTATCTATCAATTTTGGTTCTTTTTCAGCAGACCTTGCAGAGAGTTCCCAAAAACTGTCAACACAAATATGGTTATGGACTGACAGCCAACTCCAATTCCCCCCAAACCATAGAATAAATTAGTTCTCTTTCAATCCTTCTGGAACGCAGTAAGATGGTAAAGAGAGGGAAACTGGATCCCATCCTTCCAATCCAGGGGTTTTGTTGGCTGGTTTTGTTCGGCTGGTTTTGTTCTTTTTTACAAAAAAAAAGATACATCCTAGCTGTATGTATTAACAAGTTTAAAAAAAAGAAAAAAAGAATTATCCCCAATGTACTTCAATCACATACGAGACCAGGGATTAAGGAGAGCTTTGTCTCAGCTCATGAATTGTGCAGGCTAAGGATGTACAAGCAGTGTTTTTTTGTATCTCACCTTCCCTATGCCATGGAGTGAAAGAGCCCCAAGCTACTGCATGTAGTAGGTATTGCAGACCTTCTTTCATGTTTGTAATGTACATAGGAATACCGGGCAAATTGTGCCTCAGAAATGACAAGCATCTTAGAATATCTCAATGAAAAATTAAATTCATGGAAACTGTTCCTGTGGTTTGGAAGGTGATTGTCTTGATTATAAGGAGAGATGAGCACAGCGTTCACAGAGTGCAGGTTACTAAACTATGTCAGTCCTTTGTTTCTTGCCAAGAATTTGGAATTACATGTGAGCATGTTTAAAATTTGAAAATCCATCAATTAATCAGAAGTGATAAAATATTTAGCAAGTGTATTGTGGAGTGCAGATTGTTCAGACGAACGCAATGAATGTGTTGTCCATTTTCCAGTGTTCCTGCACTGCTGAGGACATCGGGAGGAGCTCTGAGCCTGGCTGGTCTTGCCCCAGCACCTGTGGGGGAGGAATCCAAGCTGGGCTTTGGCTCTAGGCCATCTCTGCTCCCGTGTGTAAAGAGCAACCCCTGCTCCCTTCCTGGTTACAGTAATGCTCTTTCCCTTTTCACAGCAGAAAAGGCAGCTCAGTGCAATAAACCTCATCCCCATCCCTGTGAGGCAGTGGCCCCTGGTGACCTGCCCTCAGTGGAGCTGCAGCAGAGGCTGCATGGCTGCGGTGCTGAGGTGTGGGAGGAAGAGCCAGCCTGGCCCAGGGAAGGGGGTTAATGCAGCTTTCCCTGGGAGTAGCTGAGATGTTGGGCATGCTCCAGGTGTCACCCTGCCTGGAGGCTGCCCCTGATTGTCTCTTCCTACATGCTTTTACAGTGAAGAATCATGTTCTGCTGAAAACCACCGTGTAGCTAGTTAATCCACAAAAAGAAGACAATGATCTTCTTAATATAAGATATAGAACAATAAAATAGTGAATAGTTATAATAATAATGTATTCCTGTGTAGCATTAGGAATTTTCTTTAATTGCTAAGCTGCTTTGTGACCAGTCAGGAAAATTAAGTATCTGATCTCTCTCATTGCTGAGTAATGAGCTGCCTAATTATTAATTGCAGGAAAAATTTGGATGGGCCACATTCAAAAATTCTTCTGTGTTTTTGCAAGTCACAATGCAACTGAACTTTTGCCACCATGAGCACGTCAGTCCTAGCAGCCCTAACAAGTTCCCTGGAAAGCTTTAGCCTTTCCCTAAGACTGAGCTTTGCCTTATAAGCTCTCTGGGAGTTGTCATGCAGCCTGTTGGCTGGAGCTGTCAGGGTGTCCCCGTTTACTTGTGTATCAATTGGCTCTATCCAAGCACCATCTGCTTGAAACCTGCTGCTGCTGCAGGGGGAAGTTTGCATTTGAAACAGGACTGGATCAGATCAGCACATTGCTGTGCATCTTGATCATTAAGTTCTTAGGAATCAGAAGGAAAAGCAGCAGGATATTTTATTTTTGGATATAACTTTGCAGGTAGATTAATACTAGATTAATGATATGAAAGAAAAAGCCTGTGTAAGTTAAAATGCTGTATCACTTTTTCTCAGCACCCAAAAATATTTCTTTTATAAAATGCTATAATAATTAACAAGGACATATCTGAGATTTAAAGACTGTCTTTTAGGATATGCTGACTGGTGTGAATTAGCCAAAAGCAGCAAGATGAATCGTGCAGCTAACCCAATTAATCTTCTTTACTTTTTTGCTGCAGTGGTTTAAAATAAAACACCCCAAACTTTCCCATGATCTTTAAGAAAAATGCTCCCGCATCAGGGACTTCAGAAGGAAAACTCTTACTGTAAGCTCACAGCAGGACATCAACTCCCAGCAAGCCAGGAGGATAATACTAGGAACAAATTGAGCAAATGTCCTTGCCTCTCCAATCAGCCAGTATTTGAAGGGTATTATCCTTGCTAAACTTGTCATCCACTTTAAATGGAAGTTGGACTGCAAATGTACATACTCTGCTTAGCGTGACTTTTGAAGAGTTGCCCCTGCAGTTTAGAGGTTGGATTTAATTCTTAAAGTCCCAACTTTGCTGCAGCTTTATTTAACCTCTGTTTATTAGCTTTATGTGCTTTATAATCTAGGCAGTGTATAAGGAAACTACTAATGAATAAGTAAAGTAAGCAAGAAACATCTTGGAGGGAAAAAAAAAGCTGAAAAGCTGAATATCAAATCAGATTCAGGAATTTTCTTTCTGGAAGTAATCAGAAAATAGCTGCTGTTACTGTATTTTGAGGAGCAGAAATAACCTTTTTGACATAGAATAGAAAGGGTGATGTGCTAGAATATTTAGTGGAATTGTAGGTCATCCTCTCTAGCCAGTACATTCCACATAATTAAAGCTTGAACTGTGAAAGCTTCTGTTTGTTGTTGCTATCAGTTGCCCATTGGACTCCTCGATTTTGCCCTGTGATAGTCATTTCAAAGCTGGATAAGCCCAAGTATTTTTTAGTCCCATAAATACCATTGCTTCCTCATCCAAAGAGTTCATTGCCTAAATCTCTTTCAACCATTACATAGGACCTGCAGCCTTCAACAGGCTTAGCCAAGTCAAGTGACACAGCATGAGGCACATTTCCCCCTTTTAACATGTATATAATAAATCTATCTCTACATGTGTAAATATATACGTTATGTGCGTAATGTGAGTGGAGGAAGAACGTGTGGTGTGCGTGTGTGCAGACTGCTGAGACAGCCTGACCCATTGATGCAGTGCCTGTAACAAACCAGAAGGTCTTTCTCCACTGTCTTTTATTTTAGTAATATACAGACATTTCCCTGAAACACAGGTGGAGATGTTTTCTGAAGAGCAAACCCACAGCACAGAGCCTGCTGTTGGTGCAGGGGTAGCAACGGTGCTGGTGGTTCCTTATGGCTGATTTTGCATCTCCAGGCTCTTCTCTGTTTCTCTCCTAGCAAAACACATACATATTTGATGGGTTTGCATCAGGAATTCATCCCTTCTGCTCTGGTATGTGTGAAAGGCTGGCAGCTGGGGATTTCCACTGATGGCATATCTTCCCACCTAACTGTGCATCACAGATCAGCAGTTTAGCACATCAGGGAGGTATTTTGATTTAAAACTGCAGCTTTATGAAGCAGAAAGCCTCGTACGTCTGAACCAAAGGTGATTTAGTAAATTAGACAGTATACAGTGCTCCTTGGTTTTGAAGTGAAAATGAGATCCTCTGAAAAAACTGACTTAAAATGAGCTAAAGAAATTTAGCTGTTTAATTACTCATCTTCATACCTAAAAAACATATCACTCTGGGTTTTGAATGTGTTGCCTTTAGCAAGCAGAACAGGATGAAAGCCCAAAGCTGCTGGAAGTGGAGCAAGTGGTTAACTGTGCTCTGTTCTCCTTAAGATCTAAAGGGAACTGGTATCAGAGCTTGGAAAGGAGATAGTGATATTTTGCCTTCCTGCAGCATCAGGTTTGATTTCTCTTCACATTGTGTTCCATCTCCTGGAATGCTCAAGAAAGACATGGTG
Source organism: Climacteris rufus (assembly GCA_013398175.1). NCBI lineage: Eukaryota > Metazoa > Chordata > Aves > Passeriformes > Climacteridae > Climacteris > Climacteris rufus. The sequence goes on along the minus strand of VZRZ01008454.1, from coordinate 1,483,931 downwards.
TGTTATACAGCTGTTGAACTTCATTCTTGAAATGGTCCTGTATTATTTTGGGAATTTCCAAAAGTGGATGGAGAGCTAAGGAGAGAGAAAGGAAGCCAAACAATTGCTGGAATTCTTTCTCTTGAAATCTCATGTACCAGTTCTTTGGGACTAAGATACCAACAGAATGTCTTTGCCTAGTCTTTTTAATCAGAAAGTAAAATAAATGTTAAAAACATGAGGATTTCCTCCCTAGTGGTTTGTAACTGAAAGATCTTTGTGAATGCTCATGTATTAGTGAGTTTCTTTGTCAGTCTTTGTACATGAGCTAATTAATAATTCTGATGTTTGCAAACAGAAACCTGACTAAAATCAATCCTGACACAAATTACTGCCTGGACGCTCCCTATCAGGAGATGAGCTTTCCTTGAAACTTTCCTTGAAATTGTGATGTTTGGCTTTGGCAAGGTTGTCTCTGGTGATTCAGATGTTCATAATTATCCTAATCTCCAAATATATTTCCATATTCTAAAGGAAGAGGTTATTCTTTAGCATTTTCAAATCTTTGGACTTACACAGGTGAGAAGTAACAAGGGACAGACAGAAATTAAGGGGAAAAGCTTGAGAAATGCCCTGGCTTTTGAAAAACAATATTTCCTAATATTTCCAGGTGTCTCAGCAATAGACATGGAATGTTAATTTTCTTCTTTGGGATTTGGGAATTTGTGCTTTGTGGACATTTTGAAAGATAATCTAAACTGACTGAAGCCTGGTCCCGTGCACTGATTGTAAGAAATTCCCGAAGTAACTAAAGGGGAAGTCCAACTTTAAAAATACTAACAGTGAACAAAGGAATCTTGCACAATATGTGTTGTTCTTCTGTTTAGGGAGGAGGGGCCCAGTGCTACTCAGGGAATTGCATCAGGCATGACACCTATAATGAGGGCTTTTCTCCATTAGCTTAATCTTACTTAAAAGGAAGAGAAGGGAGAAAAATATGGCAATATCCTAAATGCAGTATTTTTCATATCTCCTGCTGTAAACTCATCCCTGAGGCTAAATACAGTGTCTGTTGAAGGCAGTGCTGAGGAACTGGAGTTTCCATCTTGTTCTACACCAGCTCTATTGCTGCAGTGGTCTGTCAGTCTGGCTCATGTGCGTGAGGACGGTGTCAAGTAGATGCCAAAGCATGGGTCACTTATTTCTTAGTTTCTCATTGTCAGAGCCAGGGAGATGCATATCATATGGTGAACGACCATTTGCAGACCTCTATCAATATCTGTTAATAAAAATAGTGATATTTTTATGTGAAACCAATGACTCCCTGAAGCAACAGACAATAGGAGCTATTTACTCTGGTGTGTCTGACACGTTAACTGTATTGAGCCTTGTGAAAAGACAGCCCGGGGCAGTGCTGGAGTCCTACTGACCTGGAAATTGTAGTGGCTATCCTGTGACAAAGTCAGAAAGTACAGCACTGCACAGCAAAGGGCTTTGGGGTTTTAAAATAAAAAGTAATTGAAACAGACTTGCCCTCAGATGACCCAGCTCACCATGTGTTTAGGAGTCCCTGTTGCTCCATGAGATAACACTTCCAGCCTCTGACCCTAGGGATGGAGAGGGGGAAGTCTGCAGCTGAGACAATGCTCTCTAGGAAACATTTTCAGCTGCTCTGCTGTTCTTTCCTGTGGCAAAGGGACTTATTAATCAGGTGACAAAATTTCACACTTGGTGCTGGTCAGAACAGGCTCAGTGTAATACAATTACTGCCATTCAGACAATCTTAAGGACTTTGTGAAGATACTGAATTCACCTGTTACGTGCACTGGCTGAAGTAGAGGTGCAGGAGGACACCTCAGCCTGCATGTGTGAACTGCAGAGGAAGGGGTGGCATTATGAACCCCCAAGAGAGGAGGGGATTAGTGTCTTTTTGCCTGGTATTTTTCTCACTTGCAGGATGGGTGATGATGTTCTTGTATTCTGTGAGAACACTGACAATCAAATTCACACGGAAAAGAAAAAAAGACAGTCTGATAAGCCCGATAATTATTTCTGAAAAATATCAGCCATGTGCAGTTTCTTAGTGTGCTTTAGTTAGAATGCAGTCCCTCAGACTGTGTTTCCTTAACCAGGTCTATATAGCTATTGTAAAGCTATTATTATGGCTATAGCTGTTGCATTTGTGATGTCCAAACAAGCACCAGAAACACGCAGTACAGTGTTTAAAATGAGTTTGTAACATGAAGTGGATTTTGAAAAATACCAGTTAAAGAAGAGCTTGGTCTTGGGAACAAGACTGTTAATCCAGGTAAAGTGTTAACATGGAATGGCCTACTGAGAAATTAAAAATTATCTACCTGGTCTGGAATGAACCAACAGGAAAAGACTTCTGGGGGAGAATATTGTGGGAGGCACTCTCACTGTCACAGTACTTAAGCAGCTGAACAGCAAATGCAAGGTGCTCAATTACAGAGCTCTTAGTGCAGTGCAGAGTTGTGAGTTGAGCTTTGTAGTTGCTCTTTTTCAGTTGGCAAAATTATGTTCACTCCTTCTCTATAAAAATCTCTGAATCTGCAAGAGTCAGTGCTATACTGTAAGAAGTATAAGAATTGTGGGTGGCTGAGGCAGTATCTGTTTTTCAACATTTCTTGCAGGACCATAGGAACTATAACCTAATAAAATTTGTATTTCTTTTGGATAATGTTTAATTTTTTTTTTTAAACAAAGTAACTTTACTTAGATCCTTGTAACCTGAATACATGATCCCTCCAAACCCTCTGGATGACATCCCAGAACATTTTATCTTTTAGTCTTGCGAGAAAAGTTTTTCTCATTTCTTTCATTGAAGATAATACTTGTACTGCAAAAGTCTGGGAGTATTTTATTTGATGGAGCCTATGTTTGCGTAAGAGACCTTTGTTAATTTAGTTCAGAGCAGCTGTAAGTGAGCTCCTTCTGCTGAATGCATAATGATTTCACCACGAGCAACACTTGGTTTAAATAGGCAGGGCATTCCCTCTGAGCATCTCAGGTGCCAAAAGGGCTGTCAGCCTCCACGCGTTCTGGGGTAAAGTTTTCAGGCTAAAATTAACTTCCATGTATCTGTGCATTTATAATGAGCTCCAGTAACAAATAGTTCCCTGTGACATTTAAGCAGGATTGTTGTCCTGTATAGCTGGATCCTTGGCTGAGAGTAAATAATTCAGTGTGTTACTATGGGCGTCTGTTGCTTCTAGAGTGTGTGGATTTAAACTTACATTTAAAAAATTAGAGAAATCAGTATTCAAAGTTACTGTGTCAGTCTTTTTCCAGCAGACTGATGAAAGTACAGCCTTGACAGTCTTAGGTCTGAGTTTGAAACCTTGCAAGTGTTCCTGGGGAGGAAATTGTTATTGCTGGAGGCTTTTTAAATACATCTTTAGTGGTTGCAGGTCAGCTCCGTTCTCCAAAGTCCCAAGATTTAACACTGAGCTGAAAAAAGCCCAGCTTGCATACCACCTTGGGATTGCTGAAAGGAAGTGCTGTAGCTCTCTGGCGGTTGTATTTTATAAATATTGCGCTGGGGTCAACCGTGGGCAAACACATTGTAAAATATATGGCAAAGATTTAGAGATTTCCTGGCAATAATTTTGGCATGTCCTGTTTTATTAGTATTCATGCAGTTGTTTCTCAAGAGGTTGCTTCATTCATGCAGTACTAGTTTTCCATGGATACAGATTTAATTAGAGCCGTGTAGGGAAGTTTTGTGCAACTTACTCCTAGGAATTAGTTTTCCTCCAAAATCCCATTGTAAGCCTATTTTCTTGCTCTGAGGCTTTACATACTCCATTTACTTTGTGTACAAAGACTTGTTGATGTGGATGGTCAGGACAGTGCGTCAGAAGGTTTTTTCTTTCTTTGAGTTCATACTCATTGAAACCTAAGAGTTAAGCAAAAACATGGTTTACCCTTTTGGATTTGTTTGAAATAGGAATAAACTACTCAGTTTCAGAACAGGAGGAAATGCAGTCAGTATTTTGTCCCTTTAATGATATGAAAACTGATTCAGATGATTTTTGAGGGAAGGAATGGTCACCTCAGACTTTTGAGGCTGTTCTTGATGTGTGTTTAAGTGGCTGATGAGACCCCATACCTGAAATTAAACTGAAGCACTGCACAAGGTGGTGTCTGCAATGGGAGCTACTTAAACCCATAAGCAAAAATAACTTTGGGATTTAGGGGGTGAGATGTTGGTTCAGAAGCTAGGTTTTCATTGCTAATCATATCTTGTGGGAGTTTGAGTCCCCATGTCCATCAGTCTCATCTTCAGATTTAGAAACATTGAGTATCCTGAGTTGGAAGGCACCTGCAAAGATCGAGTCCAGCTTGGGGGAGATGGTTTTTTGTTCTGATGACAGAATATTCTGAGTTGGAAGGGACCCACAATTATCATGGATTTGTGCTCATACAGGCTATGTTTATAGTGTTTAATGAGTGAATTAGCCATGGGTGCTGCCAATTGTCCATCACCCCCGTTAATCAGGTCCTGGGGCAGTTCATCCCTCTGATGTGCTGTGGCAACATCCACCAGGGACCGTTTTTCCTTGGCTCCTTTCATCCTGCTCTGTCCCCTAGCACTCCTCTAGCACTCTGTCCTCTAGCACGTTTTGAAGCCTCAGGCACCCGTTGACGCCCTTTATGGCACAACCCAGGGCATGGGACACGCATCCCAATATTTCCTGCCATAAAACTTCCCAGCTGCGCTGCAGTCGTCGTGTTATTTCAGGCACTTAACGGCCAGTGAACGATTCCTGCCCCTGTTTTATTTAGCTGTAGTCAAGGAGACTAGAAAGATTGGGATGTGATTCATGAGCAGAGATAAAGCTGGCAGGGTCTGGTTTTCCCTTGTCCCCAGGGAAACAGAAAGCTGCTTTAAGTGAATGGGCAATTTCTGCTCAAGATGGAAGTTCATTGGTACTTAAAAATGCAGTGTCGATGGTGCTGGGTATTGACCCTCGGTCCTGTGCTGCAGTCAGGGCTTCTTCCCCTGTGGCCCTTTGCAGAGCAGCTATTGTCATGGCTTTTCCCAAATTGTGATCTATCATGACAGACTCACACAGTTTGGGGCTGTTGGCAGGGATTTCTACAAGCAGCCCACGACAAGATGCGATCGGAAGAGCTCAAAATAGAAGTAGAAGCTTATTGCTTTTAGCCTGTGCAAAACGATGTCAGGGAAATCTCACCGCTGTTTCCTTGCCTAGTGTTGGCATGCCCTTGCCAGCTGCCTTGGAATTCCTGGGAGTAAGGACTTTGTGTGATGGGAGTGAACTTGTCAGAGGCTCCCCAAATCCTCATTGTCCTATCTCTGCTCTGTCAAACTGAAATGAGAGTGCTGGACTTTCTGTTTGTCTGTGTGGGACATCGTTTTAAACTCCAGTAAAATAGAAGATATTCTGGTGGGTTCATAGTTTATTGTTTTGACGGGATGAAAGCCTATTCCACCCTTTCCTTCCTCCAACAGTTAGGAAAAGCATCAAACAAAAACTGTTTAAGGTGAGCCAGGCCCTTAGAAGGCAAAAGTCCTTGCTCATGGCAGAGATTTGAGCAGATCCCTGGGCTGAGCTGAGTTAGTAATCCTGACCTGGTATCTGTAGGCTGACTGCCTTGTCAGCAGACTGCTGGTGGCTGTTCATCATTCCTAGGTTCCTGCTTTTGATGTGCAGTGGCTGCTTTTCCCTCATGCAGCATGATGAGTCCAGTGCAGTTTTGTGAAAATGAAAGCATGAGCTGCCTGCTGGCACTTGGTGACTCGATGAGTCAGAGGGGAACTGACGGACCCGTGCATGCTCCTCGGATGTTTCCAGTTTGATATCTGCCTGAATAGCCTCCCTGAATAATTGTTTACTTTTGAATTACAGGAACATGCTTCAGCATCCAAAAAGTAATAGAGACGAGAGTTGCTGGGAATTAACCAAGCATGTGCAGTGAAGTCAGTGTACTCTTTCTTCCTAGTAGCATTTTTTAATTATGCTAGTACTTGGGAAATTTAATGCTTGTGAGATCTACCAGGCTTGGAATCTGGACACTGGATTGGAGCATGCAGCATAAGCAGCAGCAATGTTCTCTTCATGGTCATTGACCTCAGTGTAGAGACAAGGGCTTAAAGTTGTGTGCTCTTCACTTCTTACCTCTTTGTCAGTCTGTATTTTCTGTGAGGTGCCCAGTTTTGCATTAAGAACTGAGTTCATCTGAAAGAAACAGTCAATAGCTGTAGAGAATGCTGTTTTGTTTTCTCCTGTCTGTTACTTATTTTGTGAGAGTGGAAGTTGTAACTTCCACTGTGGGAATTTTCCTTTAGTAGAATCATGTCATCCGGTTTCTTACATACTGGTAATTGCCCTTTAGGTACAGCAATACCGTGGTAACTTAATGTTTTTAACCATGAACAGACAGGGTGGATAGCTACTTTTATTATTAAGAAAGCAGATTCCACTTCCATTTTCAGGGGAGTAATTTCCTCAAGTGTCTCACTGCTGCATAACTTAAGGAACTTTCTGTGATTCTGGATAGAATCGCTTTTAATGAGAAATGAATTCATCTTTCTTTAAACCTTTGCAGAGTAGGCATATACAGTTGAACTGACTGCCTGAGGCTCCTTTTATAGTTAAAGAACAGAAATAAGCATTTTTAGGATGTGATTCACCTGAACTATTTTAGGTACACACCGCTGGATGATCTAAGTGTGCTGCAGCCGTGCTGTTTCTCCCCTTTGATGGCAAAGGGAGTTCAGGCTGGTCCTGGCTCTCAGCACATCATAATCATTCCTTCTGTGTCCAGCCTGTGTCCTAGATGGATTTATGTTAAATGCAAGGTGATTTTTTCTCATGCTAACTTCTCAACTGATACAGCCTTCAAGCATCCTGACACATGTTGTCGTGCTTTGAAGGTACAACAAGATTTATGATTTTTTTTATTTGATACTTTTGCTTTTTTGCTTTTTACACTTGTAATTCCTTCAGCAGTGGGATTATAGACCAACTCAGTCTGCCTTGTATGACTGAGCCCTGCAGGTTCCTTCAAACCATTGAAATTCTAGTGTGGGATTGCCTTGGAAACAGCAACTAGAGAATGATGTGTAGAAACTGCAGGAAAAAAAAGTAGAGAAAATATCTTGTGCGGTTGAAATAAATAGTCACATCAATCAAAAATATGGGAAGTAATTAAGCTTGTGTGGTGCTTTTTTAGTTTTAGTGCCAGTTTTGCATAGTAACAGCTGATGGGAGGTGAGATGAAATGGTGTGATCCCCATGCTCTTGCAGTTTTCCTGTTTCATTAACCTACCAGGTTCTCCTTGAGTAAACAATGTATTTTTAATAGAGCTGCCCAGCTGTTTGCCTAGAGGCTGGGCCACCAGACTCCCAGTCCCTTCTAAGCAGACCTGAAGATGCTCCTACAAGTCTGAAACTCTGCACTTGTTCCAAGGAAGTGGCCCAAAAACTGTATTACAATGTTTAGGGTTTCGGTTTTTTTTAATCCATGTCTCATGCAGCTCTCTATTTGTTTCTTTGTATAAGTGAACAGCAGTAGAACTAGAAATTATAGGCAGCCTTCAAACTGCCTTATAAAGGCCAGTAAAGATGATACATGGATGGAGAATAACTGAAGTATTTGGTTTGGCTTTAATAATCTGTGTATCTTAATGATGATACTGTAAAATTGAACTAATTATGATAAGAAAATGTCTTCTGTCCATGAATGCACAAGGAAAAAAATGATTTTGCTTTTGATCTGTTGTTTTCCTAGCTGGACTGACAGCTGCCTAGAATTATGGGAGGTGCTGCATTGCCACTCTTCATTTTCTTCATCTGAAACATACATAGACTTGTTTATACGGGGCCATCTTTCTTCTTCAAACACAGTGGGTATTTCTGCTCCATAGAGGGATAGTTCACTGCTACATCCCAAAGGTTATAAATATGCTATCGTCTGCAGCATATTGGCTTAAGCCTTGATTTAGTTGCTGGTGAGCAAATCAGTCATCCATAATGCCCACATGAGACCCTGGATAACTGGCCCGAATACTGAAATTGGGAAATAAATTAAATTGGGATATTAATATGTGTATTATATATAATATGTGATAATTATATTTATTATGGGCTCAGCTGCCTTTGGAGGAGCAAGGAAAGGCTGTACCTTACCTCACACCCACCAGGTGCCTGTGAGGGAGCCTGTGTCACTGCTGTGACAAACCTACTCCTTCCAGCACCTCCCTGGGGGTGAAACTGCCAAGAAGCTACCGTTGGTTTTGCTGGAGGTTTGATCCTTATCTTTTGTTTGGATGCTGTGGAACAGTATCTATTCTGTCTTCTATTCTGTGTTTGAAATTAACAGCTCCATGCTGTCGGCTTAATATAGTTCAGTTTTTATCACTGCACAATCCCAGAATGTCTTTGGGTGTTGTCAGCCACGAACACAGGAAATAATCCCTCATTAGGCTGAATTATCTGGACACAGCACAGGCTAGTGAGGCCAGTGCAAATAGTTTTGTATTGACAAGGGCTTCCTGTTTAGTACAAGAAAGCCAAGGCACCCGAGGTGAAACGGCAGCGGCAGAAATTCAAATCTCATCTCAACGGGTGCAAGGAGGCAACATAAATCTCCCAGTCCAATAAAAACAAAACACCGGCTTTTGGCCACTGGCAAGACTTTCCCTTTAGAAAGGACTCTGATGAGTCTCTCTGCACATGGCACGTAATATTTTCAGCCTATTTGGGTTTTTGAGAGGGAGAAATAACAGAATTGTAGAACAGTTTGGTTGGAAGAGAAGTTGAGAGGTCATTTAATCCAACCCCTGCAATGAGCAGGGGCATCTTGAACTAGGCTAGATTGCTCAGAGCCCTGTGCAATCTGGCCTTGAGTGTTTCCAGGGATGGGGCATCCACCACCTCCCTGGGAAACCTGTACCAGTGTTTCACCACAGAAAGCGCCTTCTTCGTATCTAATCTAAATCAATCCTCTTTTAGTTTAAGACCATCACCCCTTATGATGAGCTTAAAGATTTTTTTTCTGCTTTTGCTTCACGACACAGGCTGGACATTGAGCATTCAGCAAAAATGTATTAAGACTGTTTGCAATGTGCAGTTAAAGAAAGATTGGGGTGTTCTGGTGACACTGTGGTGTTCAGCGTTGGCAGAGGGAACAGTGGCCCTCAGTGAGTGAGCAGGCTCTGCCTGATGGGGTCTTTACACCTCTGAGGTTAGACTTTGGCAGGCAGGTGAGAGATACTTTAACTTCCTGCTCTCCCATTCTGTCATTTAATGATGTTGCAGTAAGTGTGTATTTGATGTTTTTGTTTGTGTGATAGAAATTATTCTGTACTCTTGGGTGCTAGAAAGATATGCTACATCATCTGTTGATTAAGGCTACATCCATTTTATTTTTACATCTCTGCGAAGCTGCTACCTCTCCAACTCCACGTAGTAACCCGAGAAAAGGATGTTCCTTAATGATGTTAAACATAGGCCCTGTATGCATGAGCAAAATTATCATGGTTGAGCATCTCATCCCATACATATCCATAGATATCGCTGCTATCTAAGAAATGTTTTTATTTTCTTGTCTCTGTGTTACTTATATGCTGCGGAAGTCTCCTGGACAAAAAAAAAATTCCACATGGCTGAATATCAGCCTGCTTTGGCTAAAGCACCATGGTTTTGTTTAATATAAATTACTTCTATTTTAAAGCCTGGGATTGCCCACATGTTATTCTGTTGCTGCTTAGTTCAAATTTATCCATCCACCAGATCCCTGTGATCCCCCTTAAGGTACTTATGCAGCACAAGAAGATCCCCCCTGTAGCCTTCTCATCTTCAAATACATACGCTTAAGCGCCTCATCCTGTCATCTTAGCAAAGGCCCTCCCTGTGTTTGGCCAGACTCCCATCTCTCTTATGGATATTCTCCAGAATGTGTATGTTGCTCATATTAAGATAAGATGTGCCCAAGTCCAACTTATGCCCCAAAATGGCCATTTGTAATGGCATGGTCATTTTTTTTTTAAGCGTTTAGAAATCATCCTTTGCTGAGTTGTGCGAAACAGCACATGGTTCTTCCCCTGGCAGGAGTGTGCTCTGAGGCTGGCTCACATGGCTGTCAGGGGGGAAGCAGAAGGCTTGCAAAAAGTGATGGTGATGGTTCTGCCATGCCATGTTGGTGACAGTATGGACTGGCAGAGTGACTGCTTTTAACAGGATGTGAGGTCAGCAAGATTCTCAGCAAAGGCTTGAGTTATGGCATGGAAGATACCAGCTGAGAGCAGTGGCAATAGCTGTCTGTTCCCAAAATACATGGTTTGCACTGAGGGTGGTAGAGGGAAGCCACACTTTTTGCAAAATTCAGGCAATAAATGTTTTCCGTCCTGTTTTTTCTCAGCTTGGATGCAAAAATTACTGGTATTGAAACATTTCCTTGCCATATTCACAGCCTAATGTTTGATTTACTTCACTATTCACAAAAATTACTGGTATAGAAACACTTCCTTGCAATATTCTCAGCCTGATATTTGATTCACTTCACTATTTGTGTCTGCCAGGAAGTGAAACTGGGAAGCCCATTCCCTTTGGGCAAGCCTGGGTGAAGTGCACTGAGAAATAAATAGGCAAGCAGTGATGGAAACTGTAAAGGTGTGATTTGTATTATTGCAGGCCAGAAAAGTAAAGGAACATTATCACAGCCTCGTGCCATTCGTTCCTGACAGCATGGCATGAGGATCAGAGGTTTATCTGGAGATTAAGGAGCAAGAACAAAGGGCCTGGAGGCAGGAGACCACAAACCTGAATGGTCTGGGACAGAACTGTGGGGCTGAGCTGAATACAGGAAAGAGAGAGATCTGTGTGTTACCAGTTGTGCCATTTTTAGTCCTTTCAGTATTACTAGGCTACTCTTTAGCATAACATCCAGTTTAAAAGCATAGTCTCTTTTTAAAAAAGACTATAGCCTGGATCTTTTTGTCCTTTGATTCTTGAACCTTTTTAAAAATATCTTTTGCCTTTGAGGGAGAGAAGAATTGGTTCTGCACAATATCTCATCTTCTTTGATACCTCCCAGTCATGTTGATCCTGCACTTACCTGATGTTAAAGCTAGATGTCAGCCTCAGATGTGAATCTGTCACTCACATTTATTTTTGCTCCTTGTCTCTGAGAACCGTGGGACTGCTGAGATAGCATGAGAATAGGGACTTGCCTCCTTCCCAAAAGCCTGGCCTAGGGGTTTAATTATGAAAGTTAACAGAGCATTAGAAAGGATTTGCTTTTAACAGTCTTGCAGGAGTATCTGTGCTCATGGTAAAGTTTGGCTTTCTGATGACTTTTCTTTGGAGTCTGGCAGATTCCTTATTTTGCAGGTAAAGCCTCTGCCTATAAAGCTCTGCTCACAGCCTTTCTCCCAGAGCCTTCCCTCAGTAATGCAGCCTTCATGGGTTCCAAAACTTCAGTACCAGCTCCACACAGGCCAGTGTGGTGAGACACCAGGGCAGGGACAGACTGAGCCGGGACAATGCCAGCAGCCAGTGTGCTGGAAGAGGGGTGATTCAGCTGTTCCGGTGACTCCTCACGGTGACCTGGCAGCCTTGTCAAACAGCAGGTCGAGTTCTGGCAGATGTGGGATGTGTCAGCTCACAGAGGGCTGAGTCACGGGGTGACACATGCTGGGGACAGCACAGGGTCACGACTTCAGGCCTCCTTTGGGGTGGGGTGGCTGAGGTGAACCGGGAGAGGCTGGCCCACTGCAGTTCCGAGTGGGCTCTTTGGGTTTAGGGCAGCACAGATGTTTCCTTTGCCTGTACGTGGCTCTCTGTGAAGTACAGCAGCTCAGAGCCTGGCTTATGGGAAGCTGGAATCACATCTGCATTGGGGATGGGGCACACAGCTGGCCCTGGTGACTCTGTCAGTCCTGCCTCTGAGTCAGCATCATGGGTTGGGATGGACAATGCAGAGATTGTTATTGAACTTTCATGTGAAAGACTTCAATGAGAAAATTGTAAATTATAGAGTATAAGGATTGTATATCCACTATTAAAAGCAAGCAGGCAAGCATAAAAGCCTTTGCCTATCTGTGCTAGGCTTCAGAAATGCTGTTCACTGTTTATGTTGCCAGAGCTTACTGCTACAGGCATTTAAATGCAAGTGGTTACCTGAGGGCTTACTAAGGTCTGGTCCCCATCTCTAACACAGTTCAATTTATCTGATTTATCTTTTAGCCCAGTCTTCTCTTTCCAGGAAGGACAGAAATTGAGAGAATTCCCTCCTTCAACTCACTGTGTTTCTTGCCTCACTTCAGTAGGTTTAAAGCAAAAACAGCTCCTCAATGCACAGATTTGCAGGTTGGATGTGGTGATGTGCTCTAATATCAATGTCTTGTAAAGGAAGTGTCCTGAATGATAGATTCTCAAGCTTAAGGGAGAGTTTATCACTAAACTCTGTAGCTGCCTTTTACCCTCCCCCTGAATTACTAGAGTTCCAGTGCCATCTTCTACATTGTAAGCAACAACAAAATACAAATACCAGTGTGAGAGCTGGTTGTCCAGAAAGCTGGAAATGTTAGCTCTTAGTTTGCATGTAATATTGGGGTGACATTGCCTATGCCTTTTGTTGCACTGTTCCTTCTGTAGTTCCCCTTAATTTCAACTACTTGCCTGCACATACATAATTTCCATTCCTGCTTTTGTTTCCTGCCAGACTCAGGACAAGGAAAAGCAGCAGGTGTAAACACAGAGCTCTCAGCAGAACAAACTCTGGGGCAGTATTTTGAATGCTTTAAGTGACTTGCTGTAGGAACAGGAATATTTTATTATGATTATTTTTGGTTTGGCAGGTATGCTTGTCTGTTTGGGGTTTTTGTCTTGCTTTTTAAAAAAAGACAGGGAGTTGCACTTCTGACTGTGAGACAAAAATCTGGGCTCTGTGGCTTAATTACTAAAATCCTAAAATAATTTATGCTGGAAGGGTCGTTTGGAGGCCATCTGGGAGTGGGAGTGTGCGTGGGAGCGTACTGCATGGTGCCAGGGCTGTGCTCTGGGAGGGTGCAGGCTGCCCCCCCTGCTCTGCACAGGTGGCAGGGACACAGGCAGTGCAATCTGCTCATGGCATTGCTGCTTCCTTCCCTTCCACCGTGACTTTTGGCTAATTGGTGCTGCCAAAAGGGCGGCAGCAGCGAAACGTCTCTAGTCTCTCATTGACGAATCTCAGCTGAAATCAACCCTTTCATGACAGGTACAAAGGATGTAAGACTTCTCTCACTCCATCACAGTACTTGCTGTACCTCCTGAAGGATATCTCACAGAAGAACAATCACTTTGAAGATACTGAGTCATCCCTGGGAAGTGCTTCCAGAGACTGAGTTTAAAAGACTAATGGAAGCACAGAAATATTGATTTAGGTTTTCTGTACATCCTCATTCAAATCTGGAAGTTCCTACGCAAGGTTATTGTCTCCCATTGCCTATATTTTAAAATACTTTATCCCAGGGAAAACACCCTTAGCTTTTGAGAGTATCCAGCCAAATTTTGACTATGAGGTGAGCTGACATGCCAATGTTTTCTGTTTGTCTTTAGCAAATAAGTAGCCTTGCCCATCAATAGCTTTATGGCCAGTAGTCACATTTTACAGTGTGTCCTTATACATCTCTTGCATGTTGTAGCACTTACATGATAGTTGCCACCAGTTTTGGATCTTCATTTAGAGCTAAGACAACTACACGCAGTATAAATAAAAATAACCACTGGGTTATCTGGGAAATAACTCTATTGAATATGCAACCCAGAGTACTGTAAAAAAAACTGGGTATTTCTCTCCCACTCAGTTGCTTCTTTCTTACTGGAAGTAATGAATGCAGACAGTTATCTGACAGAATGCTGAGGATTTTTAGTAATGTGTAATAATATGGCAGGAGTTAAAATTGATGAGTAACTGTATTTAGTTTTCAGAGGATGTGCTTCAAATGTCTACTTTTGTGTTAACATTGCTCCTGATTAACATTTGCTGCGATGTTGTAGAGCTAAACTAGGACAAAAAAGAAGCTAGGCTGTTCTGCACAGTTCCCAAAATACTGGCAGTGTGCTTGACTCCATTTCTGATAGCCTAAGCGAAGTCAGGTGAGGTTGAGGGCAGTTCTTGGATAGTAGAAGTGGATGGGAAATGGAAAGAAGTGGGGGATTTAGCAATGTCACCCTTGCTTCTAAGTCACTAGTGAGCTAAAAATCTGGGCAGAGTGTGAGGGGGTGTATTGACATGGCAAACGAATTGCTGTCACAACAGTTGCCTCTAATCTTATTTTCACGTATTTATGGTGCATAAGATAACATTTTCTCTCCAGTGAGCCCTCTTGCAGGCCCCTGGGCACAAACGGGCCGTTTTCTATCAGCATCTGTGTGGAGCAATCCTCTGATTACTCAAAGGAGATCGTTAGTGCTGCCTTGCCAGTTTTGCCCAGTGCGTCTTCAGGTTGCGTTCAAGAGCTCTAATGGCCTTGATTACAGACTAATAACGAGCTTTGATGCTGTGCTCAAACCCGAAGTGGGAAGAATAGCAAACAGAGAGGGAGCTGAAATATGGGACCATTGGGACAGTTTCCAGCTTTGACTTGTGATCTTTCTTTGTGCTCCCAGGCTTTACCCTGTCCATGACTCAATTACTTATTTTATACAAGTATGAAAGATTGCTCTAATGTGGCTGGTTCTTTGTTTCTGAGGGCTGTTTTCAGCCAGTGTCCTTAGCAATTGAATTTGCTTCCACATTGTTATACCCAGAGCTGCCTTTTATTTGCTGTAATTATCTGCTCCTAGCACAGCTCTGCCACACAAAGGTTTGTGCCTGTGCACACACATGTTGGAAAACGCTGCCCTTTGTGCTTTGACTGTAGGTGGTAAAGCATAATACGGAAAAGAGGAGGAACATTTTGTGGAGTTTTTGGATCAAGGGAACAGAACTAAGTTTTCAAAGTCACAAACAGCTTTAGAGTTCCCTCACCCTCCTGTTTATGGGGCAGGGCATCAAAATACTGAGAGTAAAAGGAAAGATAAACAGTACCTTCCTTTATTTCTTCCTTCCCTAACAATGTTATCTGCATAACCCTCTCCACTTTTCATCTCGTTTGTTTGGGGCTTGGTAGTGCCATAAACATGGAATCAAAACAGATAGTGACATCAAAAGGGAAAGCTGTTATTTTAGATCGTTTTATAGTTATTTTATATATAATCTATTTATTATACTTTATTTATTTCTACTCTTCATTAGCTTGCTTGCACATCCCAAAGGTTTTTTCCAGTGGTTTTGTCTTTTCCATTTGTCAAACTTGGGCTCTCTATTCCTGCTTCCAGCTGCTCCCCTGTTGTGATTTATACAGGTTTGGAAATAATTACAGCTGTTTTCTTCAGTAGCTGCTGCTGCATCTATGTGTATAGGTCCCCTAGATGTGTCAAAGAGCCCCAGTTTGTAGACTAGCCTAGAGAACTGATGTTAGCTGTACCCTTCAGGAAATATAAAATCAACTGCAGTGCACTGGACTTTTCAGTTTTGTCTTGGCAAGGAGCTGAAAACACAGATTCACAGAATATTTTGAGTTGGAGGGGACCCACAAGGATTATTGAGTCCAGCTCTTAAGCAAATGGCCCATACAGGGATTGAACCCACAACCTTGGTGTTATTAGCACCATACTCTAACCACGTAAGCTAAACACAACCAATTTAAACTTTTTTTTGTTTGTTTCCTAATTTCAATCAAGACTGGGAAAAAGATGACACATTTACTAGTCTTTGTTCTTTACTAGGAGAATGGTTGCTGCCTTTGCCTTCCTTTTGGATTTGCCCATGTATCACTTATGGCATCCCCACGTCCCCGTTAGTCCAGAGGAGCCTGGCTTTAGGCTACACAATGTACACCAGCATTAAGTACATAGTGGAGAATGCTCTCATGCTTAGATGAAATCTCTGTCTGCTAACATCTCAGTATCTGAGGTCCTTCTGTTAACAAAGCTGTCACATTGCCCTGGACAGTGTGCAGACATTTTTATCTGGTTTTACAGTTCATAAAAAGAAAACGAAGAAACACATTTCCAAAGCAGCAACTAATTTTGCTTGTTTCTATTTTGGGCAGCCTGATTTGAGGTGTTTGCCAAGCTGTCAGGCCAGCCTGCCTACTTTGCAGGGGAGCTCAGCAGTGGCACTGGGCGCTCATCCCATATCCTTGACTTCCAGGGTCACAGCTCTCCTGCAGTACGAGCACTTTTCCTTTTTTTCCTGAACTGGTCAGATCTGTCTTGCTCTGTTCCTATTTTGAAGTTCAAGTGGAGTAAGCGTACCATGTGTCCTGGCTATAGACCCTTCAAACACTTCCTGGCTGGTCACGAGGGCTGCCCTTGGAAAAGAGCAGCTTGCTCACCTTGCGGCGAGGCACTGGAGGTGGCGTGGAGCACGTCAGTGTCGTCACGAGCGCGGCGATTAAATTGTTGTGGAGATAGGAGAAGCCATCTGCTCTTTGTCCCCCCTGCCAGCTGTGGCTGCCAAGGCTGCCTGACGGGGTGCCAGGCTGTCATGCGGAGCAGGCCTGGCTGCCGGGGGACTGGGTCAGAGGGTCGGTGACCCATTTGCGGGTGGCGGTGTCCATGTGTGTGGACAGGGCTGGCTGTCAGCTGAGGGAGGGCAGCTGTGGAGAAGGTGTGACGGGCGCTGGAGCGTGCCCCGTGCCGCTGCTGCCTGCGCTGCTCTGAGGGGTTATCCTGGCTGAGCTGATAACGTGTTCTCCCTCCTTCACATTGTGGCTGACACAGTTGTCTCGGGCCTGCTCCTTCCCTGGAGAGAGAGGGTTGTGTGGGACTCCTCCCGCCATGGCTGTGCCTTGGTGGCCTTACAGCTGCTGCCATGCCTGTGGCGGGATGTTGCACTTCAGTGGTCCTTGTGGGCCCATTCTGAATCAGGATGTTTTATGATCCCATCTATGCTGAAATGGTTGGGGCAGGGCACAGGGGTGTTTGTGTAGAGCACCAGCATGGGAGATTGCAAATAGTCACTGTGAATCTTCTGTGCAAGTGTCTGAAGTTCTTTGATATGCCATCTAACACACATAGGGAGACAATATCAAACACCTTAAACAAACAAAGTGTTAAAACAATATTAGGGTTGCTGGAATACTATGGTTAAGAACCCAAAGATTAGGAAATGCCAGAAGCAACAAGTCCCAGATAGCTGCTTTTTGCATTTTGTGGCATAAAGTCTTTGTCATAATGATACAGTTTTTAAGGGTGTGTTCATATACTGTTTTTTTCAATGCTGGCCTTAAACAGCAGCAAGTTAGAAAGCAGTTATTTAATAGTATGTTTAATTAAGAAAGAACAGTGTGTGAGACTCTCAGTTTTATTTACTGTACTTAACTAAATTCCTCCCTAACCGCAAAAGTTTGTGTTTTCCTTCCCTCCTGACACTCCCATGGATTTTTCCTCCTGCATGCTTCCCAGTGCACAGTGCTGATCAGTTTAACATCTAAATACTGTATTAGCAGTAATGTGCCTTCACCTCATCTCTGGGTGGTTTGGTGGGTTATGGGGATGCTGTAATCTCTGTTATGTAAATATGGGACTGAAATGCTGAGAAAGTTAAAATTTGTATTTTACTAACTTCATGCATAAAATATGAACCTGATTTTGGGACATACACTGTGTAGGGTTATATAGGTTCAGAGCTTCTATGTCCTAATGCTATCTCTCTCTTCACACCTGGGTGTTCATTCCAGTCCTGTTCCCATTGTTGGTTCCGCTCTTCACACCTTCCTCTTCAGAACCAGTTTCCATCTCCATGTCCTTCCATAATCCATGCTCTCAGCCCCACTTACAGGTTTTCTCTTTGAGCCCGTTATTCTCCCTTCTGGTTAGAATCCTTCTTTTGTTGCTTTAGTCCCCCTGGACTGGGGAGTGCTCAGTTCAGCTGTGGGCCTGGTCATGGGAGCAGTGAGGGGATGTAGCATTCAGGAGGACTGGCTTAGCAGGGCTCAGCTGCTGAATTTAAGTGTTCTTATGGAGCATGTGTAAAATGAAGTGATTTTTAAATCTGCTGTGTTCTGTGTGTTTTCAGAAATAAACATGTTAAACTTATTTCTGGCACAAACACAACTACCCAGCCCAATTTTGTGTTCCTTGTTCAAAGCTCTGGAGTGCCAGAGATGCTGAAGCAAAAGTCATTGGTGCCTTTAGACGTGGCTGAGTGATGATGTATGGCTCTACCTTGGTTCTGGCATTTTGGCTAAAGCACTGAAAAATTTCCAGCCTGAGGTGGGCTCTGGCACTGTGTGCTTCATACCAGAGTGTTAAAGTTTGACACAATGATCAGTGTCTGAGAACAAGGTGTTGGAGTGAGAAGTCTCAGTGACTTTTGTAAACATGATGATAACGTTTATAAAAGTGATACCTGAAATTTAATTATTTCCTAATGAGGTTTGAACTTCCTGTGAGTGACGTGGGTGTCACAGGCACAGTCCTGCCTGTCCCAGCAGTCCCAGTGTGTTTGGCAGCAAGTGCTCCTAGTGGGCTTACAGTGCTGAATTCTCATTGATCTTTACTAATGCCAAGTTAAAACTTTGGTATTTGCTAGTGCTCTGTTTTTTTATGGAATGCTAATTACTCTTTTGAGCTGGAAATGCTTGTTCAGCACAGTGTAAGAGAGATTGGAATTGGTGATGCTGTATTGCAAATAGTGTCCAACTTTGCCTGTTTACGTCGAAGTGCTGTTCTGGTTTTCTCAGGTCTTTATTCAGCTCACAATACCTGTGTGTGTGCATGCATACATATGCATACATAGCTGTGATTCTTTTTTTGTTGTACTAACAGCAATACTGTCCAGGAGAAATCTTTTTCCTAACATCATGGTGGAAACATGATGATGATTTTGGAAATGGTTGCAGCTGTCTAAAAGAAAAGACAGAATAGAAACACAAATATTTTGCATCTGTGCAGGGAGACTAAAAGGTAATTAGCCAAGGGAAAATAAATGGTTTTGTTTTGAAAGACCCAAAATGGTGACCCAAAATGTTTTGAAAGGTTTTCTGGATGATGGTATTTCTGTGTTCAAAGTTTCAGTCCAGAAATATCAGACAAAAGTGATAATTGTTGGCAGGGCAGAGCAGTGGAAAGTTATGCCTACAATAGGAGGTCATCTCACTTTTAAAAGTGAACATTGCTATTTCAGGTTTTAATTTTGATAATTAGCAGTAGCAGCTCATCCTCAAATTGCTCTTCTAACAGTAGGTGGTCCAGAATTGCATGAGGTAACTTAATATGCCATTTTATCCTGAGTCTGTAATTGGAAAAAGACAGGAACAGCTAACTGCCATTAATTGCATAAGCTATTTACAGCAAAGAAAAATTGGTTTCTCATTTGTATACATGCAGAACAGTGTTAGCACTGCTGCAAAGTGATGCACTTCAAAGGCTTTGCTCTAGTATTGCATATCAAAACCTAATTGCTCTTACTGAAGGTCTGTCTTGGCCTGTAGTTCATGAGCGCTTAGCTGCAGCACCTCTCCTGGTTCCCAGTTTGGTGTTAACACATCTCCCAATGGTTGCCTTTCTTCTGTGTCTTTGTATATTCCTCAAAAATTCCTCCTTTGTATATCCACTCCCCAGTGGATATGGCAGCTCCTTCTGTGGGATCTCTGGAGTTTCACTGCATCCTTGCCAGCCTTTCTGGTGCCACAGGCCAGTGGAAGATGCACCTCTCTTCTGGGTTGTGTTACACCAGCTCTGCCTGAGCTCTGCAGATGAAATTGGGATGCTCTAAGAGTGTGCTGAGAATGCAGAGGATACCAAAGGGATGTACTGAGATATCCTGGTGCTGCAGGTGACACCCCTGTTGTACCGTAGGGTGAAAACGTGCATTGTGGTTTGTATTTGGTGTTGAAATCACTATTAATACAGGCTAGGTTAATGTAAATTGCAAATCCTAGATGTAAGCATCTGTTCACATAATTCAAAGTGATAACACATTTGTGTTTGCAAGAGATGTGAGAGAAGAACTGAAAGAAAAATCACACTTAAACATGTGCTACCATTTTCTTCCTAAAATCTGATCTGCTGGGGTCTTCTGCTGGCTCTCCTGCCTAAGCCTTTTCTTGTGATGGACCAGATGATTGTTTAAAGCTGATGCCCACTTTAGGCTTCCAGTGGATACTAATGGAGTTTTAAAGTTTTTATTTTATTTTGTATTTTACCTTTTACTTTATTTGGGAATAGTTGAGCTAATTCAGGTTGAAAGGGCCTTCAGGAGGTCTTCAGTGTCACCTTCTAATCAGAGCAGGGTCAGCTGTGAGATCAAGGCTTTATCCAGTTGAGTCTTTCAAGAGTGACAGAATTGAATAGATGGATGCCCAGTGATGTGTTCCTGAACAAAGATAAGGAGATACAGAGCTGGTTACAACTAAGGCTTGCCCTGATTCTTCAGAAAGCCAGAGGTGCAAAGCCTTGAGCTATAACCGAAGGTGGAACAGATGTTACACGTGTATTGGAACTTCATTATGGATCTCCATCTGAAAACATTTATAATTTCCCAGTTAATTTCCAGATGATCTTTTTTAACGTGCTGAGGTAGCAGATGTGTTTGTTGCATCCCACTCTTTAAAGTCATTTTAGGAAGTTAAACAGATGGATGCCTTTTGAAATTCAGCAGCTGTAACATCCTTGTTTTTATGTGCCAACCGGGCTAGAAGGAAACAGAGCAGCTGAGAAGTGCTTTGCCTGTGACGAGCTGACCCATTTGCCAACAGCCAGAAATGTACTAATGTTGTGACAGGAATGATTGACTGCACCTGCTTTTACAGTGGAATCATTTGAGTTTCTAGACAGCTGGACTAGCTTGAATACAGGTTGTTTTACTGCTGGAATAAACAAAGCTCGTGTTAATTCTCATACAGGAGGTGATTATGTCTCAGAACACAGAAAATCATTCCATACATTGCATTCCATTTATTTAAAAAGAGGTTGTGTGATTCAGTGTCCTTACTATTAAAATGGCAAGAGGAAATACGAATTTCAGAGAATTTCTCTCTCAGTGTTATGCCTTCTGCCTGTTTTGGGTTTTCCAGTGATGAACATCAGGCAGCTCTTCCTTGGGAGTGATATTAGGGCCGTGTGGTGTTTTGACACTGACACCTTCCCAAAATATTCCAGACACTGAGCGCAGTGTTATTAAAAATCACATGATGGGGAGTGTAAGGTAAATGCAATGCTGTCAGGCCTTTATACTGTAACTTTAAACCATGTGAGTTCAATACAGCATCATGGGTGAAACTCAGGGTGGCAGGAAACCTGTCACCTTAAAAAAATGAAATTGATTAAATGTTGAAACATCAAAGCTGTTTAAGGCAACAAACATGTCATTAATCATTAGACTCAGAACCTCCTTTGATTTGGTAGGAAACAAAATATTAGGACAGCATTTATTTGTGGGGGTTTATGTCAGTTTTGGGGGGTGGATATTACAAAAGCTTGAAAAAATCAATGTTAGAACAGTAGCAGGGTTAGTTATCAGTGTGCTAATGGGAGAATAGGAGAACAAAGGAAATATAAGGAAATTTGAGAAGGAAAGCTTGATCCTGCCATGCATGAGGCTGCATAGTGGCCCTGCAGCACTTTAAATTTGATTATTCTGTGCTGGGTTAATAGAGAGATTAAAGGATAACTGTTTCCTGTACATTTCCTTGTGACGTGATCATTTAGCTTTCTGACTTGAAACTGAGCATGGTGTTTGACAGGTGCAAGTAAACCTCTCCCTCAAATCCATGTGATTTTTAAAAATAAAATGAATAATACTACTTTTTCCTGGGTTTTGTTATTGTTGATGTTGTTTGGGTTTTTTTTTTTTTTTTCAGTTTATGACTTAGGTAATCCGCATCAAATTGCCTTGTGATAGATCATCACATTGGGGATGGAGGCTGGTTTTTGGGATTTGTCTCTCAAGAACAGTCACAGCCATTGGGCTGATGGTTGACTCACGTGTGTGTAAATCTGAAGATGTTTCACTGACATCTTTGACTTAAAAATTTCAATAGGACCATTAGTGTACCCCAAATTTTTGCTGCTAAGGGTGTGCTTTAATTTTCCATAAGCAAGAAGTTAGGCCAAATCTTTCTTTAAAGGAGTTGTGGAGATGGGCAACATTTATATCAGGGCATTGTGTTAAACACTTTCCACGTTTCCTTTGATGTCACTGTGAATATTCTAGGTTTGCATCTTATTTTTTTCTGGTAACACATTCAGAAATAGCTGGTGTTTGTAATATTGCAATTAATAACAGTGACATTATGCAGTGCATTGCAGGTGACTTCTAGCAGAGAACTGCTCCTGAGCAGTTGCCCTGTGGAAATGCTCCCTTTTTTTGTATTCTAGGTAAGAGTGGCTGCCTGCAGGCTTGGGTTGTGAAGTGTACTTGGCAAAACCTGCAAGTGTAGGATGATATTCATCATTCCCTGATATCAGCTGGCAGTTGGTGAGCACCACAAGCACTTCTTCCACAGCTCCAGAACTGCACTGTGCAGCACCAGCTGAACTGGATGCATGGGCTCAGTATGCAAGAGGATTTTTTTAATACAAATTGATAGCAAATATGTACTGAGGGGAATGGAGATAATGTGAGCATATGATAGGATTGGAATCGTTATGTCAAGAAGATTTTGATAAATACTTGCAATTTGGAAGTCAAATTCTGGTGTTGAATGTAGACAAACTACATTGATTTAGGTCAGGTGAAAATCTGGTTCTTGCCACTTAGTTTGAGTAGTGATACTTTGCTCTTTACAAAATAGCTGAAGTTGCTTAATGATAATCTGGCCAATTTGTGTTTGTACAGAACTGCTGATGTGGGAGAGACTGATGGCAGCTGAGGCTGGGTTGGAATACTTAAGCAGATCCAGTAGTAAAAAGGCTTTGAAATACAGCCTTTTCTTCTGATCCACTTCTCAGACGGTTTCTACCTTTAGGCTCTGACAACTCTTCCAGATGATGGAGCAGGTGCATTTGAAACATGCCAGCAAGGTTACAGAAGGTGGCTACCTGATGATGTGAGGTTGTTAGCTTGTAAGTGGTGGCTATTTTTAACGTGCCACATCTTTAGAGGGTGGAGGGAACAGCAGCAGAGGGAAGAGAGCATTCTTTTAGCTCCTCTTCATATTTCATCTTAACTTGATGGCTCTTAAAGTGGAAAGTAGTTTGTGGTATTTGTAGCATCATCATCATGATCACCTTCCTTCTGTGATGCTCTCATTAGTCACAGATGTTTTCTTTGCTTTTTGAAACACACGAAGCCATAGGCAGTGTCAAATCAGGCATAAAGTAATGCAGGAGCTAGTACTATTAACCTTGTGGAAACCAAGGACACATGAATAGATTAAGAACTCCCAGGTGCACATCTCGGTCGGGACGACGTGATTTGCAAGTCTGTTTCCAGAATGGTGTTGAAATATTTATTCCAGGTGCTGTTAGTGGCATGGAAAGATGATGTCTGTTGTTAAAGTCACAGGCATTGAGATTTGTGAGTTGGGGTGAGCTATAGGTTGGCATGACAGAGCTCATCTGTTGGGATCGTAAAGATTATTCATGTGTATATGCTTTACACAGTGGTCACTGCTGTGGCTGTCACATAGACAAACAGTAAGCATCTACAACACCCCAGTAAGCATTAATTGAAATAAACACTTGCATGCCTCATCCCTTTCAGTCCTTTTCCTGATGAGTTGAAGTCTGAGGAATGAACCTTACATGCAAAGTCAGAGGTGGATGTTTTCAAAGCCCGTCACAGAACCCATGTCAGTGTGTGTCTCCAGACAGCTGAGCCCAGTTTTTATTAGATTGTGAGAAACTGATATGGCTACAGATCCAAAAGCAATGGGAACACAATGAATTCAAAGCTGTAAGTGTGCATTTGCTATGACAATAGAAACTTATGAAGCTATTGAGTGAAGCAGTACTACAAAGCCATGAAGTGTTCTGGTACAGAAACAGGATTAAATGTGATTAAATTGTTCAGAAGATGCTAATTTAAAATTCTCTCACCATGCAAGAGCATCTGCCTGTATCACTAGTGTGGCCAGTGAAATTTCTTGTGTATTTTCTGAAAATGAGTGTAACAGATGTTCTTGTCCAGGTGGAACTTGGCTTGTATATTTTTAAAAAATTGACACTGTTATAAAATGAAGTGGAATTAAACCCAGTGTGAATTTGAAACATGTCAGGGGATTACAAAAAGAATTTTAGATCAGAATTAGTGTAATGCCGACAAGATTTCTGTCAAAAGAACTGGGAACAGAACCAAGGTTTCCTCCTCTTCTCTTCTGCTCTATATAAAGAACTCACATGTACAGATTATAATTGCTGTGGTGATAGGATGCCAAATTATATAATGCTTCTATCTGCATTCTTCTTTCTAATCTCTGCAGTTCCTTTTGGGGGAACACAACAAAAAATAAGGGGTTTTACACCTTTACCCATCTACACCTCTATGGGTTCTTTCATAGAATGGTAACATAAATGTCCAGACTGGATCAGGCTTTTACATATTTGATACTGCTCAGGAACAAAAGATGGATGTGGATGTGCAAAATGCCTGCAGTACCAAAAATAATTCCATATTTATTCCTGTCATAACTTCACTTAAGCTGATGGAGCTGTGCCAAAGCTGAACATGCCCACAGTCTGTAGGACAGCTGCCTGGCAGTAGTAAAGCTTGACAAGAATGGGTTTGAGAGTACAATTAATCCCTCTGGTTCTGACACTGTATGGTGATGTTTCAGGAATATTCACCTTGCCTTGAAATGATTTTGCTGGGAGATAGCAGGTACATCCTTAATGCCTAAAAGCCAAGGATAGTGTTGATCAAGGTATTGTCAAGCCTTGAGTTTAGTCCCATCAGCAGTTCTGAATCACCAGACAAGCTAATGAGGTGTTCTAATTGATAGCATAATTCTACATGGTTTTTCCATTTACAGTAATATAACACTTGGCTTCATCAAGGATGAATATTAACCACAGGTTGAAAGGAAGGTCTGATTCTCTGATCTTTTTGCTACATTTCATCAAGCTTTTGCAATACCCACATGCAATCCATATAGGCATTTTCTTTCCACTTGGGTCTAGAGACCCTGCTCCGTTGTCAATTGATGGTGTATGAGCTGTGGAGGCAGCTTCAATGGTTTTACTGTTCCAGAAACATTCATCTCATTCATAAAGATCATCTGTTCAAGTGCAGTCGACCCTGGGCTTTTGTTCTGTTTACTGGCTTTGTTTTGGGCAATGTGCTGACTTGCCTACAAGCTCTTGAACTACGGGGCATTCAAATAGTTTCCTCTGATGTGTTAAGTTCTTGAGTTCACATGAGTCTGCTCACTAAAATTTTGAGAGTATTAAGCCAGTTCTCAACACCAGAGTCTTGGCACTTGAGTTGACACTACATGGTGCTAAGTAGCCACAGCTTGAATCCAGAGCAGTGATACTTTCTGAGCTTCAAAATTAGTTGTAAAAGCCAAATCAGTAGGGTTTATTGTGGTTTCATTGTGTGTTGGGTTTTTTGGGTTTTTTTTAGGTTTTTGTTTTCCTGAACAGGGAAGTACAGTGCTTGTTTATAGCATTTTTCTTTCCATGTTCCCCCATTTGGGGAATGAGGGAATGCTCGCTGGGCTACAGGCAGATAAAGGGAGGTGGTTGTGGTTATTCAGGCAAAGATATTCATCACACTTAAAGCTGCAAGGGAATTTCCCCTGGACAGTGACTTACGCAACATTTCTGTCGGGAAGGAAGGAAGCTGTTGCTTTTTGTTTAGATAATTTGCCTCCTTTTTTAAGATTACTTACTCCTAGCTTAGACACAGAAATGTGGGTGATTCGAAACAGGGGAATGGAAAACTGGTTGAGCTTTTCAGGGAAGATAAAGAGAGATAGGTTCCCAGATCCCTTTGACTGTCCAAGAGAAGTAGTTTTTTTCTTAAATCCTATCCTTAGAAACAGGTAAAGATAATTTATTAAAAAACAACAAAAACAAACAAACAAAAAAAAATGATAACCCCCCAAAACGAAAAGAAAATCAAAACCCCAGACAATCCCTAAACTTCCAAAGACAGACCAAAATTGATGTTGCCCATCTTTGCAGATAAAGCTTGTAATATGATGTAATTTATGGCCTCATGGTATGACTGCACTGCCACTGGATACAATAGGTTGTATTTCAGTGCCATTATGCTGTGCTGTTTAGATATATAAAACAAAATATGTTTAACATAAAAAAAACCCCAGGTTTGAGATGACAAAGGATTATTAAATGTCAACTTTTTTTTCTTATATACCTGTTTTTTACTGAATCTGTAAGAGAAGCAGTAATTCTAGGCCACTCTTCAAAAGTGTTATCAGGAATTCACATTAAGTTTTGGTAAAGAATGTGTCCATTTTATTTATTTAGCAAAATAACTGTCAGGATCAAAGACTGAATGTATTCAGAAGACATCATCTTCAGCAGGCAGAACTGCACACTGAGAAATCAGTAAGAGTCCCTTAAGTGTCTGAAGGAACTGTGGAATATTCAATCCACCATCACGAAAGGATCAGGTCCCATAACTGTTAAAGGAGCAATGAAAGGAATCCTTTTCTGTTGGTCAAATTAACTTTGTGGCTGTTTTGGTATCCTGTAACCTAGCCAGTTTTTCAAGATGAAAACAGAACAACAAAAACTGGCAAGTTGCGTGCATCAGGGATTGGTGGCCTGAACCTCATAAAACGTGTAAGTGAAGAACAGAACATAAAGCTGTCAATTAGATCCTCTAATAGCTTTTAAACCTTACTATATTTTATTACAGACCTAAAATTAGCCTTGTTTTCAGACCTGGATCTTTTTCAAGATGTTCAGACTGGAGCCCAACCTTCTTTTAGCCAGCAAGGCTGAGTTCTCAGCACTGAACGATGGAAATGGTATTGGAGCATTTGACACATTTTTGCTCCAAACACTATCAGTCCAGTCAGATGGTAAATTTTACATTCTTTATCGAGTTGTAGGGTTTTGAAATTTTCTGTATAGTTGTGTTTAAGCTGACATTGTGCATGATTATGACAGAACATTAGAGATTTTTCTTGATGGGATCTCAGTGAGATGGATGAACAGGGATATGCACTTTCCCATCTGAAATTGGTGGATGAAGAGATTGGGGTGAAAGCAGTTACTTATAAAAACAGCTATAAAAAAGTTTACCCTTTTCTAGTTACTACAAAACAACCTGCAGAACTGGTACATGTGAAAGCAGCTGTGCTGAAAAAGCCCAACAACAACCAAAACTCGACATGTGAACTTAATTGTACTGTGAGAACTTGAATTACATTTTACACTGCAATGTAGAGGAAGAATAGTACTTTATAACAAGTAGAGCACAATTTCTGACTTTATTTTCAGTTTTGCTGCTTAGTCACTATGTAACCTTGGATAAGTCATTTAAGATGACCTCTGCAGAAGGATCCAGCAATGCTGTCCTAATCCTGAAGACACCTATAATACAACCCAGAAATGCCTCATTTTTATATGTGGAAGAGTCCCAGATCTAAAAACCTGAGGACTGCACATTTAAGACTTTCTCAGAAGTCAAGGTGTTAAATAGGCAGGTCCCAGCTCCCCTTGAAATGAGTCAGAGCACGACTGAGCCTTCCTTCCCTGAGCGCTGCTTTCAGCCTGGATGGGGCAGGGCAGTGGGGCTGGCCTTCCTCTGTCCTGCCAAAAAGCTTTGTAGTTTAGATGCCCACCCAGTATGTATTTCAAACATTTCAAGTGTAGGTTCATTGCTTCTCTGGATGTCCCATTCCTGGAAGTGTTCAAGGCCAGGTTGGGTGGGGCTCTGAGCAACCTGGTCTAGTGGAAGGTGTCCCTGCCCATGGCAGGGGGCTTGGAATGAGATTATATTTAAAATCCCTTCCAACCCAAACCACTCTGTGATTCTCTCTCCTTCCTGGGATTGTCCTTTTTACCCAAGGAGTGGTTTAGGGATTCAGTATTCAGGTAGTGGATGAGGTGAGAATAAGGAGCTGGAAGAAGTGGCTCTACTCAGGAAATAAAGTAATAACTGGGGCTGTGATGAGGATGTGATTTAAATGCACCTTTACCTTCCATGTCTCATGTTGGTTTTGAGAATATTCTGAGGCACCCTCCCTATAATCATAGAATTGTTAAAGTTGGAAAAGACCTCCAAGATCATCAAGTCCAACTGTTAACCCAGCACTGCCGTGTTACCACTAAACCACATCTCCAAGTGCCACATCCATGTGTTTTTTGAACACTTCCCTGACCACCCTGTTCCAATGCCTGGACAATCCTTTCAGTGAAGAAATTTTTACTGATGTCCCATCTAAACCTCCCCTGGCACAACTTGAGGCCATTTCATCTCTTTGTATTGCTTGTCACTTGGG
Source organism: Climacteris rufus (assembly GCA_013398175.1). NCBI lineage: Eukaryota > Metazoa > Chordata > Aves > Passeriformes > Climacteridae > Climacteris > Climacteris rufus. The sequence continues at coordinate 1,455,505 of VZRZ01008454.1, read as the reverse complement.
AGAGGAGCCCAATCTCCCCCAGCTGCCCCCTCCTGTCAGGGAGTTGTAGAGAGCCTGAAGGTCCCCCCGAGCCTCTTTTTCTCCAGCTCCCCCAGCTGCTCCTAGTGCTGCAGACCCTTCCCCAGCTCCATTCCCTTCTCTGGACTCGCTCCAGCCCCTCAATGTCATTCTTGTGGCCATTCTTGTGCTCATTCTTGTCATGGGCAAGTCACTTTGCCTGCCCTTAGAGACTACCTGAAAACTGGGTATTGTGGCAAGGTGTATCCTGGTGCTGAGCTCCCCCCGTGCAGTCTGAAGGCATCTCTTGGTGCCTTGGTTTCCACACTGATGATCCTCCACTGTCCGGGATGGTGAAGATGTAGGGAGGAGATGGGACACGTGCAGCTCTGAAATGTGTCAGGATGAGCAGGAATGGGGGCTCCGGGGGTTGTAACGGATCCTGGCATCCCCAGAGCAGCGTGAGGAGGAACCCGTGACACTGAAAGCCTCCCCAAAGCCAAGTGTTGCTATAATAGGGCCGGATTACTCACTGTGCTTATTCAAATTCCTGTTGATGCTGGCAGCGGGAGTTTTTCCCGGGCAGCCATGAACAATGACTCACCTCCAGGTGTTTTGATTTGAATTTTTTTTTTTTTTTAATTTCGAAAAGAAACCGGTCCACAGCTCGCTGCGTGCCACCCTTGGAGCACACCTCGAGCTCCCGGAGCATCCCTGCAGCCCCCTCCACCCCACGAATCTCCCTTGCCCGCCGCGGGAGCCGAGGCCGCTCCTCCCCCTGCGGAGAGAGAGGGAGAGATTTATTCGTTATTTATTTATTTTTTTTTGTTCCTGCTTGGAGCGGGCAGGACCAATCGGGGGCC
>VZRZ01008454.1:1244755-1454415 GCA_013398175.1 Climacteris rufus | reverse complement strand
GGGGCCGGGCAGCCGCCGCCTCCCGCCCGGCTGGTCCCGGCCCCCCCGGGATGCGCCGAGCAGCGCCGGCCGGGAGCCCGCTCCATCCACTGCGGGAGGGACCATGAGCTGCCGCCTGCTTGCCCTTCCCTCTGCTAGCTGAACCGTTTGTATTTTTAAATTTTTTTTTCCCCCCTCGCCGGCTTTTTGTGCTCGGCACTGGCGGAGCCGGGAAATTTTGTGGCCACTGACGTATTTTGATCTCAAATCGCTGTCAGTGGACGTTTCTCCGTCTGCTCCAGCATCGTTGTCCTGTTCACAGCTATTTAGGCTTAAGAAGCTTGATTCTCTAAGGCTCGTATCCAAGGGCATCAGTCATTAACACACTGAGCTACATCTGCTTCTTGGCTAAGACTGAAGAAAGACATCTTAAGCTGGAAATCCTGCTCGCTCACTCTCTAGTGCGTACGGAAGGGAAGCATATGCAGCAGCAGGTTCCTTTTTTTTTTTTTTTATTCCGAAGGCTGCCTCACTTTGGAGATGCAGTGACAAGATAATGGAGTGAAAGTCTCTTATTTCCAGCAAGAAAATTACAGGAGTCAGATAGAGAAAGGAAAGGAGCAACTTACATTGCAGAAATAGGAAAGAGGACAGTGTCAAGGAACTGAAAATAAAATTAGAGGAAACAAGTGGAAGGCTGGCATAAAGCTGGGAGATATTTTAGGCTGGAAGTGGTGTTGGTTTTTTTTTTTTTTTTTCTCTTTTAAATTTTTTTTTATTTGGTTTTATTGTTGATTTTAAATCCTAAGCTGATTTTGGAGATCTCTGCAGTAAACCAGGCTGCTTTAGTGTAGAACGGCTTCCCCAACGTGTCCTTTTCTCTCTCCCTGCCTGCTGTCTCTGCTGTTGCTGCTGCTGACAGAAACGTGTTAGGAAAGCAGAAAGAGAAAATGCCAGCCATCCTGGTAGCCTCCAAAATGAAATCGGGACTACCTAAACCCGTACACAGCGCTGCTCCAATCCTGCATGTCCCAACGGCCAGGACCATCCCACAGCCCTGCTACCTGAAGTTTGGGAACAAGGTGGAGGTGACAAAGCCATTGTATTCCAGCCAGATTCCTCTCAAATCTTCTAATGGACAAGAAAACGCAGGAGATGGCCTCCCAGCAAGGAAGAGTAGCTCGGTAGAAAATGGATTTGACACACAGGTTAGCAGGCACCAAATGCTGGGGAGGTGTATGTGAGAATTTATTTCTGTGATGAGAGTGTGCAGCAGGTTTTCTGGGGTAAATAGCAGCGTGAGAAGGGATGTGCATGTGTGTTTGTGTGCTAACATCTGTCTACAGTGGTGGGATGTTTTTTATTCCACATAGTGTGGCATGTGTAATTTTGTCAGCATGATGGAGCTGATGGTGGGGTGGTGAGGGATGGGGCCGTGTGTGCTCTTTGCATGTGTTGCCTTCCGCATCACCTTTGCTTGAACTTGGAGGGATTTGCAGAAGGGAGAGGGCAGAAATGTTGTTTATGGGGTGTGTTCTTTGTGTGCTTTCTGTGGGTGCTAAGTGGAGCAGCTGAATTGTGTGCCTGTGCTGGGAGAAGGTTGCTGGTTGTCATGAATGTGTTTTGTGTTTGGCCATGTACTGTAGCAGAGCGCTAGTTGTGTGAACATTTTGTATTTGTAGTTGTGTGGGGAGTGAATGGGAGGCAGTGCTTGATGCTAGATTACAATATGCATGTCATTCAGTGCAGCTGAATTAAACAGATTATGTGGGAAATGATAATGTAAGTGGAATTGCCTGTATAATGCTATATATGCATGACATCATGGATGCAGCACATCAATACACATTTCTTTAGATTTCTAATGTATTTTTATACATGCTGCTGTGTGGGGAGGAGAGATGCACGCTGCTCAGCTGGTTTAATTTCTGTGGGCAGGGTGAGGTTTCCAGCACGGCTGGGACTGCCCTGCGCTGCTGTGCCCCGGTGAGCTCCGCAGCAGCGTGGGCACGGCGTGTGTGTGTCAGTGTGCCACGGAGGCAGCAGGGCAGACGGGCTGCTGCAGCAAGCACAATTGATTGCCATGACACAGGCATCGCTGCACAGCCCTGTGGTGTATTTTGGCAACAGCCATATACATTACAAGCTGCTTCTACTGATATCTGAGCCCGGTGGCAGGTGATACCATTATGCTGAGATAGGGAAATGATGACAGATGCTCACCTGTTTTTTCCTTCTTCAAGGAATAATGGGTCAGCCCTGCCATCTAGATTCTGAAATCTGTGGCCTGGTAACCCTGTTTCCTTCAGACAAGTGTGACGACTGCTTGGGCATGTTTGACCGCGTGCCCTGGTTTTAGGATCTGCTGCACTTTCCCTGCTGGTAGACAGGGTGATGTGCTGGGCTGCTCAGGCCAGACAGATATGACTGGAGCAGTTCCTGGGGGACTGAGCAGGAAAAGGAGACAGACAAGCATTGATGCAGGCTAGTGGCAGCAGAGAGACCAACCTGTGCTTCACATCTTGCCCTTAGGAGAGAATCAAGTACTCTCTCTCAGTTGTGCCTGTCTCTCCTTATGATTATGAAATGTCAGCAAAATCTCATTGTCTGCTGCCCTTTCTCTCAGGCATGCCATGGTTTCTGCATGAAAATCTACATTCCTGCAAAAGTGATTGTTATTCAGAAATACTTCCTCATCTTGTAACAGATTGTGCTCACAGAGATCCTGCCAGTGGGAGCCGTCTGCAGCAGTAAGGGCAACACCATGATGGTTTAAACCCTTATACTGATGTAAAGCAAACCCCATTTTTTGTATCCTGATGATGAAAGGGTCTTGATGCTAACTTGTTATATTTAAATAGGGAGTGACTTTGGCCAAAGGAATGTCAGATAATTTTACATTTTTAATAACTTCGGCAGCAGGAGAAATCTTAAACTTTGCATTCTCAGCAACCTCCTCTGGCTGGCAGCCTGAGCAGATGACCAGCACCTTTTAAGGTGTGAACCAGTGAGGCTTGTTTCACTATCCATTATCCTGAATAAACACAGTCATTTTTTGTTGCTCTTATTGATCCAGCTTTGATCCTTCTGCCCATATAAGCGTGCAGGGTTTTGCCATTCAAGGAGGTCATTTGAAACATCTGTCTACATCTAGAGGGAGATTTTTCCAGATATATTGTGTCAAGGGCACTGCTCTTTCCTTTATCTACTCCAAGGGAGGAGGAACAGGATGTACAGACAGCTGCCAGGTGATATGTCAGCAGCTGAAGCTCTTTTATCTTGGAAGACCTTCAGCTGCATTCAGTTATAGAAGTACTTTCTGATTATAAGCCTGGTAAGGTTTAGTCTTAAACACTGCACCAGGTCTGAATATCTTGAGAATCAGAGGGTGATTGTTTGTTCCTCTGGGTGGTTTATCTGAAGCACCAGTGTGACCCTCACCATTTTACTGTGCAGGCACCTGGCATCACCTGTGAGGGAGGAAAGTTATATTCTTAGAGTAGAACTTAGAGTTTAGATCCACAAGTTGGACCAATGCCCAATGTTTTGACACCTGTCTTCTGTCCCTAGACAGAATTTTCAGCCCACATGAGGGGACATCATATCCTCCTGTGTGTGGGTGGAGGGAGAATTAGAGATCGTGTCGCTTGGATCAATTCTCTTGGTTCTGGGAGTATTTCAAGGAGTTGCTCTTAATCCCATTGAAGCTGGTCTTTTTTGCACTACATAATACAAAATTCAGTGGCTTAGTTGACTGATTATTCTGGAGGAGAGCCTGTGTCTAGTGCATAGTCCAGAAGCTACCATGTGAGGCTACTAGACCATGTTCTCATGCTGGTTTAGCATGTTTCAAGCCACTTACACAACAGTGCTACCTTCATGAGCTTTTTTGGTGCCAGGTAGTACCTTTCTGGAACCTGGTTCTTCAGAGAACATGAGCATGGGGGTGGTATTCATTAAAGTACCAATTTTTTAAAAACTGCTGAAAATCAAGATGTCCCACTCAGAAATGTGGTATCAGTGAACACTTCTAAGTTTTGCTAATTTTGTTCTGCTGGATATGGTTTCACATGTGTAAGCTGGGTTTTATAGTAACTGGAAGTTTTGTGCCTTAAGGCCATATAAGGGCAATGTGTTATTTAAAATCCTGTGCAATTTATAAAAAGCATACTTCAGGGTATTTCAGAGGTACTTTCCAAAGAAAGGTCTGAGGGTTTTAGCATCAAGCCCATTGTAAATGCTATTTGGAAATCTTAGGTCGATGAATCATGGCAGTATCATCCCTATTTTACTGTTACTGATATACACACTCCCTTTTCCATATTAAATTCCCTGTGTTGTGCACAACAGTATCCGACTGTTGCACTGGTGCTTATTTTGTCTAATTTGAAAACACCACCAATAAATTGTACCCATATTTAGAAAGAATTGTTTTGGAAATATTTAACTTTGTTACCAGAGAAACTTCCGTTGAGTAGATAGCAAGATTGTGATCTCTCATCTGCAAAATGGTATTTCTTAGTGATTCTGAAAAAGTCAGAGGCATTTGGCTACTAAGTTTGCATTAGTTATTTAAGACAGAAGTCCCTGCCAATTAGGAGTCCGTGGGCATGGTATAATTGTTGTTGCAGATTCAAGAGGGAAGATGCCATTCCAGGAATACGGTCTGTTGCCATGTTATTGTGAATGCCACCGAAGGACATCATGGATTTAATTACTGTGTTTATTGCTGCTATGTTGCTTCTTGAGTTTCTTTCTCTGGAGAACCTAAAAAATAATCACTGTTTGTATCTTCAGCAGCTGAAGCAGCACTAAAAGCACCAGGACCTTGCTAAATGATTGGTCCCACCCTTCTGTTAAAACACTTGAAATTAACAGACATCTCTTTAACCTGGATTAAAGTATGTGTGTTCAGCAATGACCTGGAACTGTGCTTAGTTTGGAAGGGAAGGGTAGGGGTAGGACTTGGAATTTCTTTGCAAACTTCTTTGCAGTATTAATTTGCTGAAAACCAGGCGGTTGGCCTCTCGTGGTGGACATGGCAGGCAGGTGCTCACTGGGTGTGATGTTCTCCCTCATTTTTCTCTTTCCCTACACTAGGGAAAGTCTAGTTCTTTTACAGAATTTCTAAAACTCTTACAACTCTCTGTACTACCTGCTGAACTCCTTTCAGTTTCCCTAGACCTTTTTTTTTTAAGGAACTCGGTTAAAAACTGGTTAAATATCATTGTCTGACTTGATCAGCATATTACTTCCCCAGTTTGTGAAGATCTTGAGTTGGGCTAGATCTGGGGGATCTAGTTCTGATTTGTTCTAGATCTCCCTATTATCTAGTCTTACACTAGATTTTTCTTCTAGTAATTTAATTTTTCTTGCCTAATTTGTAAAGATCATCTACATCTGGGGTGTGCTCCAAAAACATTTGTCATACCTATTGAGGTTAAAAACATCTCTGTTTTTTTCCTCATTGCCCATTCTGTAGTCCAAGCAATGACAAGGGTGTGGAAGTTCCATTGCAACTCCCTGCAAATAAATCTAGTGGATAGCCATTCCCAGGTTGATGACACACTGCTGGCACATTCCAGGGAGTTTTTCAGTCAGCTGTCCTCTGCTCTCAAACTGATTAACTTAATAAGTTCCTCCAGTATTTTTCCACACTTCAAATTTAGGCTCCCATCAGATGTCTGATGAGCCACACGTGACCCATGATCTGTTGGCTATCAGTTTGCCTTCTGTGCCTCACTCCCCCTGTTCCCATGCCATTAGCAATCCAAATGAAGCCATATAGTTCAGATATTAGTCATTACTTTTCTATATTTTAATTAACTTTACCAGAAGCTGTTTAAACCTCCGTATCACTGTCTTGCTAATGTGAAGCTTCGCAGAGAGAAGGATTAATAGAGCATATTGCAGAGAAATTATGCCTTCCCTTCTCACATGCATTAGCCATTTTTGTGTGTGATGCCAGGTTGCACAGTTCTAACATTGAACCAGCTTGCAGAAGGGAGAGGGATCAGGCCAATCTTTATTTGGACCCAGTTTAAAGTCAGATGAGCATCGATTGGTTTCGATGCCATCGCGTGAGCTGCCTCAGTGGTGTGAAATTTGGTCTCGCTACAACTGCTGGGCTAATTATAAATGAAATTATGAGAAATGTGGTCAGTCATACTGATAACTTTAGCATAACAGATTGCTTTTTGCAACTGGAAGAAACCAAATGAGGTCGCCTGTAGGATGTGAACAAAGGATAAATTTTACTGAAGAGTAGAGGGAAGCTAAGAAAAACTACAGATTCAGGCTATCAAAGTATATAAGTACAAAATAAATTTGAAACTGGTATTTATGAGCTTGTTTATATGATTATAGTTATATACCTAAGTACATTCTTATAAAAAGGCCCATTCTGTATCTTCCTTTCTGATGGATTTTTTTTTTGACACACTGTAAGCAATCTCAGGCTGTTAGGTAGCCAAATTCTTATTCTGTTTGTGATTAGAGTGGTTTTGATGTATTTATGGAAATATGCAGGTAAATATTAAATTGTTGAAGGATTGATTCAGGTGAAATGTTATGAGATAGAAAACAAGAAAACATTTCTGAAGTTATTTTATTGTGATTATTGACCTGGACTTCTCAGTGATCTGTCTTTTCATATAAAGCATTACTAGTTCATTACTAATTCATATAAAGCATTTCTAATGCCCTGCACTTAAACAAAAGGTGTAACATTGCACTATAAATTCAGGATGTTCTTTAATCATTGGGTTTTCATTTAGGATATGCAAAAGGTCACTTGGATTCTGAGTTCCATTTGGTTTTTAATCATACTGGAATTTTTTTTTTCCCTCTTACTTGTGACAGTCTGTCTGTCTATCTATCTAAGGATATGTGAACATTCTTAACCTAAGAGCATTCCTTAGAGGTGGGGATATTGTTTGTATTTTATGGAGAACATTTATGAAATGGATGGCTGAGGCACAAAGAAACTTACCCAAGGTCAGAAAGTCTGCAGTGCTATAGAAAATTACTAGCTGGTCCCCTGATACTAGATTATCTTTCTCCTTAGCTGCTACTTGTTAACAGTTCAAAATGCTTATACATATGGTGTCCATGTGTTCTCCTTCTGTCCTTGAAACTGTTAGTTTACTCCAAAAACTGGAATTTGTTCAGTGAACACTCTCACTTTCCTTGTCCCTGTTTTAGGAAGTCATTTTTGTCACCTTCTGCTGTGACACTTGATGTATGGTGACACCCAAGAACAGAGAGATGCAAGGATATTAGTGAAGGAGAACAACAGGTATTCTTTTGAAATCTGCTGGCATTGAACCTGAGCTTTAGTTCTCAAAAAGAAAAAAAAAAAAAAATTGTAAAGGGGTCTGGTAATCAAATAATGAACCTTTCTCGAGTTTCAAGTATCTCAGAAGTACAAAAAAAAAAATAAAATTATGAGACCAACACCACTTGTGCTCTTCTTGACTGTCCAGCAGATATCAAAAAAGAAAGCCTTTATTTATTGAGATAGGGAGTGTGGATTCAGTTCTGGGTCTTGGAAACTCAGGGTTGGTATTGGCTAGTTTTAATTTCCTTTTAAGAGTCCTTTGAGAAACATTGTCTACTCTGTAATTTCACCTTCCAGATTGTCTCACCACTAGATTTAAAATCTCTGAATAATTTGTAGACTATTTTAATGCCTCTAGCGTACAAATCCCCCTTTCCTACCAAAGTGGAAGAAATTAAGGCACTGCTTAAATCAATAATTATTTTGCTTGAAATTTCCAAATTTGCAACAGAATAAGTGTTATAAGTGCTGTTTAAGAAGATACATTTGTGAATGAAGCAATATCTGGGCCTTTAATGAAAGGATGTGTGTTCTGCTCTTGACCTTTTTTCCCCTTTGTTTTTTGCTTATTGAAGCTTTGGAGCTAAACCTTCTACTTTTATTCTGGTATAAATCAAGAGATGCTCTTAAAATTTTAACCCATTAATCTATTTTTTCCTTGCAGCAAACAGAAGAATCTCATTCTCCTGAGAAATTCACCTAGCTAAAAATACCCTGCTTTAATATTATTTTTAGCAACATCTATATTTGAAGTATATAAATGGTTAGATATTATGTGTATTATTAGACATGAACTGTTGGTACGTTTTGTAACAGGAAGCTGCTGGTTTTCCATTCACCAAGAACTGGAATTCAGTCAAACGCTTGGCACTTAGTTGTATGCCTCTAATTTTATCTGTAAATTGTTTTTTCTGAAATAGTTTGTGGAAACAGTCTCAGTTTCTTCAGTTTTGCAAAGCATAGGCATGAAAATAACTGCTAAAACTTAAAACAAATAAACCACCTATTAAAATAAATGAGAAAACAGGTCACTTCTTATTTTAAAACAGGCTGAGATCTGAAGTTTTATTCTGATTCCACCTCTATTATTTTTGCCTCTTGAAAGTATTTTTAGGTGTGTTATCCTTGGATTATTTTTCATTTCATTTTTGGGTTATTTTAGAATTGGAAGCAATGTGTGGGAAAACAATGCGTGAAAGGAGAAAATATCCAACTTGTGTATTTGAAAATACACTTTTACCAGGACTTTTTCCCCTGTGCGTGTTCAGTTTTGGACTGTCATATCATCACATTTTGACCATGTCTTGTTTACTTACATTTTTTAGCCTGTGCTCACCCCTTGTCTTGAATGTTTCCTTAAGTCCTTTTACTCATGTGTTTTTTATTCTCTAAAGCTGTGGCTACAAGTTGCCATATTTCCCTATTTCATAGCTGGAAGGAGGCCCTAAATGTCCTTATTTTATCTGTCCTGTCACTAATATTAGTCCATTTCTTCTGTCTTGCCCTTTATGTAATGACAGCTGTGGTATAATCTAAAAGTGCCTTGGCTTTACTGCATTGCAAAGCCTTCATGGAGAAACCCAGAGGTGTTTGTCTCACCTGCTTGACAAAGTGACCTAATTCTACACATCCAGGCTTTCTCATTAAATATAGAATTCAAAAATAAATTAAAAATTCAACCAAAACAACCCCTAACAGAATTACTTACTCTGTGGCTGCAGATCTAGCTGTTCTCAGCTGGGGTCTTGTTGGCTTGGTTACACTTTCTCCAAACAAAAGACTGAACTAACTTCCCTGATCATTTCCATGTTCCCCCTCATCTCCCAAATAACACTGTAGGAGCTGACAAGGCCTTTTTGCCAGCAGGCAGCTAAATTTTTTAGAGTTGTTTAGGAAGAATATATTCTGGAACAGCTGTCCGAGGACACCCATGCTTTGCTCTAGGGAGAAGTGGAAGAGGTGTGTGACAGGCTGGAACTGTAATTTTTTGTATTTTAAGTCTCATGGAGTGGCATTCTCAGCTGTGAAGTCTGTTGTAGAAATACCTTTTTGTTTCATGCAGTGGGGGGAATGTTCCCTGATAGGATTGCCTATCTTCTGCTGAAAATGATGACCAGAAATTATTATATTGTCTTCTTCTGCCATCTATTAATTCTCTATACTTGCCCATTGGTAGAACAAAATGAATACCCTGGTGGGATTTCATGTTGCTGATCTAGCTAGTGTGACATTTTATGGTGAACATGGATACTGAGACTTTGTTATACTTGTATATTTTGAAACAAATATTTAGAAGCATATTCCTTTCTTCTTTAGCCATCTCTGCTTGAGCCATGCCCACTGTTAGAAACCACAGGTAACTTTGGTACTGACATTTTGATCCACAAAGATCAATGCACAGCTTTGATTATAGGTGGTGGAGACAGTAATTAATGGATTAATCTGGTAAGAGGAATTTGACTCTGTTTTAAAATATTCTTCATTTGCAAGAGTCCTGTGGATATTTAAGTCTTCAAAACTCATTTAGAACTGTCATGTGTGTTTCAAGATCAGATGTGCATTGACCATTTGATGCAGTAGTTTAGAAATGGGTTTCCCTCTCCTTGCTCAATGACCACGGGTCAGTCTGTTTCTCAGGACAGGCACACATATTCCAGACTTGTCTGGGGCTTAACTGGGATGGAATATTTTGGGAAGGAGTATTTTTGGCATTGCTGAGTCTTACTCCTCCGGGATAGACTCTGGAACACACAGGGGTCTGATCCTCCATGGTAATGTGCCAGATGGGCACTGCCAAAGAAAGCTGGCCAAAAGGTGCCAGGTCCTTTAGTGTGGAGCTGGAAAGGGGAGGCAGCAGCATCCTATTCATCCCTACACAGCCCCTCCAGGGGGATTGTAATGAATTTGCTGTATTTCACTGAATCAAACCGCTTTCTGCTTTTCAAGAGGGAAGAGCAGTGGTTGCCTAGGATTCCGTTTCCAGGCAGTCAGATACCAACTTCCCACGCTGCAGAAGTGAAGATTTTCCTTTCCTGCCTGAGGTGGCCTTTTTTCCTGGTAGGGTTTGGACCACAAGGAATTCTTTGTGGTGCAGACACAGTATTGTGCAGTGGGAGGTCATGCCCGAGGGTCACCACCACCAGTGGTTTGGTTTTTTGGGTTGGATAGCAAGGCAGCTGTAGCTTATTTTTAACACAAGGATTGATTTCAACTTTCCCTTCTTGAGCAGGTTTCCTCAACAAGGAACCTGATATAATAACTAAAAAGAAAAAAATCTGTGAAGCTCCTGGACTTCTTAATAGCAGATCTTCACTCCTTTCACTGTTTCAGCTTTGTGCTGAGACCTAATCTCTTGGCCACAACAGTGAATTAAGGAAGATTTAGCCCTCTTTATTGCTTCCTGAGCACTGTCAGATTTTGCAGAAGAGGGGTTTGTATTGAACAAACAGATTTTCATCTGTTCCCTTCACAGTCTGAGAAATGTCCATTGGTGTTGGACATGCTGGAGGGGACTGATGCCCCCCTTGGCTGCTGTGTCAGCACTTCTGAGCCGATGACCCGTCAGATCCACTCAGTGTTTGTTATCTATCATTAAGCAAAGAGAAATTTGAAATTTCAGTGTTCCACTGGCAGATACCTTAATTTTAAATGATTTTGCAGTGGTTCTTAGTAGCGTATATAAATGGATTTTCAGCAAACAAAAGCCTGAGGCTTTCCATGCACATGAGCACTTTTTGGTCATGCAAACAGTACCTGTGGTAGAAGGAGGCTCTTGTAAACCATCTTGTGAATAGCTGCAGCATCACTCAGAGCCATTACCCCACTCCCTCCTCCTCTCCTCTCTGACAGCAGCTGAAATGGCAGGGCTTGGTTTGGCCAGTACTTTGCATCATTTACAGCAGTGCTGTTAAAGGCTGTGCCGAAATGGATGGGAGCTCGGCTAATTTGCATGATTTAAAGTGCCAGCTCGGTTTAATGTAGAGCAGCTGGTATATACTTAACTCCTTCAGGAGAAAACTTAAGACCAGCAGATCGCATTATCCAGGGCTACGCTGCACATATTTATTTATTTATTTATCTGTCCCTCCTCCTCACTGCTCCCTAGAACGTTTGTAAAGATCATTTGTGCATGGCTGGCCAAGGGCTCTGCTCGCTATTGATATTTCTATATCTTACAGAGTTCACAAAGCAATTGGTCCAACCGTGTGACAAATACTTGTTGCAGCTCCTGAGCATCCACTTACACACTGACCTTAGCAGAGAGGGCTCTAAATTAAGATGTGTCATGGTGAAGGATGGTGAGATTAGTTGGAAGAGGGACAGGTGTAGAGGCCTGGATTATGTGGATTACTGCATACTCAATTTCTTAGTGTTAAATTTCAAGGCTGAAAATGGCTAATTCCACAATTATGGAGTTACGATATGCTGTGCCGTTCCTCTGTGGGCTGTGCTAGCAGCCAGAGTCACCTTGTGAGGGAAGGAGGACTTGGAGGATCAAAGAATTCCATTGCTCCCCTGAAATAATTAGCATAACCTCAGTGAGAGGATGGAGGGAGCATAATCTTTTAATACCAACCTTCCTCAAAATTGACCTTGTCATGGGCAGATTCAGCCTCTCACAGAGAAGCAGATGTGTGGTAGAGTCACTCTTACTGCGTCAGAAATGCTGGCACAGTATCTCATCTTCCGCCAAAATTCTCTTTGCCTTTGCCTGGGTGATCAGCTGCTTATGCCAAAGACTCTGAACGTGCCTTTGGAAGAGCTGTGGGATATTGATGGACTTTATAGAGTCAGGGCTTCCTTAAGGCAATTACAATGGAGCTTTCTCTTCCTCTGGAAATCTTTTATTTTACGAGGCTTGAGTTGAGTTTTCTCATGAAACAACAGTTTCAAATGGTCACTTTTGAAGACCCTGATTAGTTTCAAGCACAAACCATTAAGAGGTAAAACGTGTTAGGTTCTTTTGACATGCTTAAGTCTTTGAGTGTTGCATCTGATATTTGAGCATTTCTATTCCTCTTTATAAACCTTTGCATTAGACAATACCATGGAGTTGCTGGGTTGATACCAGTGCTGTGTTTGGTGTATGGGACAGGAAAGTCATGGGGTACAAGAGAAAGGACAAGTCTTCCCTAATGAAAACTGATTATTTTCTTTTTTTTGTTGTGAAAGGGAAACCACTAAGAAGATGACCTCCTATAATCTTCTTCCATGAATGCAGGCAAGATAAATTGCCCTTGGTGATGAAATATATCATTCTTTCATCTCCTGTTGTCCATGAGTAAGATGATCAGCATGCCTGCATGCTGTGGAAGATTATAGCCCTGCATCATATAGGCAAATTATTTATATTGTAGTGTATGTATACCATAATGAGGTTGAACATCTGAATGTTTTTGATGTGTAATAGACAAATAATTTCTGCCATCAGAGGAAAAGCCTTGCTAATGGTTGCCCTTGAAGGCAGAAAATACAGTTAAGCAGCATGTATCCATCCTTTAAATAGACAGAATCCATTTTGTGAGACAGTTCAGAAGGTTCCATTCTAGCTGAGGTAGAGCAGTGTGGTTTAGTAACCGGTTGTCAGGCACCAGGTCAAAACTTGGAACAAACAATGCTATTTGTGTTTATTGAGTCTGACTCCAGGCTTCTGGAACAGCAGCAAATTAGCGAACTTTTCATTTATGCTGTGTGTGAGAGCTGTCTGTGAGTTTGTAAATCCTCACCAACCATGTCACTTGGGTGTCTCAAGTATTGTTTGTTTTCTTTTTATATCTAAGGGATAAGTTTATTTATTTTAATCCGTTTCCATTGGTTAATACAAACTTTTCAGAGATCCAAGCTTGACCTCTAATGCTTATTATTTCATTCCTTGCTGTTTTCCACCACAGATATTTTTATTTTGCTGTTTTTAGGACTTTTCCAAGTCCTGGTCAGAAGGTTAGGAAAGCCAGTTCCACTAGACTGGACATGCTGTGAAAAAGCATGAAGAAATGATAAGGCTGGTTTTTATGGCACCCTCATTTTGAGCCTTTCTGCCAGGAGGGGTTTCAGTCCTAAAGGGCAGGGAGGATGCAGGGTGAGTCTGTGAGCCACAGGCCAGCAGCATCATTGTCACATCCTTGCTGCTTGCTGCAGTTTATCACCAGCAACTCCCTTATCTCACAGGTGTTCTGCAGAGATAAATCCATTATAATGCCAAGCAGCTCAGGTAAGTGATACCTGGAGCCATTGAGTTACCTTAAATAGCTAACTGCGGGATGACTAAACCTTCCTGCATCAGTGTGATCTGTTTTTTCCTTATTGATTTTTTTTTCTTAAGGTAATACTTGAATCAAAGCAAGAGATACTTGATTTCAAGTCCTTTCCACTAACGATTTATGGATTTTAATAAAACTTGTGAAAATAGAAGTCACATTGTCAGGAGAAGGTTCTCAGATATAAACAGATATCATTACTTTTTGCTGTGCCTTCTGAAAACAGCAAGTTATCCTTTTTTGCTGAAAATCATTTAAAGAGGAGATGAAAATTGAAGAGCTGCATGCGCTATTTCAAATTATAATGAGGAGTTCGTGGGCTGTGGGTTTCCATCTGCACTCCACTTCCATGCCATCTGCCCACGAGGAGAAAATCAGCTGAGAAAATAGGAGGATGTCCTGCATTTAGGCAGCCACAGAACCTCCAGTTACACAGGAAACCTTGTGAGATTTGTAGTGCAACCTGAGCCTGTGACAGTAGTGCTCTGAAAAGGCAAAGAGAAGTGTATAAAGAGGCCGTTGAGATTTTGGAGGATGGAAAAAGGGGATTTTAAGCCCATGAATTGCATGGTTGACCATGTTAGTAGAAGCGAGGAATCTGCGGAGTGTTAATTTGTAGTATGTAAAACAGCTGAGAACTATCTGTGAAGGCTGAGATTATGCTAATTTATGCAGTCCACATTGCTCCTGCACTTTAAAAATAGCTTCTTTTCTAGAGATCTAGAGCTACTGCAGGTTGGCTTTGCATTTAACTCTGCAAATTTTACCAATATGAATGCAGAACAAAGCTTGACTTATGTGGTCTTTTTATCTCAGAATCACGGAATAGTTAAGGTTGGAAGGGACCTCTGGAGGTCATCCAGTCCAAACCCCCCTGCCAGGGCAGAGTCACCTGGAGCAGGAATGTGTCCAGGTGGGTTTTGAATGTCTCCAGAAAGGAAGGCTCCATGACCTCCCTGGGCAACCTGTTCCACAGAATCACACAATATGCTGAGTTGGAAAGGACCCACAAGGATCATCTAGTCCAACTCCTGTCCTGCACAAGTCACCTCAAGAGTCACACCATGTGCCTAAATGTGTTGTCCAAATGCTTCTTGAGCTCTGTCAGGCTGGTGCTGTGACCACTGCCCTGGGGAGCCCGTTCCAGTGCCCAACCACCCTCTGGGGGAAGAACCTTTTTCTATTATCCAGCCTAAACCTCTTCTGACACAACTTCAGGCCATTCCCTCAGGTTCTTTCACAGAGCAGAGGTCAGTGCCTGCCCCTCCTCTTCCCCTCATGAGGAAATTGTAGCTGCAGTGAGGTCTCCCCTCCATTTCCTCCAAGCTGAACAAACCCAGTGCCCTCAGCTTCTGCTCATATGTCTTCCCCTCAAGGCCCTTCACCATCTTTGTTGCCCTCCTCTGGGTGCTCTCTAATAGTTTAATACTTTTTTATATTGTGGTGCCCAAAACTGCCCCCAGGACTGGAGGTGAGGCCGCCCCAGTGCAGAGCAGAGCAGGACAATCCCCTCCCTTGCCCGGCTGGCGATGCTGTGCCTGATGTCCCCCAGCCCTCCTGGCTGCCAGGGCACTGCTGACTCCTGTTCAGCTGGCCATGAGCCAGGCCCCCCGGGTCCCTTTCCATGGCACTGGTTCCAGTCTCTCATTCCCCAGTCTGTCCATACATCCAGCGTTGCCCCGCCCCAGGTGCAGAATCCGGCACTTGCCCTTGTTGGACTTCATATGGTTGGTGACTGCCCAGCTCTCTGACCTGTCCAGGTCTCTCTGCAGGGCCTCCCTGTCCTCCAGGGAGTCAACAGCTCTTCCCAGCTCTGTATCATCTGTGAACTGGCTTAGTATTCCTTCCAGTCCTGCATCCAGGTTGTTCATGAAGATGCTGAAGAACACAGGGCTGAGGATGGAGCGCTGCAGAGCCCCAGTGGTGACAGGTCCCCAGTCTGATGTCACCCCATTCACTGTCACCCTTTGTGCCCAATCCATGAGCCAGTTGCTCTCTTGTCCCATGATGTGTTTATCCAACTGTTTGCTGGACATTTTATTCAGAAGGATCCTGTGAGAGACAGTATCAAAAGCTTTACCAAAATCCAAAAAGATTACATGAACTGGCTTACCTGGATCAACTAGATGTCCTGAAAGGAGTTCAGGTTTGATGAGCAGGACATTCCCCTCATGCAGCCCTTGCCATGCTCTCTGGTAGCAGCACAGTGCTGGCTACTGTTCCCCTTTATCTGGGCCTCTGGCCAGTTCTACCACATTACATTGCTTCCGTTCAAGGGGCTGGCAGGGAAATGTTGGTTCTCTGGCCTAGGAATGGCACAGAAGTGTTGGTGGATTCTGTGAACAGCTGCAGTGTTAGGTCTCAGACTGAATGCCCCAAAAAACTGAAACAGATTAAAATGTGTTTTGGGTTTCTTGGTATCTGGTTTTGTTTTCCAGAGCTCGACGTGTTGCTCAGACGTGTGGTGCCTTGGAGTACCTTCGAGAGGTATTTGGCTCATCTTCTGCCACTCCAAGCGTCATTGTTTTGGGTGTTTATGGGATGTAAGGAGCAAAAAGGCGAGGGGGAATCTCCATGTACTAATTGTGATTAAAAACCATTTTCAGGTTGTCATTCGAACTGCATTTCTAGTGAGCGTGGGTGAAAATGAGACATAAGAAATGTGTTGCAGCTGGAGTCAGGGGATAATGTCATACTCTGATTTCGTATTTTAAATTCTGAAGGAGCTACAATGAATTTTGCAGTTCAAGTCATAATTTAACTTTATGAATAGAATTACAGACAATACTGGAACTGAAATTAAAGACCAAAGCATCTCAGGACAGAAAGTCCCAGTGTGTGACTTGCATTTGAGCAGCTGTCCCTCTGACAAGAAGATGACAATGGGGTTTTGCAAACCAGAAGATAAATCCATGCTAAGCATGAACACAATTTTAGAAGTTTACAGTGATGGTGGAAGCCAAGAAAATATAATTCCCCTTCCTCTTTTTCTTCTATGACCTTCAGTCATGTTTCCTTTCCAGTGTTGGAATGAGACTTTTGATAAAAAAGCTTATTTAATAGAAAATCATAGTAGAGGACAGTGGTTATGGTGCAGATTATTCAAAGTTCTACTTTAGGGTTGTATAAATGGTTTTTGACTCAGGTCAGTGAATTAATCCATGCGGGCCAGAAGTGTGGCTGTCAGGGAGGAATGTTGTCTCTGTGGTGCTGGAGGTGGAAGTCACTGGTGCTCTGGAGTCATTCAGCACTTAGGACTGCAAGTCTGAAAAGCATGTGCAGATCAGTGACTTGTTTTTGCTTACCTTATTGTAGTTCCAAATAGAATACTGGTGAGGTCAGATCAGAGATGTAACTTTATATATGAATTTACCTAGGATTATATTCTTCATACAACTCAGTTTTAAAAAACCCCCACATATTTGCTTACCAGACAGCTGGGAAGTTTAGAAACTGTAGTCCTGGGATACTGGATGAAGCCAGATTGCTTTTTGATTTACAGCATCATCATTCAGTGTGATGTCTGCAACTTCTGTTTGCAATTGGAATTAATTTCCATACACCAGCCACCTCTGCCTCTTGATTGAACTTCAAGTAATTGGTAAAGCAACACCATTGGGTTCTAATTCACTTGTCTAGAGAATGCATTGACATCTGAGAAATATGAGGCCTGTCTTGGATGTAGTTTTCTCTTCAAATCCAGGTCTGGTATGTTTCTATCACTCTCAGGTTATCAAAAAGTATCTTGTTTTTTTCCTGCTTTTCCATATATCGGGTGGTTTGGGGCATATATGCAGTGTTTGGATAGGGAATGAGTGGTGTTGCACCCTGTTCCCTCTTTGAGCCAAAATACATGGAAGGGGTGTCAGTTTGCAGGAGTCAGTGAATGTGATGGATATCTGCTTGAGGCAGCCACACCTGTAGTACAGGAAGAGCAGGATTTGCCAGATTAGAAGTGTCAGTCATGGGTTCTTGGGAACTACTTAGGTTGGACCCAGTCTTTGGACTATCTCATTGAGTAGGAATAGCTGTGGGGATCCTTTGTATTATAGATGGTTAGCCTGATGCTGAATTGAAGATAAAGCAAGCTCGGAGTAGGGCTGAGTGAAAGGAAAAAGGGGAACGAGCAGTTCGTGCCGCTGGGTTGGCTGGGCTGCTATTGCCACCTGCTGGTGCTGGGCAGAACCGAAGCACACCTCATTTTCCTTTGCTTGCCCAGATGAGTTGCGTGGGATTGAGTAGCTATGGGGAATCTTTTAGATTTATTATGGATACACTTTTATTATAGATAATTCTTTCAATGAAGAAAAAAAAATCCACGGTATTTTGTGACCGTCATTTGTTTTGGGCATAGACAATGTTGGAAAAATGAAGTTACTGAACCTTTCTTTGATCATCATCAGGCTCTGAATTGCCAGGCACTGGTGTGGCTGGAAGCCCACGCAATCAGTATGATGGATGAATCAGGAATGTTCCTCTTGTGGTACAGAAAATGGAACAGGAGCTGATGTGATGTTCTCCTGGCCTCGGAGTGTCTCCATCAGAAACGTGCTGTGACCTGGTGGCATCTGGATGCAGAGTTAATGAACATCTCTGAATTGCTTCAGCAGGGCCCAGTCACTGCATTACCAGTGCAAATTTGATTACCATAAGTGATTAGTGTCTTATCTTGCTGGAATTAGTGGATCATTATCAAATGCTGACTTTTTGCACATAATGTGACTTAATTGTCCTTTCATTATACAGAGTTTTATTGCAATCCTTTTAGCAGGGGAATAGAGATTAAGTTGTAGCTACCAAGAATAAAGGAGATCACTGCTCGACCCCTCCTGTTCAGTGACAAAGCCACACTCGGTAGCTTAATCTATGGATTCTCTGTCCTTACAAAACATCTGCATCTGCTGGAGTATTTCAGAGCTTTGTAATGTTTTCCAGTGAAGTACTGGCATAGGCTATTTGCTGTGAATCTTTCAGGCAGTATTTGGGAACTAAGATCAGCTTTGTTGTGTATGGAAATTTGATTTGACCTGTGCAAGGGGTCTGACTTAAATGTCTCTTTCCCTCTGTTGTAGCTGCCATGAACTATGCCACAAAAATCTCTGTTTTGGGGAAAAAATGTAAATCCATTCCAAGCATTTGCTTGGAATTATGGTTGAGAAATTTCTAGTGAGTTGTCAGATCTGGAAATTTTCCCTGGTAGTGTTCAAGGCAAGGCTGGATGGGGCTTGAAGCAACCTGGTCTAGGGGAAGTTGTCACTCCCCGTGGCAGAGGTGTTGGAACTAGATGGTCCTTAAGGTCCCTTCCAACCCAAACCATGACCATGATGATATTGAAAGAAAAATAGTTTTAATAGAGGGGAAAAATATTTCTGAAGCAACTATGCTGTCCTTATATCTATCATATTTGGATTTCCAGTTAAGAGGGCACTGTGAGGCAATTTAACAGGGCCTGAAATAAAACTAAATGGTGCCCCTGGTGTGCAAAATCCCTTCCCTCACAAATATCAAATGCTGATTTCACTTGGCTCTTTCAAGCCACATTCAAACTGTATTTTTGGCTGCAGGAGACCATTCTGACTGGAAAGTGTGATTGTTTTGTGACTTGCTGTTCTGTATTGTTATTAAGGCTTATTAGATTTCTAGGCTTATTATCAGTAATCATAATTTTGCCTAGAAGCAGTTAAACCAGCAGGAAGCAGCACAATTTTTGTCAGTCAGTTGTTAACAATTTCAGTTATTAATATTCCATAAAATGGAAGCCAGACCTCATTTCTCATGTGTGATGGTTGGCTTTTCTTTTTCTTTCTTTCTGGTTCATATGTGCTTAATCCTCACAGTACTTGGAAAATTAATTGAATCATGGTGGTACAAGTGCTGCTTACAGTGATCCCGGATTGTAATGTGCAATGAAAAGGGCTGAAAGGAAATATATTGAATTTGAGGTGTCTTTTTTTTTTTTTTTTAAGCCAAGACTTTGTAATTGAACATTTCTGTCTTTTCTGTGGTTCTGCCAGCACCCCAGAAGGTCTTTGAAGATCGTTGTCCTTCCCAGTGCTCCAGTGGACCTCTTGCTCTGTCCTGCATCCCAGATACTGCTCCCCTTGGAAGCAGCAGGCAGGAGGTGGTGCTGGCACGAAGGTCGCTGCTGGGGCTGGGTGCAGGATGTGTTTTTAGGTGGGTGATCCTGCCCTGGTGAGCGTGGGGCTTCTCAGGTGGGCAGTGA
Organism: Climacteris rufus; assembly: GCA_013398175.1. Classification (NCBI taxonomy): domain Eukaryota; kingdom Metazoa; phylum Chordata; class Aves; order Passeriformes; family Climacteridae; genus Climacteris; species Climacteris rufus. The sequence goes on along the minus strand of VZRZ01008454.1, from coordinate 1,434,617 downwards.
GGGGAGCACAGGCACGCCTGGCACGAGTAAGAGTCACCCTGGTGCTGTTGGATGCTGCAAGGTGAGGGGTTTAGCCAAGCTGGCTCTTAGTGGCAGCTGAAAGTAGATTGAAATGAACTTATTTAAGGACACTTTTGTTGGGCTTCCCCTTTAGATTTAAAAGCACTCAATGAACCTTCATAAGGGAGCAATAACTGACTGAATGTTTCAGATGTAGACTAAGCCTGGATTCCCCAGCTCAAGCAATATTACCTGAACTGTTCAAATTAGCCAAATGTCCCTCATTTTTTATTGTCCAGCAATGCTCTGTGTCTATGAGAGAAGTACAGTGTATTCCCAAACCACATGAATAGAACACACAATTTCTGCCAGGCATCCTGAGGCAGATGTCCCTTTTTACCTCACTCTCTTCCCTCCTCCTCTCCTTCCCCTTCTTGGGACTTGGATGAACCAAACCTCAAAGGTTCCAAGGCAAAGGTCAGCAGAATGCTGCTTCTTTTGAGATTGGAGAGTAAACCAAACAGCATTAATTATGTTTATCTGCAGAGGAAAACTAATAATATCTTGTTCTCAGGTTTATTTATTTTTCCTACTCACATCTGTGAAATACTGTAACAGTAGCAGCAGAGAATCTTCTTTATTTTTTTTCCCCTTGGTCTGTGATTTGAACTCTGTGTAGCCAGACTAGGGGTTGGAAACTAATCTTGTTTTCTGAGGCTCGTTGCCTCTGAAAATAACATTGTGCTCACAACTAGCACATTTTAGGATATTCAAAGCATAGTTTGACACTGTTTTAAAGTCTCTAAATAACTTAAAAGTGGTATTAGAATCTCCTCCTTGGGGCATGGCCTGACACCAGTGAAAGAATGTCTAATAAAAATAAGAAATGTTTAATTTCATTTAATCATACAGGTCTAATTCTTTTATACCTTGCAGCTTACATCGTTGCTAGTTACACGAGGTGAATATGAAGGTGAAGTGCTAAATTACATGGTCAAATTTAAAAGCAAAGAAGAGTCAGATCCAATAAATCTTAATTGGATTTTTCTTTTTTTTCTTTAGTCATCATATTAAGGTACATTGAGAACAGATCAGCAATAATTCTTACTACTGAGATGTAAGCTAATTAGACACACAAGTGATGGGAAATGGTGCAAATAGGGGGAAAAAAGTTGCCTTTTAATCTTATATAACTTTATGACTGGAAACCTGTTAACTGTGTAAGTGAATCCCAGACGAAATGCTGATGCTGTGCTCTTAGAGAGGCATCTCAAATTGAGGCTGATAACTGAGTTATCTTAATAAATGCTAGTTGTTGTGTTCAAATCAGACTGGGCTGCAGGTCATAGTCTAGATTGGGCCAATGTAGGGAGCAAATTAAAGTAACATGCACTTCTTTGCCACCATCAAGAAAATACAGACTGACTCCTTTCAGAGTGATTTGAATGGTCATAAAACTCTTTTTGACACTCATGGTGTGAGGATGTATTCTGCTCATTAGTGCAATAGAAGGTGAACTCAGCAAAATGCTTCTGGTTGTGTGCAGTGGGGCATGCTGTAGCTTCTTTCTGTTTATTCATTTTATCATATTTTGAGATACAGAAAAATAACGGTGCCAGTAAGCCATGGGAGTAATCTTTAATGATGATAATATACGGGAGAATAATACCGAATTAAAAACTTAGATTCCTAGCTCTGTGCTACTTTACTAATCCATCAAAAACATAAACCAAGTTTTGTAGCAGAATTTTTGTGTTTATTTTTAAGCAAGTGATAATCCCTTTAGAATACTAGAAGCATTAATTGGCTATCAACTTCAGGGACTAGAAAAGCTTTTCTTAGATAGAACTTGTGTTCAGAACCCCCACCTTAGGCAGCTCATAATTTGTTTGCCCTTTAGAGGAATCTCTCTCCTTTAAAGTAGTAGGAATGTGTTGAGATTTGTCTGTGTGTATCCAGCATCATGAAAAAGAATTAGCATTTCTATTTGATATAGCCTACAGGACTTCTTCATGATAAATATCAGCATGTTCATTTCTTTCTTTGTCATTAGCATTTCTATTTCAATCCTCAATTTCAGAGTACAGGGACAGAGTAGCTATGCAATGTCTTTAGTTGACTTTTAGTCTGCTGCAAACTTTTTTGAGCTTGAATGGATCTTGATTTTTTTTTCCCTCTGATTGACAAGATTGATGATAATGGCAGGATGAAAATTGAGAGAAAAGTTGAAAGCAAGTGGCAAGGAAAATTGCAAATATTATCCAAAAGAAAAAGAAAAGAGCGGGTAAATTTTTAGGAAAAAATTGTTTTCCAGTCAGTGGACTTAATTTATGGTGTATTACAAATTTTTTTTTTTTTTTCAAAAAATGCACTTGAAGAGGAGTGAAAAACATGGAGCAAGTACTAATTCCTTGTTACTTCTGCTATTATCAAACAGTAATACAGGGAGGAAAGTTCCAGCTACCCACAAGTGCAGTGAGCCAAGGGAAGGCTGGCAGAGGAGGTGAGAGGAAAGCAACTGCAAGGGAAATAGAAAGAGCAGAAGTAGCCCAGGCAGTTGGACCAGTTTTTGCTCTAACAGGTTGATCTTTTAAGATGTTGAAATAAACTACAATGTGCTCCACTAGTCTTTGAAACACTCAGTTATTGCACATCTTGTATGCACGTTTCTACCCTGCTTTTATCTTCAGAGTTCAAGAGATTATCAAAAGAGACATGCATTGTACTCTGCCATTAAGGCTGTAATTGTTTAATTCCTTGTGTCTTTGTTTTGTAATGTCAAATTAGCGCTGCTCTGGCTGCAGCCTGTCATTCCCTCATGACATGCACAATGCGTGTTACTCTGTGAAAAGTGGAAGAATTGGTGTGTTCGACTCTGAGGATTCTAAATATGCAGAGGAAGAAGAATTACTTTCTGCCATACATAATCATATCAAGTAATTGTGTTTTTCACAACAGTATTCCCTGTAGTAAAAAAAAAAACCTCCACAAAAAAAATGGACAAAACCCCAAAAGACACAAAACAAACAAGTGTTCTCTGTTTCTTTCTATAGTCTAATCTCTTGGCTCAGGTAGAAGGTTCAGTGGGGGTACAGAACACTGAGGGAACTTCTGAAAATACTTTTTGGTTGGGCTGCTGGATGAAATGTGAATTTATTGAGGAGAGAGATTGTTGCTAGTTTGAGCATCCCTAGCACAGGACCAGGGTTTCTCCTCTGTTTCCATGTGTCCATTAATGTATGTTGTGTGGGCTTTTGAAACCAATTGTTGTTGTGCAGCAGCTGGGAATGTGCCTTTCTCTAGTTACAAGCCTGCACTAAGAGCTTTTCTTCATCATGTAACTTGCCATTTTGGGTAAGAGATGAAATGTACCCCAAGTTGTCCTTGGTGGTGGTGGTCCTTGACTAGCTTTCCCAGAGTAAGAGGTATATATCATGAAAATACTAGGCTGCTTTTCATAACCTGTGTTTATATCTCCAAATTGCTGCCTTCATGGGGGTGATTATGGCTGATGACTGAGAGGGATATGATGCATCTCTGAAAACATCATCTGCCTTAGAGGCTGGGGAAGGGGGCACACAGAAGGCTGTCAACAGCTCTCTCCCCTCTCTTGGTTGAGCAGAGACAGCAAGGGGAGCTGTGCAAGGCTGCCCACGGTGATATCAGCCTCTGACTCAGAGCCCTGCCATGAGCAAAGCATGGAAGCTTTCAAAGATGGATGCTCTAATGAACAACCAAAAACTAATAGGATGGCCCTTATTAATCCACTAACATTGTTTCATGTCATCATCAACAAGCTCAGAACAAACCTGGGCATTACACTTACTTGTTTAGTGTTGAAGATGCAGGTTCAGAGGTAGTGCTGGAAACTTAAGTGTGAGGAGAACAGCCCCATCCAGAAACTTCTGTGGACACAGAAAATACTTTTTTTGAAATCAAATTAGTTGGGAAGGCTGTGATAATTGCCCATCCATCAATAGCAGGTTAACTGCAACTTTTACAGGCAAACTACTCTATGGAGTCAGCTCTAAGGAGAACCATAGAATGGTTTGGGTTGGAAAGGACCTTAAAAATCATCTCCTTCCAACCCTCTGCCGTGGGCAGGGACACCTTCCACTAGACCAAGTTGCTGAGAGCTCCATCCAGCTTGGCCTTGAACAATTCCAGGGATGGGGCATCCACAGCTTTTCTGGGCAACCTGTGCCAGGGCCTCACCACCCCTCACAGTGAAGAATTTTCTTAATATCCAATCTAAACCCACCCTCTATCAGTTTGAAGTCATTCCCCCTTGTCCTGTCACTACATGTTCTTGTAAAATGCCTCTCTTCATCTTTCTTGTAGGCTCCCTTCAAGAAGGATGGCCTCAATTAGATCACCCCTGATAAATGCAGCCTTTTAGTTGTACAAGTCATTATATATTTAAGTATTCCCATATTTGTATGCCTACATAATTTTGTAATATAAATTTCAAGTCAAATCCACCATATAGCCTCTTCTGGTCACAGAATGTTGTGCTCTTGAATTAACAACCACTTCATTTAAAGGTGAAGTATAAAGAATTTGGCAAGGGGATCTGGTGGATACCAGTTGTTATCAAGTGTTCCAGGTGGCTAATCAAGGCTAGGAGTAGTAGCTGTTTTTTAATTAAATCTTGGTATGTGTATATTCTTTTGTGGGACACAGGTTTCAGAAGTTATGGTGAGAATCCTTTGTTAGCACTGAGCAGCTTTGTCTACAGACTAATTGAACCACTTTTTCATACTGCTGTGCATTTGCTTAAGTAGGATTGCTTAGTTAATTTTAAATTGTTGATGTTCAGGGCAGTTGGCAAAGACTCAGCAGAAACAGAGCAAATAACATTTTCCTGTCTGTATTTTAGTCTGCCTATTAAAATAATATAAATCAAGAACTAGTCTCAAATATAGTAACTCAATCTATTTTTGTTTGATATCAGTATTATTATTTTTTACATGTTGGGAAACTGGGTAAGGGCATGTCAGGTCACAGAGCTGGGAGTGTGGGCTGGGATTACCTTCAGAAAAGCATAATCCAAAGACAACACTGCCCTACAACTTTTGGAGGAGGATCCATAGGTTTCTTTGGCAAAGCTAATCCCTGGATTACTGCCCTTTTCAAACCTTGGGACTGTGGGACCAGGGTGGTTGGAAGAGTCTCCTTTCAGTGACCATTTGGGCGCTTGGGTCCCTCAGACCACGGCTGGAATTTACAGCTCTCCATCAGCTGGGTGGCCTAGTTAATAATGTCAGCATTGCTTAACCAGTGGATATTCGGTGTACTGGTGTTTTTCTTTATTTAGCAGCTTTTTTCCTCAATACATTGTGTTCTGAATCAAGAAATTAATATTAAAAAAAAAAAAATTCCCCAGGCCCCACCTAATTCTTGGCATACTGGTGAGCTGTTAAGTGCCAGCAGGCTGGAACTTGGGATGGAGCACAGGAAGCTTTCCACTACTTTTATATTGCTTGGAATCCTTGAAGACTGCTGTGTGTTGCATTGGGTTGCTGGCAGGAGTCAGGTGATAGATTAGATTTGTGGTTGGCAGGAACAGATCTGTAGCTGACTGATATACTTTCACGGGGAACTTAGAAATAGCCTTTGATGATAAAGTAAGACAGCAATAAATGTGATAATTCACTCTGACTTCCTCCATAAAACAGTCCACATGACTCCTGCTGAATTGCTTTCATTTTTTTAATTAGTTCATGTTATGATCTCATATTTGCCTTTACTCTTCTCTGACAAATGAAATGGAGCTGTTTGAATCTTGTCTTGTGATAGGCATTTTTCAGTCTGCAAGTCATTCCTGCGGCTCTTCTCTGAAGCTTCTCCAAAGGTTAAACCTGTTGAACTGTTTTACACAAACAGCATAAAACCCAGCAGGTGATAAAGCCTATTCTTGTTTGATAACCACCTGTTCCTATGTGCAAGTATTGCACATCACCCCTATAACCAGAGCACAAACCTGATGGCACTTAGTGTCTGTGATGCTCTTTCCAGATGCACTGAATTCATGGAGAGACATTTGTTCTGTGGCATTCTTAATTTCTCTTGGTTACAAGATTGCATGTGCTGTATTAACACCTTTTCATGGTTCTAGCCAGTATGTATGAGCTTCTTCAACATTGATCTTACTCTTTTTTTACCATTTACTTCTCCCATTACTGATTTGCCACCAACAAATTTTGTAGCTCCTTCTAGGGCTTGCTTAGAAAAGTAGGGCTGAAAATTATTCCTGTGAAATGCAGGCAAACTGCTTATTATCTTAAAAATAATTTCCCACTTATCATGTCTTTTTAAACCAGTTAACTCCTTTCCAGTCCACCAGATGTTTGCTGGGTTGATTTGTTATTATGCTGGTTTTCACTGTGCCAGGGGAAGATGAGGCAAGAACCTCCTCACAGAATCACATCTGTTATCATTTTCATAAGCTCTTGTGAACTCAGCAGAAAATACCAGTTTAACAAGACATGTTTTCCAGAAAAGGATGCTCATTTGCCAGTAATAATAATAATATCTGCTTCAGCTGTTGATTAATTGAGTTTCTTTTTCTTTTTGTGTTTCTGTCTGGGGCTGGTGGGAGGTTGTGACTGCAACATGTCAAAGCCATCTTACTCTCTGTGAACTGGTACCCAGCATGAGCTATCTCTCTGTCCTCCAGAACCTCCCAACAACTGATGGAAATCAACATATGGGCACTTTGTTCATTCAGTCCTCTGTTGGTACCACTCAATGCAAGGCATCTCATCTGCTGGTTTAGAAAATGTTGAATTCAGGGGCTGCTGCTCAACACCATTTTGAGGGCTTGTTTTAAATGAGAATTATTTATCATGTTATGATCCCATGAGCTAGTCTCCTGTTCCCTCCCATGCTTAGCAAAATACTGTTATTGACAACTTCAAGATTTCTAACTTTTTTTTAAATTTTAGTATGTAGATATTTCCATTTTGTAAAGAATGAAAGACCTATGTGCTTATTAGCATATAGTAAATGTAAATTAAAATCCACATTTCAGTGAACAGAAAATTTTAATCTTTTTGACCCAATTGCGTTGAAAAGGAGTAATAAAATTTTCTAATATGTTTTGCTTTCCAGATTAAAAAAAAAAAAAACAACAAAACCAAACACCAACAAAATGTTGATGTGTTTAAAAAGCAAAAGTAATGATAAGTACAAGAGTGTGACTTTGTTTAATGACTACAGAGAAGCTGTTAGCACGCATATTTTTCATAGGTGAACAATGAATTTTTAGCGAACGGATTTCCCCAAGCTTTCTTTACAGTAAATGTTGTGCAGACAATGACTGTGTGCACTGGGTTCATTCATAATGTCTACAACACCTGTTTCCTCCTGTTTTTTCCAGCAGTTTTATTTGGAGAGCATGGGGAACTGGGATGATGTGTCACTAGAGCACGGGGTTTGGTGGGGACACGTGTATCGCTGTCATCGAAGTCTCGTTGGTGAATAACAAGTGTATTGTTCAGCACTTTAATGGGGAAGTTTAAATGCCCCTTAGAGCTGTGAATAATGTCCTTTCCTGAAGGTTCAACTTAGTATTGACTCCATGTCATCATACATGTGTTGCTGGAGCTCATAATAAACCCTTAGAGAGCTTGGATGCTTCATGGTTAAAGGATTCAAATACAAGCAAATATCTAGTCCTCTTCTCTTTTGAAATTGATCATTGTATGGGAAAGGCATCTCCTGGATCCATCAGCAAAGGAGGAGTTCCCACCACAATGCTGCTGGGGGGCAAGAGGTCATGCGTGGATTTTACCAGCTTCAATCCTGACCTTATCTCTTTCACTGTGTTGTGGGAGCCTAGAGGAGAGATAGGAGGATGAAAGGCATCTCCGAAGTCTTACTTTTCAATGGAAGAAATAAATTCCAGTTACACCTGGCAACACTCTCAGAACTTGGGGGAGCTTCATCCCAAATCAAGGCTGGCTTAGGAAAATCCATTAAATAAAAGTGTCTGAAAGCAACGTAGATTTTAGTTAAGGATATTAATTAGCTTAAAATGTGATTGGGAGGCACAGAGCTTATGCTTTAACCTCAGGAGCTTTGCTTTATTACAGTTTCAGGCTGATTACATGCAAGCGTCTCTGTCCACATTCAGTGTGCTCAGCTGGCTCATAAGGGGTAAAATGAGAAAATACTCAACCCTGAGCCACACTTCAGTTAATGTAAAAACAGACAGCAAACTGTATTCAAAGAAACAAGACTGGTTGGCTTGGAAGTCCTTCCATCCATATCTGGTCTTTTAATCTGCCTTTTGTAGCTGGGGCAGCTTGGCTCTGCTCTGTTCCCTCGGTCCCAAAAATGGAGTTTTCCTTGTGATGGTAGACAAGAATCTGCCATTTTCTCAGGCCTCTCCTTTGTTTCTTACAATTCCTGATTTTGGCACCAGGTTGAGTGTTGAATGAAAATATTTGGCCCTTCAAACTGGCAGAGCAGATCATCAACAACCTTTTAAGAGGCTTAGGAGGTGTCTGAGGCAATGCTGACTTGTGCTGCGGGTTGTCTTGGCCCTTTGTATGGGCTGTAATCCTGCAAGTGTAAAGCTCCGCTTGTCTCGGTTCCCTTGGTTTTCTGCCTGAAGTTGGCCTGGTTTTTGGAAGCAGGACACAGTCATGTCATGATATTTAGGCAGATGCCAGCAGGTCCATGGGAAGCCCTTGTGATGCTCCCCCTGTGCCAGCAGCAGCGAGGAGACAAACTTCAGCTCTGCAAGGAACGTGCACTGCGGACGCCGGCAGCTCCTCCAAGGTGCTGGGAAGATGGTCTTAGAAAATCCTTTTGGCATCACAGCCGGGCTTCTCCCTCCCAGTGCACACATTCATCCGCTCATTCATGGGTCTGTCAGCAGGTTATTGTCTCAGCCTCTCCTGAAGACCATACATCTTATGTTCAAGCCCTCAAATGGGCGGTGACCTTCTCTTCTTTCGAGTGTTGTAGGAATGACCTTTCAGCAGGGTACTTGCTTGTGTAGAGGGCTGACTGGGAAGATTTGGCTGTGCTAGGGCTTTGGTCCACGTTGGCCTGAAGGGAAAGAACAAGAGTCCTTTATTCTCGGGAAGGGATTCAAATTTTACTTCTGTGGTTCAAAAGTAACCTGTATGCATAAAGTCTTTAAATGCTTTCCACATGCAGCTCTTTCTCTATATAGAGCTATTCAAGCTACCACATTTGGTGGGGGAATTCTTTTTACAGTGAAGGAATATGATTGTTTGTTCCAATAATTATTGCTTCTTCTTTACCACTTAAAATAATACATTACAACAGGAGAACAATTACAGACTCAAGGAATGAAATCTAGGTCATAAAAGCATAACTGTTAGGGAAAAGACTTGAGTAAGAAGGTACATGTGTTTATTTCTTAGGAAAAAGGGCATATGCAGAATTTCAAAAGCCTATTTACTGATTTATTGTAGTGTTTCTTCAGCAGCATACTGAATGGATACCTGTAGCAGGCTAGCCAGTGAAATCATACAATAGGGGAATTTTCAGCTAAGAAAGTGATCAGTTTGAGTACAATTTGGCCCTTTAAAAATGTTTTAATAGCTTTTTAATGGATTATTAAAGGATTTAACAATTAGAAAATGACTTTGCACTGCTCTGGATCCTTTAGCTATGGGTTATGCCTGTGGTCATTTCTTGCCTCCTCTCCTGCAGCCAGCAAAGTTATCTTTATGTGAATAAAAATTTATTTGGAGAGAAAAGGGTGGCCTGGGGAATTCCTTCCCCATTATTTCCCTGGCCTGACAAAACCAAAGCTACCAAAGAAACCATTCTCAAAGCCCAGGGCTGGAGATCTGCTGCTGGAGCTGCTGTGGCCTCTGTCCTCCGTGGTCCCCCCCTTTGCCAGGTGTAGCATCTTCTCCAGGGCAGAAGGGCGAGGAGCTACAGCCAAGTGCATGGTTCCCACTGGTGATTCCACAGGACCTCAGGCAAGAGCAGGCACAAATCTTCCCACTGCTGAGCATCTTGTCTGGACTGCCACGTTGGGTAAGGTGCTTCAGGGGAACAGGAGAGATTTCAGAGGGATGCAAGAGAGCAGCTGTGGTATAGTCTGGCATTTACAAAAATCTTTGCTAGCTGTATCTTAAATACAGCATCCCAAACTGTGATACTTACTGTCATGAGATACAGCTCTTCTGGATATTGAAAGTATGAATTATTCTAAATACTCTTACAGTTGTCTTGTTTATGTTCCTGAAGCTGATCTGTGATGTTCCACCTGTTGAATCATTTTTATGGCAGAATATTCTTCCCTTTGACTCAGGGCAAGCGCCGTCCTTTCCCACCCCAGCGGACATCAGTATAAATCCAAGTCTGAGCGGAGCAGCCCATATCGCGCCTAATGCCGATAAAGCAAGGCAGCTTTAGAAACCTGCGCTTTTAACAGAGCCAGGCTGTCAAAGCGAGGAGAAACCCTCGTGATCCGCAGTTTTGCTTTAAAACGCTCTGGTACCCGCAAGCATCTTCCCGCAGCTCGGCCTGGCGCTCGATTAATTTCTATTTTGAAGCGTTTCTCCCTTCGTTCCGCCGCCCCTGTGTGAAACCCCTCCCCGGCGGGCCGGNCGGCCCCGCCGCCCCGGGCATGGCCGCAGCCCGGCCCCCAGAGCCGCGGGCAGCCCGGGGCAGGTGCCGGCCGCACCATGAGCCTCATGCTGTGGCGCTGGGAGCAGAACAACAGCACCATGAAGCTGGTAAGGAGCGCGGGGAGAAGCCGGGGCAGCCGCTGCTTCGGGGAAAGTTGTCCCTGCGCCGTTCTCGTGGGCGAGCGGGGACACCTGGGCTGGCAGGGCTGGTGCTGGACCGGTGTGCTCGCCGAGTGTTTTGCTATAGAGCCGCGATTTGTTACTCGGTAATTCAGATTTTGGGCTTGTTTAGGTCAGTCTGCGTGTTGTTTCCTGTCTGGAGTTAAGCTCGTTTGAAACCAAGGACTGAAGCATCAGTTACGTGTGTAGCTCTCCCCTCTCCTTTATTTATTGTCTTTCTTTTTACTGTTTTCTTCTTCTTGGAAGCAATTTTCTCTCAGTTTTGCTGGAATAATTTTGTCGGCTGAGAGCATTTTGAGTTTTGTTTACTCAACCGTTTTTAAATCCCCCTCCCTTTTTTTTCCCTCCCCCTTTCCTTTCTTCTCCTTTCCTGAAAACTATAACACCCGTCTGCGCCCAGTGAGTATAAAGTGTGTGGCTGCTCCGTTCCCCCAGCATAAATGAGCTCAGGAAACTCACATATCTGCCTGTCTGCTTGAATTATTGTCCGTACCAAGATATGAACTCTGATCAAAACATAGACTTCTCATCAACAGCTTTTTTTTTTTAAGCTATTCGATGTAAAAAATGTCAAGACAGTGTCTGTCTGAGATAGCTTGAAATGTGTTTTCTCTGTCTCTCTGGCAGATTATTTAAACAAAGAAAATTACATTTCTATGCAATTTTTTAGAAGGAAGATTTATTTTCCTGAGAAATTTATAATAAAACCCGAGGATTTGCTACAGGTCTAATCCTTTAGCCTTTATGTGTGAAAACTCTGTTGAAGTCCATGTGGGAGTTAAAGGTTCCCAGCGCCTCTTCCTATCAGGCTCTGCAATCAAAGAAATTTATAGTGCGACCAGTAATGTAACAATCTCTGTTTTTGCATACTTTCTTTGCAAGGAATGAGGCGATAAACACGTGTTAGTGAAGGAGTATTCAGTTCTGGATACAACAGCAGCCCTTCACGTGGGATCAGATCGTTTCGGATATTTCACACATGAGTAGCCCCTGGAATAATGAATTTGTGAGCTGGCAGTGGAAGTTGGCGGCTTTGTGTGGGGGTTGCCCAAGCCTGGTTCCAGCTGAAGCCAAGTATTTTGGGAGGGAGGTTAAAGTGAGTCCTTTCTCTCGCTTTTCATATGCAAAGAGCCCTTTAGGAAGCATAAAGAGCTTATGTACACAGGTGTATCGCGGAGTCTTTGCATATCCATTGGGTTTAAACCAAACTCTGCGTAACAGAGATTGCTGAGGGTGAGCTGATTGCGGCTCTTATGCCAACAATAGCCAAATACATTCTGCTGAGGGTTTTGGGTGGTGATGGCAAGAACCACTTTGTGGCTGCAAGCATAAGATTCAGGGTGTGGAAGCTTAGGGTTTTTTTCAGATTTGTAATACAGGGCTTTGCAGGCAGCCGGGGGTAAATCTGTTTGCCTGCTGCTATGGTGGAGTCCCCAAATATCAGAACCTGCAAGGTTTACTCAGTTAAGTTTGCAAAAATTGTGGTGTTGCCGTGAAAGCGCAATGTGAAATAAGTATCTCATTCTGCTGAAACTCTGTGTTGGTAACTCGTCTTCCAAAATATTGTCCTTGAATAAGTTTGGGGGGTGGTAGCCTAATTTTTGTCACATACCACTGTACAATGCATTCAGCTCCCATCTTGTCATCTTGAATTATCTGCAAAATACAAAGCTGCTTTTATTCTTGGTATATTTCCTGGGCAATCATGACAGGTTTCTTGCCAGTCTCTCTGGAGCATGTTGATGCTGATTACTGGACATTTAGAGGAGTGGCCAGACAGTAACCAAGATAATTTTGTCTTTTGAATAGACTGTGTCTACTTTCTAAGATATTGCCAACTTTGGGGAGAAAAAGTATGAATTGTGTATCTTGCTCTTAATCATGATGAGTGGCTTGTGCATGGCTGATAAGCCTACTGATTTTGACGCCAGAGGTCTTATTCCTGGGCTTCTAAAAACAAAAGTTTAATTCTGATTTTCTTTCTGTTTTACATTTGGAAGTAGCAAAACAAAATTTCAGGGCAGAGTGTAACACCTCCCTCTCTTTTTTTTGTTACACTGTTCTGAGTCAGCTACACACCTTATGCAAACACCTTTTTTAATGTAATCAAAACAAGGATCGTTCCCACTCACTGTTTTATGAATTCACAAGGGGTAATATTGTTTTTGTGGTGACTGAAGGTTGTAAAAAGCATGTGATCCTTTTTCTTTATGCCAAGTTCAAATTGTCCCGTACATATCCTACAAGCGCCGAGCCTTGTAGGACGTGTATACAATGTATACAAATACGTTTCAGCCTTTTACAAGGTTTTTCCTACTATTGTATCACTAGAAACATGCTAACCTATCTGTATGTGACTGGCAGTAGATAACCTTTCCGGGGTGGGTTTTCTTTTGTGGTTGTTTTTTTTTTTGTTTTGTTTGTTTGTTTGTTTGAGTTTGGTTTTTTTTTTTTTTGTTGTTGTTGGTTTGGTTTGGTTTGGTTTTTTTGAGCCTGCAGTCAACTAATGAATAAAAACTGTCTTCTCAAAAAGAAACGTTCTGGGTCTGACATGGAGTAATAAATGGCCCCAGGATAAGCCAGTTTTGAAAGGTTTTTTTCTTTTAATGGAGTAAAAGAAGCTTGACTGAAGAGCCACAGTATGTACCATAAACAAAGGTGTTTATAAATCAGGTTTCAGATGCATCAACATTTGAGCTTTTTAGGATTTTATTTCATGTAGTTTATTTGTAACTTTTTTGTTTGTTTTTAGGAGAAGAGTAGCTTTTGTCTATTCTCATTTGGGGTTAGACTTCTCAGTTATACAGAGCTGGAGAAACTGGAGGCTGCTCAGTTTTCCCTGTCACCTTTACCCTCTCTGTTTTCAGTTTGTAAAATTTGAATCGTATTAAGCAGATATAATTCTTTTATGACTTTTCTCTCCCTGTAATTATTTTCTGTTTTGATTTTAAAATGCTGAATAACATGAGAGAAAAGAAACGTGCATGTCTTTGCATGAGCACATTATATAAAGACACCTGTGACTTATGAGCAGGACCAGATTCTCATTTCCACAGCAGCACACAGGCTCTGGGTGTGGATGGACCTCAGTGTACACCCAGCCATAACTTCTGCCTGGCTGCAAAGGTGAAAAGTGTTTGTGTTTGCTCGAGGGGGCTGAGGAGGATGGAGGGTTCAAGCAAGGATGGTGTTCCCATCCTTGCCTTTGCTCCATAGAAGACCTTGAGATGCAAGTGGGAAAATTGCTCCTGCTGAAGGTCAGGAGCTGCAGGAGGATGTGGGCCGTGTCTTCATCCCATACCCTGTGGGTGATGGAAGGTGCTGCTCCATATGGGCTGGGGAAGAAGGAATATCTCCTGTTCAGCACCAGCCTGAACGTGTGCCAGGAGGTGAATTGTGCAGCTGGATCAGTACCTGAGGTTTGCAAAAGGTAATGGCCCATAAATTGGGTAAACCACTGGATTTTTAAATCATGTTCTTGAAAAAAAAAGAAGTTCTTGTAAAATTATGAGTGAATTCAAAATCTTCTCTGTGAAGAGGCTGCTAAAAGGTTTATATGTATAAAATTTCAGTCCTGGTTTACATATGACTTCTCCTTCTATTAAACATTTCCCTTTAATGCTCTTATCTCTGTGTGCCTTCTGGGCTGATGTGTAGCATACAGCAAAGGGAACATACTTATTTGGAAGAAACACTTCATTCTGGAAGAGATTTTCAAGTGCTTAACTTAAAAACTGCAACAGAAGAATTGACTGGGCTGATAAGAGATTTGCAAAGTTATGATTTAATAGGCCTGTTTTTGCTAGCTGACTGAGCAATACTTTTCATTAAGTAAGGGAAAGAATTCCTGCAGTTCCCTAAGCTTTAGCCATCTATATTAGTGACTTATAAGCAGTTTATTTGAATCGTCGTAGCTGATTATTGACTTGATGTTGGAATCGGATCACAGCCTGTTACTGAGACTTTCCAACCCAAAAAGTGTGGAACATCAGCCAGTTGTTAGATGTCTAGATCGAAGGCTTAGCTGCTGGCACTCTACAAAGATTAAAATAAATAGCAAAGTGTAATTCAGTGTTTCATAAGTTAGGATATGTCTGAAAAAGGCTGTTGCATGTAATCATACGTTCCCCACACTTGTATTTAATCACAGTAGGGAAATGTTCTTTTGACACAAAAGCCTGTGAGCAGAGAGTGTGTTGAAAGAGCACACACATCTTTTCTCTGAGGATGAATTGGGAGAGGGCAACACAACTGTGAAGTGCAGTGTCATAAGGCTGTGCAAAAGGCAAACTGACAGGTATCAGGAAAGGTGCTTTCAGTAGAGTTAAGGAGGTGTGAAAGCAGTGAAACTACCAGGAGGCAGGTGAAACCTCACCTGGAATGTTACACACAGTTGTGGTACCATTTATGGAAGATCAGTGCAAAGGAAACGAGGGCAGTTGGGTTGACCTAGAGAAAGGAAAATCTGTTTTTTTGATGCTCCTAACCAGAAAAACAAGGACAACGTGGGCATGTGAGTATTCTCTGTAAAGACATCAAAATACAGCAGGGTGCTTCTAATCACCACAGCAGGGACTGAAAGACTCTTTCAAAGAGGGAAAACTCAACGTGCCTTTTAGGAGAGACTTGGATCATTTATGACAGCACCTGTATCACATAGTTAGTTAAATTGCCAGATACGGGTACTATGTGTGTGAGCATGCATGCCAGGGACAACCCACCACACTGTTTCTTCTGTGCAATATATAGATACTTAAATATTATAAAAATGTTAAATATCAACAATTGTGTTAGTTATTTAAGTAAGGAGTTGATGTCATTAGAGAAATCAAAGGAACTAGGAAACAATTTTAATCACGTGAAAATGATTTAATGTGCATATTCAGATCTTTATATGTCAAGATAAGCAAACACCATATTATGACTCTTGTTACATATCACATTTCAGTGAAGATATCATTAAAACAATATATAAGGAGCTTCAGAAATGCAAATCTAAAAGTGTAGGTAGATGCAGTATGTTGCTTGGTTTAGGCTTTCTGAAATATTCCAGATTAATCTGTTTTGTCTGCCTTAACTTAGAATTCAGGTGTAGAGATTTGAGCCTCATTTAATTCTGATCTGTGATTATGGCAGTAAACAGACTGGAAAGGGATTTGAGATAGTTGATCCTTCAAAAAACATTTCTGTTCTGGTACAGGATGCATTTTGGAATTGCCACTTCATTGTAGTTTGTTTACTTCTTTCCCCTCACAGGATACTGAGGGAAGATTAAAAAATCATATACACTGGTCTAAAAACCTTATTATTCCTTTTACTCCTGTTGGGATGTGGGTTTGTGCTAAGTCTTGCTTTTATTGTAGAGCACAGAGGGGTAAATGCAGATGGTGTTTAATAGCATGTGAGAGTGGTGGTTTATTTTTGTAATCAGTGTCAGACTTCACTGTTACAATGTCCTGATTAATGTAAGATTTTCACTGTTTTCATGAATATCAAGTGTTAAAACTGCTTGGCTTGCATTCTCTTGTTCTTGGTGCAAGGCTGCCCCCAAGTTCTCCTGCAGCCTCACCTGCTCTGACTCTCACAGCCTCTTCATGTGCATTTTTGGGGTTGTTGCCAGCCCCTGTGTTGGCTGCTCTGCTCCTCTTCCCCAGTGTTCTCAGCAAAGAACGTCTTACTAGGAAGTTTAAATCAGCCTGATTCTGCCCAGGTCATTTTCTGTACCATTTCTAGTCTGAATTTCTCCTCCTCGAACATAAGAGGCAGGAACTGTACAAGATGCTTCAGGTCAAGTCTTACCAGGGCATTGTACATTGTATAAGGTTTTTAATATGTCCTAATTTAACAGTTTTGCTCGTGAGTAAGCATGAAGTCTCTCAGTCAGCCAGTACTTGCCTTCTTTTATTAGCAGGTAGTTCGTGATTAGGGCTATCATGGCAAGGCTGTGACTGCTCAGATGTTTGCTGTGTTACCTTTCTATCTGAAAACTCTTACTTCAAATATGCTTGTTCATTGTCATAATGGATCAGCTTTTTCATTTTGAAATGGCAAACATTAATTCCTTTATAGATTATCCGAGCACTTGCAAATTTTATTATAATGATCATAATCTTGTCTAAGAATAGTGACCCTACATAACTTTTGTCAGGGTAGGTACTGTGAGAGTGAAGGAGGGAAGATGATTTTGGTGTGGAAGGGTTTCACGAGGGTTCTGAACTAAGCAGTAGTTGTGTATCTTTCTTTATCAGGATCTTTTACAATGGAGCACTCCCGGGTATCCGGTTGCAGTTACAGGAGCGGTGTCACTGTTCTGGCATCTCACCCCCGTGCCCAGGTTGGAATGTGATAATGATCACCTGTGAAACAGTTGGGCATTGTAAAGCCAGCTGATTTTCTCCTCTCTGCCTTTGCATTCAGAGATTTGCCATAAGGGCTGTTTCCTTTTTCTAAGAAATCTTTGGAGGTTTTTGTTTGGTTTTTTTTTAATGACCAGGATGCAGGTAAATAACTCGGGCTCAGAATTTGACACCAGTGGATTCAGGACAGGCCATGTGAAAAGACCAATACTTTCAAAGGCTTACCTGACTTTGGCTTGGTTTTGGTAGAGGCTTCCAAAATCATGCAAGTGCTACTTTGTTCTCTTGTGAGACATGCTTTAGAATTCAGAAGGTAGAAATATTTGTTGTTTGATTTTGGCTTAAGACATCACAGTGGAAAATTTACATTAGGAGAGGGTCCACAATACAGGATACCAGGACTTCTGGGGTTGACATGTCTGTGGGGAACAATTAGTCTGTTCTGGCCTTCTGTAAAAATCATTTCCACGACTAAGTATGGACTTAGGAGACCAATTCGTGGCCTTTTGAAAAACATTATTTAAATCTTGAAGGGATTGCCTAGATTAGTTTTCTGAGATCACAACCAAGGTGTATCAGGTGCTGCTGATGGTGACGCTGATGCAG
The DNA here is from genome assembly GCA_013398175.1 of Climacteris rufus. Lineage (NCBI taxonomy): Eukaryota > Metazoa > Chordata > Aves > Passeriformes > Climacteridae > Climacteris > Climacteris rufus. The sequence continues at coordinate 1,416,853 of VZRZ01008454.1, read as the reverse complement.
CTCTTGTCCTGGGGGTGTGTAGTGTAAACATGTCTAAGAATTATTATCTAAATAAACAAGGACTGGGACGGGTGACAGGCATACAGAGAAGTAATGAGATTTACTCAGTGCTGAAAAGTGTTTTCCAAAGATTAAAAGGAAATACACCTGCCACACTGGGCACCTTAGTCTCTTGTAAATACGATTCTTTTCCTGTCGTTTCAACACCATGCATTTAAAATATTGCAACTGTTGCCTGGTTGGCTTTTTTCCTTTGTTGAGAGAGAATGGATGTGTTTAATTAGGTACCTTGCCCTCACATCCACATCTAATTCTATCTCTATCCCCACATAACCTGTCCTTAACTGATTAACAGCTACAGCACAGAATGGCTTTTGCTGGCAGGAGAGAAAGCCATCAGGTCTCTCACTTTCTTTGATGCATTTATATTGCATGCTATGTGATTTTTCCATTTTGGAGTCATCAGCTGCTGGACCAATCCTATTTCTACTCCTGTCCACAACAGAGCAGTAGAAGGTGTGTGCTCCTGGGGGAAGGCATGTGGTGGGTGTTTATGGGACAAGCTGAAATCATTGCTCTGGTAGAAGCAAGGGTGAAGGTGGTGCTGATTGTTGGGTCGTTTTGGGAGCTGCCTGCACTGCTAAACACAGGTGATCTTCCCATGGGTTGTGGGACCTTAGGAGACTTGCTGCCTTGCACTGGAGGTCACATCCTCCTTGGACTACTGAGGTGTGTGTGTGGTGACTCTAAGAAGCAGATGAGAAGTTTAATGCAGACTTGAGTGGGTGCTTGGGAGGCCTTCCTGTAAGGTTGTTCGTTTTGTACACAAATAGAAGTACACAGAAATATACTGATGGTCACTTTGAGCTAAAGAGAAAATGCTTAATAATAATGTTCAATAATTTAGTTTGTACTCAGAGGTAAAAGGGCACCTTTAATCCAAACCACAGCAATGGCTTTCTTTTTATGATGTACTTAATGTTGGGTTGACTATCCATTCACAAGCAAATATTTCTGTTTTATAAAATAAAGATCCTTTAATGTCATTTTGAAGGCAGAGTGATTGGCTGTGTGTGTTTAACAATAATGTGAATGGGGCCATGTGTTGGGTTCAATTTGGTGTCAGCTGTTCATTGCTGATCTTTGACTGGTTAATTTAATGTTCTCTGACATTTGCTCAACAAGCTTTTTTGTTGTTTTGGGTTTTTTTCTTTGTTGCTGACAAGTGACTGTCGATGATTTGACTGATGGGGGAATAAGGGAGTCTCGAGGTGGCGTAAAAGTAGCAAGAGATACATTTGGGAACCATGGATCATTTGCTGAATGTAGGAAAGGAGAGGGAAATTTTTAACCTCGTGTAAAAGTTAGGGTTTATTACTTTGTTAGACATCTGCTTTACTGATGCTAATTGTGTTTAATCCTTCTTGGGGGTGGAGGCTGGTCTCAGGGCTGCTCAGTACTTTTGTGAGGTCTGCCAGTCTTTGCTGCCCTCATGGAAATATCAGGCTGCTAATCTGATCTTTGGGTTATTTGCTTTTTGAGACAAGCATCTGCAGAGAATTGGGAAAATAAAACGTTGTCAGTGCGAAGCAGGTGTCTGTGAACAATGTGCAAAGCCCTGCCTTATCCCTTCCCCAAGCATTGTCACATCATAGTTTATATAAAGAGTAAAGGATCACATTAAATAGACACAAATGTTTACAACACTAACTCATTTAGACCATCAGAATACTTTAATGTGCTATTTGCTACCAGTTATACTAAAAAAAGGGAAAGCTGATAGTGTAGAAATGCAGAAACAGATGTCCTGAATGCACTTACATTATCTGTAAATGTTTCATTCAGAATGTGTTGCTGAGAGCTTACTTTCTGCAATATTGATTGGCAAAACACTGGACAACATCAGCATAAAAAGCTGCACAGACTTTGTCCCTTAGTCAATGGAGAAGTCTGATTTAGAGTACCAAATATCAGCAGTATTCCCTGCTGTGTTTTATACCACACAGACTCTTGGGTTTTGTTTGTTTGTTTTTGTGCAATCTCAATATCTAAGATTGCTCATTTTTCAAGTAATCCTGATTTTTACCAGTTATTGCTAAAGATAGTTCATACTCAATTATTTCTTTGGTCAACTGTGTTGTAGTTGTAGTAGTAGTAGTAAATTTTTCCCTTATTTCCCTTATAAAATGAGGTTTGAGGACCTTATGCCAAAATATCCCTCAAATCCTCTAGGAGTTTCTGCATCGTAGTAAAGAGATCTGTTTCTTTTGAAGGCATTACTGTTTCAACTTACTAGTATTCTTCACACTGCGTGCTGGGAAATGTTAGTTCCTGGTGTTTCTGCATTCTCTTCAGGAATACCTCTGCACGCCTCTTCCAAATGAATCTCTGGACTTCTTCTTATGTTCTAAAAATTAAATTGTGCTCTGATTTGTTTGGTTTCTTCTTTGGGATCTCCCAGGTCAGTGCTGGGGTGAGAGTGGATGAGCTGACAGTAATTTCCGTAAGGATCCATTTTTCCCAACGCCTACTGTAGATATAAATTTGCCCTGTGGAGCAGAGCAGCTGCTGCCTTTGTCAGCTCCAGTATAGCTCAGTAAGATGTTTTTTCTTTATTGGCCTTTGTGTCAGAGTCACTCTGATGGGGACAAGCCTGCACTCCTTTGATTCATGCCTGGAAGTGTCGCTCACCTCCTTCAAATGATGTCCGTGTGTGAGCGCCATGGGGCTGGCCCAGAACCACGCGTTAATTGTCACTCGCCTGGATCTGTCCCTCTGATGTTCACAGGGTGTCACCACCCTGTATTCCTTGGAATGATTTCTCATTTTGCTGAGGCTGCCCTGTGTCATCTAGTGTCAGATGCAGCCAGGGGTGAAAGGCTGATGCCAAAGCTGTCTTGCTCTTCAAGGATCCAACAGTGATGGCTCAGGAGGAAACCTGCCCAGATGTCTCCAGCAGGTTGTTTGTAGAGATAAAAATTAGTAATTCATAACATCTTAATCACTGTGAGACTGCATAAGCAAAACTGGCAGTGAAAGTGTTGCTAAAGGTGTAAAACAAACCCTGCAAAAATGGCAATACGGGGGAATTCAGCAATTTAATTGCCACTGCTCAAAAAACAACAACAAAACCAAACAAAAAAAGCCCCACAAAACCAGAAGAACTGCAAACAAATAAAACCCCCCAAATCCTAGCAATGAGCTACTTTTTCTTTTAGGTTGTTTTAATAGTACTTTCAGTTCTAGTTCACAACTCTACCATCTGCCCATGGCTTAATTAATTTCTTACAATTCAAGTTTTAGATGATTCTCTTAGCCTGCCTTTTGCAAAAAATGGCATGTAACCTAAAAACTCAGTGTAGTGCTACAGCAGCTGTTGCAACTCTCTTTTTAAATCTTTTTTTTTGCCTCTTTATGAAGCTTTTAAGATTATGCAGATTGGACTGTAGGTAACAAGGAAATGGACAAGTAATGTTATAAATATTAGTTGTTTGATGAGAAAAATAGCCAACCAGTCCTGATAGCTCTTTTTTCTTTTTTCACCTCCTAGCATTAGTCTCTCTGTGGTTAATTTATTTCTGAATCAAAATTTTGTATCTGTGCATAAGTCACTATTTTTTCTTCTGTCTTCAACTGGCAGCATGCTCTTTGTTCTGCATTCCTCCAACCCTTGCTCCAGGCAAAAAAGAATAACTGATGTTGCTGATGTCCCTCAGCCTTGTTTCTGTGCCGGTAGGCTCTGTCCTCTGAATGATTACCAGTAAATTGCTCTGATTTTATCTGCAGCTAAGCCACTGTTCTTATCTGATGTTTCTTTAAACCATGCTTAGTTTCATACATAGTTGGGTTTTCATCTGCATCCTGTGGGAACATTTGACCACATATATAGCATGGATCAAAGTCTTGTCTGAAGGAAAATTAAGCATTTATCAAGTTAAAAAGAAAGTCAAGTGTTTGATTTCTATGGATCCCAATAAAATGACCACAAAGATTAGTTGCAGCAGTTTATTCCCTGTAAATTCCATATAATTTTTCTTCTCATTAAGCCTTTTACTCAGCTAATTTTAGGAACATAAATTTGCTGGAGTAACACTTCCCTAGGTGTAGGTGTTCAGGCAAAAGCAGGATTAAATGGGAAACTAAATGCAGGATATCAAGCAGAGAAAGGGATTGTGTAGGTGTGAGTGAAATTACATTGGAATTTGAGTGATGGAGGTCCCACTGAGGGTAGTCTGCTGTCACTGCCTTGTGCTTTCTGAATTTTCCAGAGCTTGCGGGTCTTTTGATCAGCCTTCTTGCTGCCATATCATTTTTACAGGACTATTAATAAGAATAGAAATATTTAAACCATCTGCATTTTAAAAAGGGATGTATGAACAAAGATCATAAGGAACTGATAATAGTGTTAGCCTAGTGGGTCATACTGTTCAAGACTTGGAAATTCCCATTGAATATCTCTATGTTAAAACTCTTTCTGCTGTAAATAGATGAAACCTACAGTTGATCTGCCTCATGGCAGTTCTGTTATGGGATTGTGCTATATATATTTCTGAAGAAAGCTTCAGAAGCAGAGCAAAAATTATTCTTTTTGCTTGAATGATTTTTGCAGGAAGGTACAAAAGGCCTTCAAGGGGCCCATGGCTGTGCAAGGAGGCTCCCAGGCAGAGATGCCCAAACCTCCTATACTGCTGGGAATTGTGCCTATACTGTCATTTCTTGATCAACCACAAAATATAGATTTAAATTATTAATTCTAGTCTGCTGTAACTTTTACTTTACTGGATTTTTTTGGTTTTTGTAGAAGGCTGTGTTAAAAGTTCGGTATCAGACTTTTGAGCAAAACCCTCCAGCATTGATTTGAATTGCCAGATCAATGAAAACATGGGCTGGTGTCACTTTAGTGAACCTCTCTAATTAGGAGCATAGGATTTACCATCACAGATCAGGCCAGTGGTTTACTGAGTCTATGAGCATCCTGCCTGCAGCAGTGCCCACACCAGCTGGCTTGGATGGAAGTAGCATCCCCCCTCTCTCCTTTCCCAGCAAGGCATGAAGTCACTGGGAAATGAAGAAGCAGAATTTTGCTCTTGTATCATGCAGAGGATCATTCTTCATCCCAAAGAGAGTGAATTGGTAACTGTGGTCTTGGCCAGCATGTCTGTAAGTGACCTTTAGGGATAAAAATACTAATTTTTTAGATAGTCCCAAACTAAAGTTAGGTACAGAGGTTTACTCCTTCCTGTTAGGAGGGGTATTTCTTAATTTATTTATAAATTGAAGAGGTCTTTGTGACACAGACTGTAGTGGAGAAAGGGGAACTAAAGTTTTTGCTGTAACATCTGTACTCTAGAGCTTTTTTCATGTATTACCTTAGTCTGCATCATAGCAGGGGACACTGTACTTCTCTGCCCCTTTAAGTCTGATCTGGTGCCAAATGTGTAGTAGCTTTAACTATTACCAATTTTCTTCTATCTAATTGGCATATAGATCATGATGCAGAAAGCACTCCCAACCTTTTAACTGGAAGCAGGAGGAACTAAGCTGGAAGCAGGGTCAGCATTGACAATTTAATCTAATTTAGAAAGTTATCAGTCAGGAGAAGATTCAGTTAGATTTATATCTGTGAAACAGATGGCCAACTGCAAGACCATTAGATTAGGTTTGTTATGTTTGTGGAAATTAATTCAGCACTTTATTTTTTTGTTTGGGGAAGAAAAAAAGAAACAACTATTATTATTTGGTGAGTGCTTAGCAGGAACAATTTATAAAGATGACCTTATTTCCTGTGAAATATGGCAGGCTTCTGGTGATCCCAGTGCATGCAGAAAGCTTTTTGCTCTAGCCTGATTACTAGGCTGTGTGGCAATATAGCGAATGACAGAACAAAATCAAAAATGCTTCCACTTATGTCTAAATGATTGTTAGCATATTCAAATGCAGGACTTTTACCTCAAGATCTCATTAACAAAACATTTAGGGCCAGACACCTGTGTGGGCTGCATCCCCCCATCTGTATGTTGATGCAAATATAGGAATATCTTTCTTTTTCCATACTGGAAAGTGAGGACTAGATTTTGAAAATGCTGAAGATCTGGCACTTGTTCAGGTTTTGAAAAAGTATCTGAAGTTTTCTGAAGAATTAGTTATTTATTTTGGTAGCTATGTGAAAGTTGAGCTCTTGGGATTATCTGGCTCTAATGGGATGCTGGACCCTTCTGAGATTCTTCGTCTTTTTGTGCATTTTTGGGATGGAGCCGTTGCCACACAAATTATTGCTCAGATGTCACAAAGTATTTTTCGGTATTTTAAAAATGCAGCTTAAAATAAAAATAGGTCTTTTAAAAGTAGGTCACACCTAAGATTTGTCTAGCCAATTGTCACATTTCTGACAGAGCACAAGAGCAGGAGGAGCATTAGAAGAGCATCAGAAATAGAAACATGAGTAGAATATACAAAAACTCTTTGGAAAGATAATTGGCTCCTTCTCATTCTTACCATCAATAAGCTTTAAAAATAATGGAATTAATATGTAATTCTTTAACTACCAACTTCAGTACTCTACAGTCCTTCAGCATTGGTGTTCAGAAGAGTTCAGTGTGCACTAACTGAGACTTGAGTACCTGCTTGAAGCAATCATGGTCAAGTCCTTGCTCAAGTGTGGGTCTTGTTTTCTCCTTGCTTAGTTCCTTCCATCTCCAGATTTTGCACTGCTCTTGCTTGGCAGATAAAGTGATGAATAGGTTGTTGGCCTTCCTAACTCAGTTGCAGTGATTTTTCATCCATGTGTTGGTTGCCTGTTGCTTTATGTTGTTCCAAGTGCTAGAGACCACTACCTCTTGCCAGCTTCTGGCAGCTTGAGGCATTGCCTCTCGTGAAAAGTCTTGGACACTGAACTAAATTACATCTTACAGAGTGAGAAAGGTAGTGCAGACGACTTACTCTTTTTTGAGTGGCATTAGACACTCTGTTTGTGGGAGAGGAGGATGTTTGGCTGGTGACTTCAGTGTTGATAGGGACCCAGGCTCTGGTTTTGGAATCTCATTTTTGTCCATCAAGCACTAAGCAGACCCAAAAGGGAATGTTGGCTGGTCCTTCTTGGCTAAAAGAGGGCTAGGATTTGGTCTCTCAGGCGAGCCCAAGGCCAATTTCTGTAATTCCCTAATCCCCACAGCAAACTGATTTTGTTAAAAATTAAGAAAACGTTTTGCATTGTTTCCTGGCTTTGGTATTTGGATCAGATAGCTTCCATCTTCATACATTGCTGGGACTCAAAAGGGTTTAGTATCATGTGCCTTGGAAACCAATTTTACTTTCACTTGGAGTTGCTTCACAGCTGTGAACGTTGTTTTGATGAATTAATCCTCTAAGCAATCAAGAGAAAATGGAATAGGGGAGTGAGTTTGTGCTTACAATGCTACATGGCTAATCAGGTTCCATTTCCAGCCCTCTTCAGATTATTATCTCTTGGAATCTTTTCCTTACCCTTTGGTTCTCAGAGTCCAATCCAGCAGTGATAGTTCATCTGTTTTGATCCCTCCTGCAGCCATGGCTTTCTGCCCAGAGGAGATGATACTGCAAACATACAGATTTGTGACCCCAGGTGAAAAATACCAATGAAATTACAGCAGCTGTTTGGAACAGCCTCTCATACCTTTTCCAAATACAGAAAATGAGTCTGTCTTTATTAGAGAAGTTTAGAAGACTTATTTACTGTCACGGGCCAAGTGTGCCAAGACTACATTGAGTTTTGGGAACTGATCACTGAGTGTTGGATGCTTATGGCACAAGCTCTAAGGCTGAAGCAGTCTGAACTGTCTCCCTCTTGTCTTCAATGGTCAGGGCTTTGGGGGAACACATGCACAATTCCCCCTTCTCACACTCACCCTGTGCCTGTCTGCATTAGCAGAGCTGTTGCTCACAGCACAGTCCTGAGCACATCAGAGACTCAGCCCCCTGAGCTGTTTGGGTAAAGCAGCTACTCCATGTCACAGTACATCATGTTCTCTTCAAACTCCATCAAAGGCCCACTCATCCTTCACCTCCCCAAAACAAACACCCACCTCTGCCACGGGGAGGGGGCTTTGCTGGGGGGAGAGCTGGTGTGGAGACAGTGTGGCTCCCAAGCTGTTTGCTTTTCATGGAGCAGTTAAAAGAGCTGCATAGATTTGACTCTGGCAGAAGTGTGCCTTTTGAAAAATCAACAGTGAAAATGTCAGACATCTATCCTTCAGCTTGGCAAGAGGGGAGGTGAAGCAGCCATTGCTTCTCACCTTGGCAACATCGGCTGGGTTATTTTTTTTACTAGAAAAAATTCCAGCCAAGCATCTTACAAGTGCCAATTCTCTGTGTTTTTAAGGAATGCCAGCAACGTGGTCAGACTATGGAATTAGGGCTGACTTGCACATGGTGGGGTCCTGCCAGAGGGCAGGCAGTCCTTGCTGTACCAGGATGTGTGTGGCCACTCCAGGTCTCATTCAGCCTGATGCTTTTTAGCTTGCATTTGTGATAGATAAAACCTGCAGACTTTGATTGATATTGTGAATGCTCCAAAATTCTAAAAAGGGATATGTCTGGAGATTTTTGTCCTGCAAAACCTAGGGTTTCTGTTCAGAGCATAGATTTCCACAGACATTAGGAGCATTTAGATGAAGAGGGTTCTCCTATAATATGTAGAAAGTCTCCTGATTGTGTAAAAAATCCCAAAACAAAACAATCAAACAGAACCCCAACAATTCTTTAGTAATTCTTTTAATGCTTACAGTGTCCAACACAAAAGACCTGCCAAACTTTATTCTTGCTGTAAATAGCTTCATTATTCAAGAGTGAGTTTATGAAATATATTGATCCTGTTTGAAATTGATGCCAAGCATTGGAACCCTGTGTTAGAGACAGTAGTAAGAGAAGGGAGCAGTGGGGGTGTAAGGGAAGAGCTGCAGGAGGGTGGGAGTTGTAAAATGTGGCAGTGTAAGAAATGTGAGCACTGTGCATGCATGTCTTCAGCTAAAATTAACCACCCAAGCTTCACATGCCAGCATATATATAATCATTTAACTGTGGATCCCTTGGGAAGGAAGAGCAAGCTGGACTGGAGCAGTATATATTAATGTTAAATATGCCAATAAGTAGTATGACTTTCCAGGTCCCTGTTCGTGGGAGAAGTAAATTTTCCTGTGACCATTATAAAACAGTAAGCAGCTCTTGGCTCCTAGATCATGGCAGTGGTGCTGTTAAACAGTAACTAACTTCAGCCTTAGAAGTGATTTTTTTTTTCTTTTCCCTTTCTTCTGCAGCTTCTTATGATTTTCTGTGGTTTCTCTTTGGAGTAGATATGCATCACCTTTACAGATAAGCCCTTTTCTGTTGCTGTTTGTGTGTGGTAGTAGATGTAAATGGGTTTTATTTCGTGTATGAGAACTGTGATACTTGGAAATAACTTGCTCTGCACTTAAAGTGACTTTTTAGAAAACACTGAAAAAAAATAGTGCATTTGTTTCTTTGTGCTGTGAGGTAGATTATAATTTGTTTGTTTGAGATCAAATCAGTTGTTTCACTGTGGCCAAATGTGACTTGGAGTGGGTTTTGCTGATCAACTCGGTGCACTAAACTCCATTTCACTTTGGGATATGCGAAGGAATCACTGCAGGTGTGAATGCAATCTCGTTTTATTCAGGGCTTCATGGGGTTTGTTGCAAGGGGGAATAAGAGAGCAGCCACCTGCTCGGCATGGTGTGTGGCTCCAGCTTGACAGGGATTTGTGTATGGCAAACGTGGATAATGGGAGCATTGAGAGCGGAGCGTGCCGGATGCCAGCACAATCACTGTCCTTGCTTCACCTTCCAGGCTGCTGCAGAGGAAAATGCTGCTTTGGGGCAAAATATTTAGGCCTCTGTGTAGGCAGCACCTGTCAGTAATGGGGTTCAGAAACTACAGCTGGGGGGATAAAGGAAATCTCTCTTTTCTCCTCTTTTATCTTCTTTTATATTAAATATAGTAATATATTCAGGAGGGTGCTAGCTGGGCAATTGAAAGTGTGATGCTCGTTTAGTGTCCACCAAAGATTTGCTCAAAACAAACTCAAGAGCCAGCGTTGCCTGCCCTGAAGTGTGGACAGTCCAAGGCTCTATTCTGGGAAAGGTTTTGAGCCTGCTAAAATTGACACATATGCTTGGCTCTGTGTGCTGTGAGTCAGCCCCTTGCTTTTGAATAGTAGTCATATGCATGAGAAAAGCACCCCTCAGTCGGGAATAAGGCTTTAAAGAGAGAGAAATAAGTAGTCCCAGTGGTGTTTAAATTACCCATTTCTCTATTTAACTTCCAAAGGGTAATTAATGTACACCAGTGTCCAGTACAATGTAATATTCAGAAGAATATTCCCCACTAACTGGGTAATAATTCAAAGCCGTTGCAACAAACACTTGCACATCTGAGCAACATAAATCGTTTAGTTGCTTTAAGAAATAAAAAAAAAAAAAAAACATTGTTTCCCTAGAAATGTGGGAACCTAGTAGGAATTTCAGATGGTTACAGCTCAGTGCTCAATAGTTAAGGATAACTCAAAAATTCCAGCACTTTAGGTAGTTGAGAGTATTTTACTGGCATCACATTAGATACTAATTAGAAGGTGTATGTATATATGTGTGTGACAGCTGTTTTTAGGGCATTGCAAATCACAGAACCACAGAGTGGTTTGGGTTGGAAGGGACCTTAAAGATTATCTCATTCCAACACCCTGCCTTGGGCAGGGACACCTTCCACTGGCCCAATTTGCTAAAAGGCTCATCCAAGCTGACCAGACAGGAACGTCATTTTGCTGTCTCACCTGCCTGCTGTAAGGAATCCACCTGCAATTCAGCCTATCACTGCCTCATACTTGGAGTTTCTGGTGGTTTCCTCCCTTTATTTTTTTTTTTTAATTTTTTTTGCTGGCGTTGGTGCCAAGGTGCTGGCAGGATGGAGTAAACAAAGCTCCAGTCTCCCGTCCTGGTTTTTAGGGTGTTCCCAGTGCCTTTGAGCAGAGAGAAGTGTTTCACTGCCTGTCTTGTGTGTCCTCCTCTCCTCGTGGGCTGGGGATCCCTGGGGACTCACAGGCACCCCTGAGGACAGTGTCCATTTGCTCTGAGTCCTGCTGCCCACATTCCCTCAGCTGTATCCTTAAAGAAAAGAAGCAGACAGAGAACTCTTTTTTGCTCAAAACCCACTAATACCTTTAATTTATCACAGAGAAATGCGAGCACATGTTATCTATCTTGTGTCCTGATTTTTAAGACTTTTTTCGTTTGTTTGTTTTGTCTTGTTTTGCAAGAACTTGTAATGGGGGAAAACCACAAAAGAGTCTTTTTGGATAGCAGTGCAAACATTCATTCTGGAAGAGTCAGCACTCTCCTTTTAGTGGGATTTTTGTCATGGTACAGATGTACAGATACAGACTTCTGCAGGATTTAAGTAGCACATAGGGGCAACTAAGGCCACAAATTTTAAGAAATCTCTGGAAAAAGGTCTGTGACAAATGCTGTTAAACTTGATTTTAAATTTTTTTTTCACCATGTGCTTCTTAGTTGTCATTTTGGCAGTTACTCAGCAAAGTATCAATGATATTATTGTCAGGGCCATAATCTCTGTGCACTTTCCAAATAGCCATTATCCTTCCTGTGCTCTCTGCTTGCCAGAGGTGCTTCAGAGGGATGAGTTTTCCAGCTAAACCTTTGGCTTTAGCTATTTAGCTGTGGGCTTTGCAGTGTGATATCTCTTAATGAGATCACTGTGTCGGGCTGTAGCATGGATCAGCATGAGACTGCAATTTGTGTTACCAGTCAAAAATGTGGGATTTTGTGACTCCACATGTGCAAGCCCCACGACACTGGGCAGCAGTCATTATCTGATGGGCTCTTCCAAAACCCCACGGTGTTGGAAAGGCTGCAGGCATTCCCCTTTGGGTCATCTCAGTGTGTTGTGTCTATTTTTAGGTTTTGGGGTGGTTTTTGTTTTCCCTGTGAGCTGCAGCAGGCAGTGTGGTGTGGTTAGCAGCAGCACAGGCACGGCATTGTGGTGGGTGTTCTGGAATGGGAGCTCATCGATCTGACTAACACCGCTATTCAATCAGGAAAAAAGCCTTGCTCTGCTCTAATTATGCTTCATGATGTCAAAAAGATATTCTTCAGCTGTTACCAAATTCATGAGAGCCTGATTCATGGTAATTATTGGGAGAAAACAATCGGAGTCTGATTAGTTAGGAACTGACATGGTAAGGGAAGGAAAGAAAGATTTGAAAATTTACTTAGGCATTTATTATAATTAGATTTGTGTGTGTGTGGAAATGAGTAACAAGGAAGAGATTCAGGCCTATTTTCTTCTGTCTTGCATAGAAGAGAGACATTCCTTTCAAGCAGTTTCATATGAACCCTTCTCTTTTCATGAGTATATTTCAGAATACTGACTCAGAGGCAAAACCATCAGGTGGTTTCTCTTTAAAGGAGACCCTGGAATACATGACAATTCCTGACACCTCAACCTAATTGCAGCCCCATGGATATACTGGGTCTGCTCTGTGATCGCTAAAGGATTCGTTGCTCTTACGACTTTATTCATGCTTTGTATCCTGGATTTCCCGGTCAGTTCTGCTCCCCAGCCTTCCCCAAATGCTTATGGGTTGTTGTGTAGGCTTGAACAAACAATCAGTTCTGCAAAGAAGGCTCAGAATGCCAGGAAAATTCAGGGTTCTCCTAACTGGAAAGCAAGATTCCTCTCTCACCTAAGATGTGCTTTCAACAAGCAGGTGTGAGGTTAAGGAAAGGGGAGCGGGGAGAAACCCCACTGAATTTCAAAATTCTTCAATCTTCTTGATGGAAGATAGTGTTCAGGCCTATTTCTTTACAGACAGCTTTCAAAATCTTGAGAATTTGGCTTCTTTTTTCCCCAAAAACCTCACTACTTTTTGCACTACTTTTTAGTATTTTAGCTATGACTCATAATGTACTGAATATTTCCAAGGTTGATACTTAACTGTAACACTCTTAATTCAAATCGGATAGATCAAAGGGGGAGAGAAAAAGAAGAAAAAAGTTTCACATATGTTTGTAATTTGCTTCCAGAGAATTGGATTTCTAAGATCATACACTACGGGGAAAAAAGGCTACCAAACAGCTGAGTGCACCTTTAACAAAAGCTAGAACTTAGACCCGAGTTAAACTGACTTGGACACAAAGACCTGCTTATGGTGATAATGTCCAAATTATCATTTTGGACATTGATTTTTGTAGCTAAAATAGTGAAGCTGCCTCCAATGGTTTTCATACTGTGTGAAATCACAGTTTTAAAAGTCCATACTGGTGTATATAATACGGCAGTATCTCTTGGGTTGCAGTGGGTTGAATATTTCATGTCACAAGATTTATATGTTTGTAATTAGACAACTGTTCAGGTAGTTTGCACATGAATATTCAAACATGTGGCTTTGTAACCCATTTGCTGAAAATACCTGAGGAACACTCTGAATCCATGTGCAGAGATAGGAAAATGGAAAGTTTCTCAGCAGTGTTTTTTTATTTCTTTTATTGCTGTGTTTTTCCAATTATTTGCCTGGTTTTGAACATTTGAAAACACTATGTGCTTTGAAATATATTTCATATGTCTAGAAATAGCAGCCATTGTGCAATTATACTTTTTTCACTTGTTTTTATGGAAAAGGAAAAGAAACATTAGAAATCTTTTTGTGTAGTACCTAACAAAGACTTTCAACAAACAGGTTTTGAAAACATCTGGGAAAGTTTCCATGATTAGCTTAATATATGCCATAAAAATCAGTGGTGACCATGAAGAGCTACTACAATAAGCCTGAATAATACTATATTCATAAGAATGCTTCAGAGCTTGTAAATATACAGCCTAGTATATAGTATAGTATAACTAGTCAGTTAAAAAATATTATTTTGCATGTCATGCATATTGCAAAATAATTCGGTTTAATAACATTTTTAAGAGAAGCACAGATATATCATATCAATATTTTCCTGGAAAAGGTTTTCCTAATCAACTAGTGGAATGAAATAATGTTTCACACCCTTAAATACCCCAGAAACAAATATTTCCTCCATACTGGTGTGCATTTAATAGAATATTTTATAATAGGCATAAAAGCTCTTCTTGTAGCTCTGATACCAAACACAGACTGATTTCAGCACCCAAACTGGGGTTTACAGGAAATTTGCCATCAGGGGGAGTTTCTTTATGTGTTGTCATAGACAGTGAATCAGACAGCAGGTATTTGGTTTTTTTTCAATTTGCTTACTTTACTAGGAGGATTTAAGGGAGTTTAGGGATTTCTTTGATGCACTGTTTATTTACAGGGTATGAATAAGATCTGGACGCATCAGGAATTAGGGCAGCAGGAAACAGGTACAGGGATAGCAGTTTTGCAATGCCAGGTGTTCATTCTCACGCTGTTATTTGACTTAAAAATCAATCCTAACTGGCTCTCAAGGTCTTGCTGTTGCTGTGATTTCAGGCTGTGCCAGGAGGGGTCTGCTACTGTTTTTACTCTGGGGCTGATCCAAGGATTTGTCTGATTGCACGATGATCTGCATCGTGGAAATGATCCAAGATGGAACTGGTGCATCAAAGTATAATCTTAAATTTGCTTAAAGTCCTTCTGTGATAAATTAGGACATTTGCTGCAGCCCTCCCATTAAAAGAAAAGTGGTTATTGTGTTTGATAAGTTGCTTGTCAGCTAAATTGCAGGGATGGTGTGGGGAGGGGGTGGACCCTTGCACTTGCAGAGTAAATAGTTTACAACATGTTTCCTTGTATGTCTTCACTTCTAGATAAGCAAGCTCAAACCATGTGGCAGAAAAGTAGGTTAAGTCAATCCTGGTTCCTTAAAGTCATTGAATCTTTCAAAATATCTTCCTGTTATGGAAAATGCTTTCTTGTAAAAGGAGCTAAGGAACACAATGTCTGGTTTGTGCAGTGTGGGATTTTTGCCCCTTTTCTTTTATCGGTCAGCTGGGGAAATCACTCATGTGTACTCAGCCTTTATTTCATTGAGACGTTTTTCAGCTCTGTTTTTTTTCATAGAGGTGTTCCAGTGTGCTTTTCTGTTCAAGTCCATGACATTGTTGGCATAGGAAATGCACATCCTGCTGCTCTGAAGAGGAAAGTAAAGGATAAATGATGGAAAATAGGGACATGTATTTCAGATATTAAGTGATTGGCTTGGCTGCTCCCAGTAGTGTCTTACAGGTTAAAAAAAAAAAAAGTACAAATGAAGACTTTATAATGAAAATAGCTCTAGTCAAAATCTTTGTTCTTCATTTTATCATATTAACATTGAGTCAGCCAGTGGAAGAGGAGTGTGAAACTACAATCCTTGTATTATATCCAGGTTGCTCTGTCTTATGGCAAATGCTTCACCCTTACACTTGGCAGTTGTTTTTTGACTGCCATGAAGGAGGGCATCACCACATGAAAAATGCAAGGCTTCAGATGCTTCTGAAATGAGTGGCTGTGGCTGTGGCTCAGCAATACCAGTCAGTAATTTAGAGGATGTGCACTGATGAGCCCTGGGGCCCCCAGGATGAGAAGGATGTGACCCACTGGAGCAAGTGCAGAGGAGGTCCATGAAGGTGATCAAAGGGCTGGAGCACCTCTCCTAAAGCTGGAGCTGTTCAGCCTGGAGAACCACCCCTCTGCTCATGCTCCCTTCTTTACATCTGTCAGTAGTTGTGAAGGAAAACAGTGCACAGGGAGGGCTTCCCCGGCACTTCTGGGGACTGACCAGTGTTGTGCAGACATTTCCCCCGGGGTCAGTGGCTCACACTGTTGTGAGGCATTTGTCATCAGCTTGGGGGTTGCAGGGTCTGAGGAGGGTTGGGGTGGGTCATGCTCTAGGAAGCATGTTGAATCTACACCTGCTTACTGATAGACTGGATTGGGATGAATGTATTTCCAATATGCTAGACACTCTTCAGAGTGGGGGTGAACCTTAATATTGAGATATTTAAAAGGTAAAATCCTGATGTTTATTTGTTTTAACCCAATTTCTTTGGAATATAAATAGGTAATTAAAAAAAAAGTCTACATTTTAGAATTTTGTCCTATATGAAGAACAGTGTTATTTAATTTGTAAGCAGAAGCTCCTAATGAAGTAATTTAGCTTCTCTTTGATAACCTAGCATGGAAAGTTTTTATAAGTTTTCTGGTGTTTTTGAGTAAGTTGTGCTGGCATGTGATGAGTGGTACTTAATGCAAATGAAAGAGAGATTTTTGGCTGCTTTGTGTGCTTAGTTTTCAGATAATAAATTTTGAAATATATCCCAACAGCTGGAAGTGTGCATAAGAGATTAAAAGCAATTTAATAAGCCTGTTTAACTTGTGAGATGGAATTTATTAGAATTGGTGGATTTTTAGGACTTTTAAAGGTTTCTTTGGTAATACAACAAAGGAGTTTCCTCATGGTAAGTTTCTGTATGGCTGATATCTATCAGAAGTGTTTTTGGGAAAAAAATCTTTGAGCTTTCTCAGTAACATCTATGAAGGAAAATTGTCAAAGGGAAAATGCAAAAAAAAATACTTAGGTGGAAGTTGAAATCTCTTCTGCACACTCAGTGCTGCTGTAGAATATTCCCTCGACCTCCTGATGATCCATTCAAGCTGTAACATGTTCAGGAGTTTGCTGTCATCTGCCGTGAGCTTTGATGTCAGATTGCTGAACAGAAAAATCCATACTGCAGTAAGCTGAACACTTGATCTGCACAATGCCTTGAATTTTAATGCTGTTGACTTGTTTCAAAGAGGGGAAAAAGCCCCAGTGATCTTAAATCAACCTTTTGAATACTGAGAGAAACAAAGAACTCCCATTTTTCAGGTTGTCTTATGAATAACAGGTTTCTTTGTTTATCTTTCTCCTAACAGATTTATACGGATTGGGCTAATCACTATCTAGCAAAATCTGGTCACAAGAGATTGATAAAGGATCTGCAGCAAGATGTGACTGATGGAGTCCTGTTAGCTGAAATAATCCAAGTTGTAGGTGAGTGACTTTCTCGGTTTGTACCAAGCATCCACCAGCTCATGCAGACAATCACTGTCTTTATCTTCTACATAAACACAGTGTGGAGGGGGAATCCATCAAACTGCATGGAATTATGTAGGTAATCTTCTTTCAGAGACTTTGCTAATTAATTTGAAAGAATCTTGTCTTAAAGTGCAGTGGAAAAATATTGGATTTTGCTGGTAAGATCTCCTGACATGGCAATATTACTCCACATGGCCGAATGTTAAAAAAAAACAAAAAAAAAACAAACAAAAAAAAAAATAAAAAAACTAACGAGATTTTTTTTTTCTGCTAGGATGCTGTTAGCCCTCACTGTTTCTAATACCTCTTGGGTACTGGTCTGAATATAACTCACAGGGATGCTGCCTCCTGTGTTGAACCTCCTGCCTCCAGCTGGATTTGGGAAATCCATGTATACAGATAGGAAAGGAGAAGGAGTATAATTTTTATGTGGCAGAAAAAGAAATCTTTCATAACGAGTTTTCAGATGAGAAAAATCACTTACCATTAGGACAAATCTCAAATGCAGACTCAGTCATTTTATCCTAAGCTTTTGGCTCTCTGAAATTAGTGCACTAATGTTCGTAGTTAATGAAAGTTCTGAACAATTTTCTCCATGTAGAGCTACATATTGTCCCTCTTCCCTTGGGCCTGGATCCTTCATTAGTTCCTTCAGAGGCTCATCCATCTGGTACTTGGGATGCCACAAAACACATGCATGGGCCGATGGAGATGGATGGAATGGGAAAGCCTGATAATGGGAATTAGGACAACTATTGTTAGGAGCAAACTGACAGATTTGAGATGCAAATTAAGAAGCCAGCAGTGAACTAACAGGGCATCATATTCATGTGTGTTTGAGATGCTGTAAGGGAGCTAGTCCCTTGGTTTAAAGTACAAATCTGCAAGCCCTCTGCTGGGATGACACTGCGAAGCGCCTTCCAGTGATTCTATTGGAATATTTTAAAAAAGATTCTGTCTCTGTGTTGTAGAGCAGCATTATATCTCAGTAGCATTGTAGACCTGCTGTGCAGTTACAGAGGTGTAAAAACAGGCTGTGAATTAATTGATTGTGTGTTGACAGGTATTCACTGTGAACAATGCTCCTTCCTATATCCGTTTCCTTTAATAGCAAAGATTTTTGGAAACCCAGGAGCAGTGAGATGTTGATTCCTTTCATGCCTATCTAACTAGCCTGCCTTAACACTGGTAGGAAACTTCTGCATGAGAGCACATATGCAAAAATGCCACCATCAAAATGTGAGCTTGCTTCTAGCTACCAAATGTTTAAGTGTAGCTGTTTGAGTATTGACTTGTGAAAACTCTTATGAAATTCAAATTATTCCTTCTAAAGTACACACACATAACCAATTATTGCTTTGATCACCCTTCCAGTTTTTCAGTCATTTTTATAGCTGCCTTTTGGCTAATCTTTGAGATAAGGTCTGTAGGGTTTCAAAAGTTAAAGCACGAGGGGAAGGATTTCTTTTTCACAGAATGTTTTCCATGTGAAAAAAGGTCATATTCAAACATTCTCAGTTTAATCCTCCAAATGAACAGTGAAGAAAAGTCTATCTGCTCTATATGGCTTTAGGCAGCTGCATCTCATTGTCACAAATATGGGGAAGACTTTGACACCTAGAAGCAGCTTTATTTGTAGCCTGCAAAATCCCAAGTCTTTTTCCTAACTGCATAGTAAGGAAGCTTTGATATGCAGTGCAGGAGAGGGTTTTTTCTTATGTTGTGGTGTGCTATGTGTAAAAGCAGCTATTTGCAAGTCAATTAAAATGTATTCACAGCATTCTGGTTTATTTCAGTTCAAAATGCATGAGCCTGTAAAAGAATGTGTAAGTAATGTATGCCCTAGTAATGCCATATAAACAAAGTAGCTGTATTTAAATCCATGAATGCAGATATACTGTGTGTGACCTGGGTTATTAGAGGTATCTCTGTGTCCCAAACAAGAGAAAGCTCATTCACAAGTTTATTATTCTCCTTTCAAGTAATAATTATGAATGGTGCCAGTTTATAGAAATAGAGCTATCAATTTTTGGAAGTGCTATAAATTTAGTTGGTGGAGATATTGCATGATACTGAAGTCAGAGATGGTAAATATTACAAGATGGGTGCACAGGACTTGTAAAATGAGATTTAATGAATAGTCTCTGTTTCTGCATGATCAAATCTGAGATGGCATTCCTGAAAGCAGTGGGTGCTCTTTGTGTGCAGGGGCTGATAGACCACTCTGGGGAACATACAGAGGATTTGTCTGCAGTCCTTTTCAGATTAGCATCAATTTTTAGTTGCACTGCTGTGGAATAAAGGTGTACTGTGACATGGATTTGTAAAAAGGAGCCTACCAGGCAAGAGTGAAGTTGTGTTTCTGCTTTGTTTCTCATTGCTATGACTGCTACTGGAAAATCATGCCAAATGTGATCCTTCTAACTGAAGGAAGTCATGGAATGAGATGGAGTTCTGACTGGTGTCCTGAGAATATATGGGACTGCTGGAAAATACAGCTTTTAATGCATGAATCAAATGGGATGTGAGCACCTGCCTTTATTACAATGAAAAAAACTGGGAAACTGAGCTTTGGTTATGAGTGGTTCTTCAGTCTCAAACACAAGTCTTTTCAGGGTCCAAGACTGAAAGGTGAAACTGAGCAAACTGAGACTCTAAGGCAAACATTATCCACCTCAGAGATTTCATTGTTTCACTTCTGACCTTCAAGATGGAAACTGTGTTTTTCTGCAGATTTTTCTGCATGTGAGCCATGGTCCAGAAACTTGAAAAGTTGTTTCACAATTTGTGCTTTAAAAGCAGAAAAAAAAATAAAATTACTAGAATTATTGATCATAAATTTCCCATTTGGATTAAAAACCTATAATCACTCTACAAGCAGACCAACTGACATGCAAACATATATATATATATATATATATATATATATACATACACACACATGTAGTGCTCACTTTTCCACCAAGCAGTGGTTTAGCTTCCAGAGCTTAAATCTTTTTTGTAGATTGAAGGAATTCCCCTTTGCTGTAGGAGAGGTTGTCAGAGCAGTTGGCTTCTGCCCCAGCTGTCTCTGGAGGCACAACCCAGTACAGAACTCCAGCTGCTTTTTTTTTTTTTTTTTTGGTGGCTCTCAGTATTTCACATGTTCACTTTGACTGGACAGCTACAATCTGAAACCCCTTTACTTAGCTGGCAGCAAGTGCTCAGGAAATCATTGGAATAAATGTCCTTGGTTTAGTTTTTTTTTCTTTATTGCCTCTTTTTTTTTTTGCTTTTCAGCAAATGAAAAGATTGAAGACATCAATGGCTGCCCAAAAAATAGGTCTCAAATGGTAAGTAGTGAAGCAGTCTGTTGTTTGTGTGTGCATGGCTGAGTGACAGGAACTTCAATGTCTGAGACTTTTGATAACAATTTCTAATTAATTTTTCACAGTAGTGAGACTAAAAGTACTATCTTCAGAACATGAATACATTTCTTGCCCCATTGTACTCCACAGTAGTTGAATCAGGCCTTATAATTTATCACATATTTGCCATTGAATTATTTTTCTACATTGCTATTTTATATTTCTGAAATACCACATATTTAAGCAGAAATATATAAAAATAAAGAATAGATATTTAAAAGTATGATTAAGAGTTCCTATATCCTTTGAAATGAAGCAAAATAAATGAGCAATATGCACTAACTGAAAAGAAGTGCAAATAGTGAAATTTAAGATACAGCTTGTTGACAGGTAAGGTGGTTTGCATCTTGCTTGTATCTAATGTTCAAAACTGGAGAACCAAAAATCAGTACAGGAAAATTAATAGCATAAAGTAGTACCTCAAGAGTATGTCTGCTGTGAGTATAACTGAAGCTCAGGTTCTAGGCAGAACTTTGCTAAGAACACAAATAATAAGGAACTGATTTTTAAAATGATGAGCATTTAAAATTTATGGTACTTTGAAGAATGTTATTTCCTTCTGTATCTTGAGAAAAAATAATTTTACAACATAAATTCTGATATCTTCCTTTTGCATTGCAAATGCTTACTTTGGGATAGTTGGATATCCGTTCTGAACATTTTAATGTTTTTCATTTTTATGACTGTTCCCAACTGCCCCTGCCTCTGTGACTACAACATGAGCACAGCCATTCATGTAATAAAATGAAATAAAGATTTAAGGAGAGCTTGACATCTTAAGTCAGAAACCACACTCTGTCCTGCTCTTCTCCTTTGGCTTTTTGTTGTTTCTTGGAAGTTATCAATCTTGTTTAAACTGTGGAGCAAGCACTCTGTAAAAAGAAAGCCATCAGAAAGATTTATCATTGCTACTTCTCACTGCTTTGAAGAGGTTGGTTGCTATTCTTGCTGTAGCCACAGCAGCTGTCTGGAGTATAAATAATGAGGAAATTTTGACAATTGCTATAATTTAATGCTCCACGAGTGTGTCGTAAGAAGTGAATTTCATTCAGGACTGGAGTCTGTAACCAGTTCCAGGATGTTGCAGCTAAAAGTCACTTCAAGCATTCTTCTCAGTGAAGAGAAAGTGCTGTTCTGTTGGATGCTTATGGAACTGGATTAGGCTACAACCAGAGTCATGCAGGGAGCAAGTGCTGGGTCAGGAATGCTGGAAAGACATGTTTCCTCTGTGCTGCTTCCTCTGATGTTATTCCACTTGCTCATTCAGGAGGGTGCAGTGAGTGGTACTGTCCCCCCCACTCACAAGACTGGCAATCATAGCTGGGCATCCCCAGCACTTTTTCTCATGTAAGAAAAATGAGAGTTATGGTTGTAGCTTGCTTTCATCAGGTGCACATGCTTACAGGGCTCTTTGTCATCTTAGAATAAAGATATTGTGGATGCCCAGGGAAGCTGTGGCTGCCCCATCCTTGGAAGTGTTCAAGGTCAGGTTGGATGAGTCTTGGAGCAACCTGGTGTGGAGGAGAGTGTCTCTGCCCATGCTGGAGTGGAGGGTGAAACTAAATGAGCTTTAAGATCCCTTCCAACCCACATCATTGTGTGATTCTGCTGAGGCAGAACATAGGTGTATCCATGGGGGTGGTGGGCATGCAGTTCCATGCAGTGTTTAGACAGACAGCCCTTTGGCAGGTCTAGGACAAACACACATGTTACAGTTTTTCTTTTGATACAGCAGCCTTCATCCTTTGCATTTCAGTGCCCTCTCTTCATACAGCTTACAAGGTCCTGTGTGGGAACTGGTGTTTGTGTCTGGTAACTTTGGCTCAGAGAGGCAGCACAGGCAAGGCCATCCAGGCAGCTCAGACACTCAGGTGTTGTCCAGTCTAATTTTTTCAAATGAATCTTGCAGTTAGAAGTGTCCCTATCCATATTATAGTGCTTGAAAGGTGAGCACCACAGATGAGGAGAAAAAAACCCAAAAAATATCAAGAGCACCAATAAATGAAGATTTAACTTTGCTTGTTATGTGGAAATAGAGCAGATCTCAGAGGGAAGCCTTCTACCACCCTCTTTTCCCCTGTGGGCAGTTACCTCCCTTGTAGACTTCCAATGCCTTGAGCAGGTACATGTGAGCCGAGTTGTGAAGAATCACAACTTCCAGCCAGGTGTAACAGCTTAAAAGCTGGACCAAATCTGTGTATTCCCAAATCCATTAAAGGAGGTGTGGAAAAAGAAGTGCCTTTGCTTCCCTGTGGCACAGTCCCGAGCTGGTGATGCCAAACCTGAGGGAACTCACCACAGAGCCAGATCCAGCCTCTTTGCCTTGTTCCCAGTGTTGGAGAGCATCAGGCAAACTGGCCCAAAGGGAGCCTTGGAGACAGCTTGGCTCTGTCAGGCTCAAAGCCAGCGCTAATAAGCCTTGTCAAGAGAAGTTCAGTACTGCAGAACCATGTGGGACCATCAGTGCTTATCAACCTCGTCCCAGTGCCAAAACTGACATGACAAGCACCCCACTGGCTCCATGAAAAATCACTGAGGTGAGAACCTGTCCTCCCATCATCATCTTGTCCGGGTTGTTCTGCTGTGGGGAGTATTCCTGTCTTCCTTTGCTCCAGATAAGTCTTGGCTGGCTTTTATATAATCTGTTATAGACTATTCTATAGCTTGTCCTCTGCATAAAATCTGTTTCAGGGTTTTTTTTTCCAAACCTCTGTATTTTTGTACTGTAGATGTTTGTCTAAACAAAAGCCTGTAATTGTGATGATTAGTTCCAGCTGGATGCAGAAAATACTGTGGGTAATAGAGGATGTACTTGTATGGAGGACAGGCTCCAAGATTTGGAGACCATCACTGCATTTGGGTTTTTAAAATAAAACCCGAGAAAGTGTTGGCACAGTTCTTGGTAACTGGGTGAAGGACAATGAAACAAGGCCAGTTTCCTCTCCTGCACACTTCTGAAAAGAAGACTTTGGTCAATAAATCTGAGTAAGACTATTTCTGTTACAGAGATTTTTTTTTTATTTGCCTCTTGTTTAGGGGATGATTTTAGAGTTTGGCATCTTGCAGAATTTGGGCTATGTGGGAGGTTGGTACCTGCCCTCCTAGGTGTTATAAATTATTCTTGTGGATGTGGGTACCTTTGCAAGTGCTAAATGTTACCTCTTGTAGAAGGGTTCATATCACTTATGTTTGTCAAATGATGAAGTAAACAAAAAACAGAGTGTGTGAGTTGTCTGTGCCATTTGTTAAATATATGAATATAGCAAAGCTGTTGGTGCTGGAAAGAAGAAGATTGGGGAATCTGTGGGTGGATACACCAGACTTTTGTCTTTCCATGCTAAGTCTGGGGAAGTTGTGGGACACCCAAAACAAGAATTTGGAGGAACAGAAAGGCACGTAGGCTCAACAGACACCACAGCACCTCCTATAAATAGGGGAGGAAATTACTGTGGTTCTCATGTGGGTTTGTGCTTGGGCTTTATTATTTTTCAGGATGACTTTGTGTATATAAGTATCTGTTCTCAAATAGCAAAAAGAAGGTGTTTATTTTTTTCCTGTGTTGACAGGAAGTTTTTAAGGATCATCTCTTTATGATGCAGATATCAAGCTGTAGTAGTAAATAACTCACTCTTCCTACTGCTGTTTCTCTTGCAAACAAAGAATCTTCTACTGCAGTGTGGGTCAGAGCCAGCCTTTCTTTGCAAGAACTCTATGGAAGTTGAGATAAAAGCCATGTTTTCAGTATGATAATGTAATTTTCAAGGAAACCTTACTTCCAGAGTGGGAATTTGACTATTATTTTAATATTTGACTGGTTTCTTGTATTCTGAAAATGAGCTGTTTAGTAATGTTCCTATGGGTTTTTTTTCCTTACAAAAAAAAAGAGAACAGTTTGTATGGAAGTTCTCCAGCCTGTTGGGGACCCTGGTTTTGAATTGACCAGTGCTGAGAATATTAATTCAGCTGTTGGAGACAGGTATCCACTTCTCTCCTTGTAATCCACTTCCTTCCTCACTGTGATCCTTGCCAGCTCCATGAATTATTGTTTTTTTTAATTGTCGAAAGAGCATGAGATGTTGAAATCTCCATTGCTAATTTGTGTGTATGGCATACTATCCGTTTTTCTGTGTTCTTTTTCTCAAGAATACTTTCATGAGTGGATGTAATGAGTGTGAGTGCTGGTGTGATGTGACCCATACTTACAGGGGATAGGTGGGATCACACAAAAAACTTGGTTGAAGGAATGAGCTGGAACCATCTGCATCATCTGAGCAGCTATCTGTGTGTGTGTAATATCCACTAAAGGAGTGAGCTGCTATGTTATGTACAACTAAAAATAGCTACTGTATTAAAAAAAAATACTCTCAGTTGCTTGTTTTCTCACGGAAAATAATTCTGTCTCTGGTCTTTGAGAGCAGGCACCCACCTTAACACTCCTCCACACGTTTTGAGCAGTTTTATCCAGCCAGTGTTGTCCAAACGTTGCCATAGCAAGATGCAGTAAGTCTGCCAGGCTGCTGCTCCAGCCCCCTGAGCTGGTGGGGCTGGAGTCAGGTCCTGAAGCCAAGGAGGGCTCTGCTGCTGGGGCATGTGCTGCTAATTCAGGGGAGCAGCTCTGCTGGAAGATCAAAAGCATCACAAGCATGTTTTTTTCTCTGCAAATGCCTAGCGTAGGATTTTTGGAAACATGTCCCAGGGGTTAAATATAGCCATGTATTTCCAACTAATCCTACTCCAAGGCAGCACAAATGTAGTAAAGGGAACTTTCTCTTGGTCCGACTTCCCCCACTTTGCTTGGGGGAGCTTGTAATTTACCAGCAGCATATGTTTAGAAATTGAATCTGGTTTGGTGTTACCATGGGAACAAATGAGTATCTTCTGGCCCTAACCTGTGGTACAGTTCCTCACAGCTGAAGGTTAGCTGAGGGGGAAGACATCCCCCAGCACTTTGCCAGCCTGGGCAGTGACAGTCACCAGCTAAGCTTCTGTGACTGCCCAGGGACGTGGCCAAATAGCAAGTTTAGAAATGCTGGCATTTTCTTTAAGATCTTTGGGCTTCTGTTAGTCGTGTATGAACCCATATTGTGATGTAGGCAAGAACTCTGATTTACTACAGAGGTGATCTGCCAGGTTGCTTATACAAGCTGCCCTTCAGCCTCAGTTTATGTGACTCTTGCTCCAAGATAAGATTGATTTTACAATTTCTTAATTTTTTCCAGATATCCAGACTCTTGTTATGCTGCCATGCTTACCATTTGTGCATGGTAATCAGTGGGACAGGCATAGTCAGGTCAGAGGTTTCTGTGCTGCAGAGCTTGCAGTCTAAATAAAACCACAAGCTCCCCACTGCCCCCCTATCACCCTGTGTAGAAAATAACAGGATAAATAGAGCTGGACCAGATCAGGAAAGTGCAGAGATGGCTGATGAGGCAGTATGTGACTAATGTTCTGTCCATTGGATAGGTGTGTAGGGTGCCCTTGGAAACATTGCTGCTGGCACTGTTATGTCACTCCTGTAAGGGATCACCTTTGTGTTCCCCAGTGAGTTGCTCTTAATTCTTCATCCTATGCAGTGATATAAGAATTCACATATCATCTGTCTCTGAAACAGTGTGAGGTTCAATAAAGAGCAGCAAAGTAATTTTCGTGGAAAAAAATGAAATATGTGAGCTTCACTATAAAGACAAAAATTGGTATTATTTGATCACTTATGTCACAGTTAAATGGAATTATTACCCACCCTGGATGGACTACATACATGCAACAGCACATGCCAGGGTGATTCCACATACATACACAGAGATCTCTATAGCTTTCACTTAGATATTTACACCTACACCGAAGTCTAGAAGCATAATTCTATTTTGCCATGCCCATTACAGATGTAAAATTATTACATAAATGTACCCTTTGTGCAGTACTTTGTAAACACACAGCTTCTTGCTGTGCTTGGCATAAATGGGGAAAACTGGGACATCATGGAGGAGAACCTTTTCTAACTAAGGAGAAAAGGTTAGGTTGGTTTGAGGACAGGTGGAAGTAAGAATTAATTTGTTACTCTCCTTCAGCTTGGTGGTGTAAGAATTAAGGCTGTTGGTATGGAAATTTCTTCTGATGCCTGGTTGTTTCTTTCTTTTTACAGGAGATGTAGTGATAAGCTATTCACTCTGGAATATCTGAAACAGGTCATAGCTTTCACAAAGTATTAAACAGTCCAGAGCAATAAACTTCTTTTGTGTCTTGTCACAAATCTTTCATTTCCAGCCATTGCTTATACACTGTAACTGTGTGATAATGGCTGTTTTAATTATCTGCTCCATTAAGGTAGTGCATGTCTAGAACATTTTATTCTTTTGCTTTTTGTGTAGAGCTATTTTTACATTTTTAAGCAGGACTGTTGCACTTGTTCTGAGCAGTTATGCAGGGGAATTTCAGCAGGAGATGTTATCCAGGATCTAGGTGCAAGGCAGGAGGGGTCATCTATGTGTTGGTGCCCCTGGAATAAATCCCTTGGGAACAGGTGAAGCTGTGACCCTGCAGACACAAGAATGCCTGTCAGCCAGGCAGGGAGGGAACGCTGTGCCTGGGAACAGGCTGGGGCTGCAGCTCCCTGCCCAGGGATCTTTTTTAGAAATGAACAACTGTCAGCCACTGCATTGCAGGAGGTTCTTTCTACATGGGTTTCATGGAATTCTGGATTCCTGCTGCAAATTCAAGTTAATGATATACAGAGCCTTCAGCTCTTGAGCTGGCATTTGAGGACATAGAGCAGCATGCAGCAGCCAGCACCTACTGCATTGAGTGGTCTTAGTGTTAGTCCTTCCTTTCAAGCATTTATGCACTTTGAAAAATACTGGTTTCTGTAGAATTCAAGGATGTTTTAGAAAGAAGTCCATCTTTGCTGGATATTGATGGTATTTTACATTTAATGCGATTAATAAAATGATTTGGGTTGGAAGGGACCTCAAAGATCATCCCATTTCACCCCCTGCGGTGGGCAGGGACACCTTTCACTAGATCAGGATGCTCCAAGCTCCATCCAACCTGGCCTTGAATGCTNATTGATGGTATTTTACATTTAATGAGGCTAATAAAATGATTTGGGTTGGAAGGGACCTCAAAGATCATCCCATTTCACCCCCTGCCATGGGCACCTTTCACTAGGACAGGTTGCTCCAAGCTCCATCCAACCTGGCCTTGAATGCTTCCATGGATGGAGCATCCACAGGTTCTCTGGGCAACCTCTGCCAGTGTCTCACCACCCTCAAAGTGAAGAATTTCTTCCTCATATCTAACTCAACCTGCCCCCTGGGAGTTTAAAGCAATTCCCACTTTTCCCAATTGCACAGCACCTAACTTTCAGCCTGGAAGCCTCAGATAGAAAAGGGTCTTCCCCGAGCAGCCAGGGCAGGTGGAACTAATGCATTCATGAAGCTCTCTCTCTCTCCTCATTGTGGGGTTACTGAGCACAGCCCTGGCTTCTCCCCACCTTTTCCTCTTTCCAGTTACACATAAACAGAGATTCAGTGCCAACAAATACAGTTACTGTGCTATGTGCTAACATCTAGTCGAGAGAGTTTCATCTGTATCCTAAATTAATGATTCTCCAGAGGCAGGGTTCTTCATTGATACTTGTTTTGCAAAGTTGAGCTTGTTGTTGCTCAACTAATCATAATTTAGAACATCTCAAGTCTTCAAATTGCTCACAAATTATCCACTTCAACTTTTAAAAG
Source organism: Climacteris rufus (assembly GCA_013398175.1). Lineage (NCBI taxonomy): Eukaryota > Metazoa > Chordata > Aves > Passeriformes > Climacteridae > Climacteris > Climacteris rufus. Next base: position 1,388,644 of record VZRZ01008454.1, on the reverse strand, counting down.
GCCTGATCCTGAAGAGCTAATCCAAAAATAATATTTCCAGGGATATTTTTCAAAGAAATTGCTCTTTGCTTTTGTTTTCCCCATAGGAAAGTTTGAGTTTTAAATAAATGAACCTAAAAAAACAAAACAAACAAAAAAAAAAAACCTGAAAGAAACCTGAAAAGCTGAATAGACTAGGAACATTTCTACAACCCTCCATGTGCCTCTCTCTGAGCAGATAAGCTTTGGCAAACCTTGGGAGTTGCCCTGGATGTCCAGAATCCATTCGCAATACAAGCGTGCCCCTTGGATGCTCTTTGTTGTCATTAGAAATTTTGGCCACTGTGAATCACAGTTTTCTCTGTGGGGCTTCCTGCCCTCATTTCTATTCAGACTGGGCATGTTGGGAGTGAATATTGAATATTTGTCCCATTATTTCTGGAGGAAGACCTGGAAACATGGGGTAGCAAAGGGGTCAAAGAGAAGAGGATGCATGAGATGAAGCTTGGGCTGGTTTTCCAGCCTTAGGCCACTGCCCAAACACTCCTTGTCTTTAAAAACCCAAAGTAATGCAATTTTAACAGATGAATCAACTATTATGGATTAGCTTCATTTGTCCTTATGTTACATCTTTTATTTTATTTCAAAGTTGCCAGCCAATTTCTGTCAAAATCCTGAAACTTAATTTTGGGAGACAGTTTTATCCAAATATTCAGGAGCAGCATTTGAACACTGGGAGCAACATACTATTTTCTTTTTAAAAAGATGCCTTTTGACTGGGATGACTACTAATGAAGATTTATTTTAAGCAGAGCAATAAGGGTTAGTATTTATATCCTTCTGGGACAAATGGAATTTTCAGTTCTGCTTTGGTATTTCTTCTATATAATTATGTTTAGGAAATAGAGTAAATGAGATATTATTGGAATGGAGAGCCCTTCCTCCCCCAAAACTCCAGGGTTCTAAGGATTGCCAATGTAATGACTTAAGATTTTAAGGTTCTTTCTAAACTTTAGTATATAAAATTACAAGGGTAAAAGCTTTATTCAAAAATGCAGACAAGGAATAGATTTTGCCTTAAGAATCAGCTTGTGTTAGCTCTTTCCTTGTTTCTACTTGTATGTGAAGTCTGCTGGAATATTGCATAAAGGTTTGTGAAAATTTAAAAACCTTCACATGAATTCAGTCTTTTTCCGTTTGAAAATTAATCTATTACACATAACATTGAGCCACAAGTTAAATGGAAAGCACAGGTTTCAATATAAGTAGTGGTTTTTTTGGATAAGCTCATAAAAACTTCTTATTTATCACTATAAATGTTGGGAGCAGAGGTCTTGCATCATAATTTGAGAAACTTCCCCTGGTTTCTAAGTGAAGGAACCTACAACAAATTTAATTCTGATTTCTGTTTGAGAAAAACATCCGTGTGTGTGATGAGGGCATCACTGGTTATCCTTAACCTTGTGTATTTGGCTGGAGGCAGTTTCCATATTCAAGTCTTTGTCTGATACAGTCAATGTTCAGCGTTTATCTGTGCCCACCTGTGACTCTCTATTTACAGGCTACACAATATGGGTATTTGGGGGGCTTTTTTTTTGTTTTGTTTCTGGCATATCCTATTCTGCTCACACAGGCCAGGGCATGTTTTCTCTCTAGCACTGGCAAGAATAGAAATAGAAATTGCTGTTATGTGACAAAGAAAAAAAGACTTGTGTGATGATCTTGTCTTTGACAGTTCTTCGTGTGCAGCACTTAGCCATGATGCCTCCTGCTCCCATCTGGCCAGGTTGTTCATGTTAAGAGGGAGTTTTCAGCTGGGTGAACCTTGCCTTTTCCTTCTGTGAAAATGAGAATGGCAGTGGTGACACTTGATGTGTTATGTCTGGACAGAAATTTAATTCTGTAGGCTTGGGTGTTTTATTTTTTTCCCCCCTCATAATCTCCTAATTAAAAGAAAGGAGGAGGAGCCCTGGAGGCTGGCAACCCCTCTGGTGTGGCCTCAGCAATCCTTGGTTGGCATTTAGGGACATTTCAGAATAAATACCCATTGTATAAGGATGTGGGACTGATAACACACTTGGATAGTTGACTACACCCAAAATAGTTTAAATGTAGCAATCCAAAATTGTAAATTGATTTGATGATTTTGGCCAGGAAGTTTAATAAGGCTCAGTTTTGGAGACTCCTGGTTATGTTTCCAAGCAAGATAACCACTGTGGACGGCTGTCCTTGATTTTCCTTCTTTTGCACAGCTTTCCCCTGTTTTGGGCAGGCAGGAAATGAGAGCATCCAGCTGCCATCTTTCCTGCTTTGCTTCTGCTGTGTTAAATGTTGCTGACAAAGCAAATGAGAAATCAGAACTGTCAGCCAAAAAACAACTGTAGCTCACAGTGAAACAGAAAATATTCACTCCCCTTTGGCAAATCCAGTCCTTCCACATCTGCTTGAAGGGTTTAAGCAATATGTGGACTTGGCAAAGTAAGGGCCCATAGAGCCTTGGTGATGATTTGCTGCTGAATGCTGTAATTACAAGGAGGCAACTGTACTTTGTGTTGAAAGTCACCATGATGCAGTCATTAGGGTTTTGCTTAGAATCTCAGAATGGTTTGAGTTGCAAGGGACCTTAAAGACCATTTCATTCCAACCCCCTGCCAGGGACACCTTCCTCTAGACCAGGTTGCTCCAAGCTCCATCCAACCTGGCCTTGAACACTTCCAGAGATGGAGCATCCATAGCCTCTGTGGACAGCCTGTGCCAGATCCTCACCACCCTCACAGGGAAGAATTTTTTCCTCCCATTTAGCCAAGATCTATCCAGAAACTTCTCTTCTGTCCTACACACATCTGAATGGTGTAACTACCATGCTACTGCTTCAGAATAGCGTGCTGTCTCCAGCCCTGTCTGCACTGGGGCCATCTTTCTCCATAAAAACATATTTACAGGTTATAAATAGTTAATACAGCAGTGGCCTGAGGCAGAATCTTTCCTTGGAGCTTTCAAGAGTGAAATTCATGACATGTTAACTTTGTTGGGAACTCATCTCCTTGAACATGATTTCTGATGCATTAGACTAATTCAGCCAGGATCACAGTTCTTGACTCAGATCAGCAGTCCTTGTGTTGAAGGACCTTGAATTCTTACCAACACTAAATTTAAATCATTTCAGCTGTAGTCCTGCATACAGTATTTCACTTTCTTCTTGGATTTTCTGTAATTTCTTCCTGTTTTCCTTTTCAAGCTCTATTTGTCCTTCAAAATCCACTAATTGCTCAGATTCCTGTCGTTCTGCCATGTTATGTTGCTAATATCACAGATACTGTGTAAATCTTAGCAGAATCATTGATGCCTTTATATCCTTCAGTTTTATTCTCTTAGTGGATTCCTTGTATGTGCAATGCTGTACTTCCCATGGGATCTTATCCTAGTTCTTTTTTTTTCTGAATGCAAAGGGTTTACTGTTGCACACCCCTCTTATTCCCACTTTGTGATGCCTGATGAAATTAGGGTATTTTCCATAGCAGTTTAGTACCAAGAGCCCCTGTTTCTCACAGCTTTTATCCAGGCATTACAACTGGTGTGGCAAGGCAGCCCACCTGACCTCTCATACAACAGCCAGGTTCCAGGTTACTCAACCTATGGTCCACATACAGACCTTTAATGGGGAGTCGTTCATCAGTCTGGGGATGGGAGTGCTGTACCTTAGTTCAGTGGCTAAAATGCTCAATAAAATCTGGGGGTTTGTCCCATGGGAGAAGTGGAATGATTTTAAAAGGGGCTCCTCAAATCTGAATAGGATCTGCAATAAGATTAAGAGGTCAGCAAGGGCTGCTGTATAGCACCAAGAGTAAGGACATGGATGAGGAACTCACTACCCAGATGTAAATCTTAATCCTGTGCTTACTGTGTCCTAAAGGAGAGTTTGAGCAAAGATGAGAGACCTGGGAAGAGAAGCAAGCAGAGCAGGACAGAGAGAGCCACTCCAGCTCTGGGGTGGAGATGAGATATTATCTTTAGTCACTAGCCTGCTAATTGGGAGAAGAGACATCTGCCCACAGCTGTGGGAGTCTGGAAATGTTCTTGGAATGATGCAGCTTGTGAAGTGTAGGTAGTAGAAATGGATTGATCCTTTAATGTGGTGTTTATTCTTGAAAAGGTGAACTTTGGTTTTCTGGCCAAGTCCCAAATCACCTCAATAAAAGAGCCGTGTTGAAAACCTGAAAGGGTTGTTGGGTACTGAAGAAGGAAACGGGTCAAGATTGGCTGTTGGATCGCTCTGACCTGTGGATAAAGAACCTTTGAACTGCACCCTGCTTGGAGCTTTAAGGTCTGAGCATTACAGGAAATGTATTCTTTGGTACCTCTCTGAGTCTTGGAGTATATAATTTACTCAAAGTACACTGTATACTTTGTGTACTTTATAGTGTATCCCAAAGTGTAATGAGGTTGATTAAAGTGTTTGTAATTGTTGAAATCACAGTTCAGCAATGCCAATAACCTTTTTTTTTCCCTGTGATAGAAGAAAATGTGATTATTGTTATACTTATAGACAATAGATTAATGTACCATGAGAGAAATTCATGTGGGAGGATTCCTTGTATATTTTTATTACTGTGAGAAAGACAGGGAGCTCAGGTCAGGTGCTGGGAGCTCAGGCTCTAAAATGCTGCCCAACCCTCACTTGTGTATTTTTTGAGGGCAAGCAGGAGCTGACAGGGCAGCTGGATTTTTCAGGTTTCCTTTTGATGTCTCCAAAGTTCACAGACTAAAGATAATCATGTGAGACCAAGTGTGGGGCTTGGTGTCTGTGTCCTTCATTATCCATACAGTGGGAGCAGTATCTGGTTGCAATGTTTTGGGAATTAATAAATTAATGTTTGAGAGATGTTCAAACGCAGAGACTATTCTATCACTTCCTGCTTACCATGGTTAAATAAAAAAATTACTCAATGGTATTATCCAAAAGTCTTTGGTGTAACCACACAAAAAACATGGTATTTACTAAAATGTTGTTCCTTGCAGCCCCTCGAGGTGGCTTTTGCATGAGAGTGCTTTGGTCTGGAATGGGGGCTGGCATCTCTCTGCATCTTCTGGTTATGACAGCAGGGCTGCAGTGAGGACTTGGTGGGAAACGAAGTGTGAGGCTACATTTCCATTGTAATGTTGAGATAGGGTGGAAAACATGCCTGCCTCATCCGGCCTCTGGAATTGACTTTCTTAGGCAGGGTTTGAGTCCAGTCTGTGTGCAGCAGCTGGGGTCACTAACAGCCAGACCTGCTGTGCCCAATTCCCTACCTGGTCAGCACTTGTGTTATCCCATGAAACACATTCCCATTGTAGCACCTGGGAAGGGCAGACCATGGCCCTCAGCGAGTGGCCGGAGCGGCCTGGCATTTCTGACACGCAGGGAATGCTGTGAGGGAACGTGTTTTGGATTCCTGCTGGGGTTTCCTGTTACAGCTTTTATATTCCACTGTTTGTGTGGCTGGAAACTTCTGCCAGCTGTCAGCTTCAGAGCAAGTGGCAATCTGCCTTCTCAAACAAGTGGCCTCCATGTTTATTTTTGGTTTCATGTTTGTTATACTTGTTGTAGGTTCAGGAACCTGGCACAGAACATCCTTGACCCTCTAGTAAGAAATGCAGCGATGGCCTGTTGTGATTAGAGCATGAACTAACCTGCTCCATGAGAGTGCAAACAACAGAAAGCCCTGACCCATGGAATAATCACTTTATAATCAATGGAATAATCCATTTAGGACATCAGTAACTGAGAGGGTTTCATCCTGTGGGTTCCACATCATGAGCAGAGGGACTTTTTACGGGATGCAAAGACTGAATGCACTCGAGGGTGGCTGTAGATGAAAGTAAATAATTATTACAATGCATTTTCTTTTTGTGTCTCCTTTTTTTTGTTTATTCTTGAACAGATTGAAAACATAGATGCATGCCTGAGTTTCTTGGCTGCTAAGGGGATTAACATCCAGGGGCTGTCAGCAGAAGGTGAGTCCACTGGTTGTTTAAAATTTCATTTTAAATGAGGAACCTGAATTACTACTTGTGATTGCAACCAGAACATTGAGTGTAATGGAAGATTAATAAGTGTAATTTAAACTTCTAACAGTTTCTGCTTATTTTTCCCCCATCTTAGTTTGAAAGGTAGATAAAATAGGTATCTAATTTCTACCCACCTGACTTGTAAAAATATTTGATGAGACGAAAATTAGAATTCAGTCACTTCTTTATTTCTTTCCATTTAAAACCAGAATTTTTTTATCTCAGTTCCATAATTCGCACACTGATCAGCGTATATTTTACAGATATAAATGAACTGCTGTCAGTTGTTTACCTTTTGAGAGAAAAATGTATTTCCTTATTCTTTCATTATTGTCTTACCTGAACAACCCTCCTGCTTTCTTCTCATTTTAAAGAAAGATTTTTCTTAAGTTTGTTTCCAAGTGCACAAAACAATCAAATCCAAATGTTTTGAGCCAAAACAAAAAAGATGTATTGACCTCTAATTAATCATTCCGCTTTTGAAGAGCACCAGAATTTTTCTGAAGCCCAGTTCAGTTCACTCTATTCCTTTATGCCAGTGCATGATATCTGCCAGGATGTGTACCTGTTGGTTCAGAAGCTGTTCAACTATTATCTTATTAAAAGATCAAACAGATTTCTGTCATCCTCAGCACCAGCTTTCACTTATATTTTCATTTAAATATGCTGGAAAAGCAATTGGATTCAGCAGCTGAATATATTGTATGACATCTCCATCAGTGAGTGCTTCACAGAACAAATAATTGAATGTGTGGCATCAGGTGAGACTTCAAAGGTGTATTTGATGATTGAGTCTCTTCACAAACTTAGTTTGGAGGAGAAGGCTGCAGCAAAATAGCAGATATTTAGTGTGCTTTGTTCTAACCTGAACATACCACAACTGTTAGACGAGGAGGCTAAATGTTAGGTGTATTCTTAAGCTGGATTAGAACAGCAGTAACAAATATTTTCCTCTAAAGAGAAGCTTTCTTACACTCTGCCTGAGTACTGCCAGCATTATATGCCTCAATTGCTCAGTTATAATCAGAAGGATCCTCATGTCAAGAAAAGAAAGCATGAGCTAAAACTTCAAACAGCAGAAAGTTTGTTTGCCAGGAAAGGATAAAGAAGAAAATGCAACTGAGTCACGTGTAAAAGCCAATTTTGACCTTAGCATGGAAACATTGTAAAAACACATTTCACATTATTTACCTGTGTTCATGCAAGGTAAAATCTAAGTGAAAGAGCAGAGTAGTGTTGAGGAGGCTGGCTGGGTGTACAGAGTTGGTGCTGCTCACACTGCAGAAGGGACAGCATGATTAATGCTCGTGGTGCTCCTGCCAAGTCACAAGTCAGGCCCAGCAGGATGCAAGTTATCCCATGGCTTCGCTGATTCGGTGTTTCTCCCTTTCTTTTACACTATCTAGGAATTAGTGTATTAAATCACACGGAAGCTAAAAAGGGACCAGCAATGTTTGCTGCCAGCATATAAATGAGAACATTTACTGGCTCCACCATTAACATTGAAAGATGAGAGTGACAACTGGAGAGCGGGGAGGGAAGGAACATATTTTTATAAAATAAGTTAAAAGGCTTGAATGCAGCTGTAAAGTAAATTTCTCTTTCTAGTCACTCCGAAACCGTGTGAGGAACACAGACTCATTTAAAGTGAGGAATGTTGTTACCAAACAAGCCAGTGTTTCTGTACAAGTTGCCAAGACCTGTTAGGTCAACTGCAAATAACTTTATTTACTTCACTGGCAAAACCTCCTCTAGGAGGAAGGAAAAGGTTGTGATTGCTTCCAAACGGGAATATTCATTCAAGTCTCCTGGGTTTGCTAAGAACATGTAGTTTTCAATAGTGTAGCTTTAGTGTGGAGGGAAATTAATGACTCAAAACTGGAATTTGGATGACTCCTAAATGTTGAAATAATTTGGGACTGCATGTGTCATATCCTTCCAGTGTTGAAAAATCCCACTTTGATATGTGCATGCCACTTGCACAGAGTCTCTTTTTATGGATTTGAGCAGTGGAGATGCTAAGGGTCTGCAGTCACGGAGGATAGCCACGCCATGCTAGAGGCAGGACCCTTCCCCAGAAATGCAGAGGCAAAAAGCCATTTCCTTATCCAAAGTCTTTAAATCCTGAAATCTCCATTTGTACTAAAATCCATTTAAAATCTCAATTTTTACTAAAAAAAAACTACAGAGAGCTGGAGACGTCTCTTCACTTCTTGCTACAATTTTTTATTGTCCATTCTTTGAACTGTCTCTCCATACCCCTGCTCTTGGACTTGTCTCCGCACCGAGCTAGGTTTGAGACTCCTGGAATTGCAGCTGCCTGGTGAAGCTTGCTCTCCTTCACACACTGTCTCCTTGCTGCCAAGATTTTGAAGATTATGGAGGACATAAACATTCAGTATAAATTCAAGTTGATGTCACAGATAGCAGCAGCAGTTCCTCTGGGTAACAGATTAGCTGGATAATGATCAGCTGAACACATTATGGAACAGCAGTGGTGTAGGGGGAACAAGCAGCAACAAAGATATTTCAGGATGGAAGTTTCCTAAGAGTAGATTTGTGGGGTTTCCTAGGAAAACCAAATTCCAATTTCCTCTTAAGTGCCTGGAGTGTTTGTCCTCAGTATCTGAGACAGTAATTTTTGGCTCCACATTTGAAATGGGTATGTGACATCCTTGTCCTTATCTAAGTCAATATGATACTGATACTGAGCATAGACTGGAGAGGACTTGAAGCAGGAAGCAGCCGAGACTCTGCTGATGGGCAGAGTGCACTGAGGCTGAAGTACTCCTTGAAATACTCTTTTTGTACGAAGTGCAGGGGAGAACTGCCAGGAGAATTACCTCAGTCTTTGAGATAAAAGAAACAGAGGTACCTCTGAAAGTCCAATTTGGAATATTTTGCTTCAAGTCCAGAGGGAAAGAGACTGCTTTAACTCATGGAAGGTGTTTTTCTTTTGATTATCTTTATTTGGTCAAAAGCAGATTGCTCTTCTGATAAATACAGCAGAAGACAGGCAACCATAGAAAACAACAGGTCTTAGGTGGGCTATTGTTATAATTGCCTCTCACTTCTCATGAAAATCAGTTTCCAGTTGCACATAACTTTGCTAAATTTAAACAAGCAAGCCCATGGTAATTTCTTTTATCTTCTGGCCTGTATTTGTGCAACTAAGCTTCCCAGTGCCTCTGGGTCTGTTTAGTTATGCTTCAACCTGTGATTAAATGCTACTTTCCTTACAGTTCCCATGAGTAATTTGAGTTCTTCACTGGAGATAAGGAGATTCTTTTTACTGTGCTTTGCTGTATTTTGTGTCTGTTTTACTTTACTGTCTACCTCCATCCCTGTCTTTCCAAGCTAAATAGAAATTATTGAAGAGAACCTGCAGATCAGGGAAGGAATCTGCCTGGTGCAGGTGCTGATGGCAGTGGGGGAAGGCTGGATCTGTGCATGACACTGCATAGCAGCAGGAGTGGACTGGAAAAAGGGGAAACAGACAGGATTAACTGGAGCCCCACCATTCAGGAAGAGACTAAAGTTGGCCAAGAAAACAAAAGAAGACTGAAAATGGCTGCTGAACGACCCTGGGAATGATAATCCTTTTAACAAGGGGATGGGTTGGGGGGGCAGTGGTGGGAGAGGGCAATGGTGAAGTGGCCAGACTGCAAGGAAGAAAGAAATGGGCAAGGAAATTGAGTCAAGTATGAGAGGAAAGGAATATCCTGGGTCTCGGTGATGACCAGGGCCACTTAGAGAAGATTTAATATTCTCTGAGGCCATGGGCATGGGCCAAAACAAATTTAAGAAATACAGTAAGTGGTTGGGAAGGAAAAGCAGATTGAGGTGCAGGAAGGCAAGGAAATCAAAGCTGGAAGCTGGTACAGAAAGGGAAGCAACAGTTTTAAAAGCAACTGTTTTAAGCTGTTAGCCTGACATTTGATGGGTGAAGTGTTTAGGATTAAGAGCAGAAGCTTTGTTTGTACAAAGTAAAGATGAGCAATGTGAGCAGAAATCTGGCTGGGAGAGGGAGTAAAGGATAGAGTAGAGCCCATCACAAACACAGAACAACCTTTCAGCCAGAACTGGGAACAGAAATGAAAATTCTGGTTCTTGTCTTTGTGTTTGGCCACTGTCTTGCCATATGTCCTTTTCCTCTTTCTCACAGGGCAACAGTGAGCTTTATTAGTTCAAGTGGTCTGTGCAACACAGGCAGAAGTTCAGCTGTTTGATGTGGCTTTTTTAATTTAGAAAATTAACCATGCTAAAATAATGAAGTCACAGCACATTAAGGTTGTCTGCAAGACAGAATTTGCAGTCTTGCATATTAATTTTGATACAGTGGTTAAGTGCATGGTCTGATACACCTCTTCATCTTTGTATTTCTGTTTGCTTTTACATTTTTGCCTTTGATATTGCACAGAAGAACAGGCTGACATTTAGGAATTGAAAAAATTATATATTCACTGTCAGGCTTTCTTTGGGTATTTTGGGTTTCCACCTCTTATTGGCTTGTGGTAGTATCAAAGCTGATAATTATCTGTTCGAATACAGCTATTTCACTGAATAATCATGTTTTCTGGGGCAAAACTAGCATCAAATTTTCTTTGTGTAAATAATTAGTCTGATATTCCAGAAATGTGTGATAACTGAGTACTGTTTCCTCCTTCTGTGAGTTTAGGACTGAGAAATCATTTACAGTGTGCTGTCATTGATACAGTTGTTGTTGTGGGGGTTCTGTTTTGGGGTTTTTAGTTACTTTAGTTTAAAGGAAAGATTTAAAGGAACTTGCTTTTCAAGAAGACTGGCATCAACACAGACTGCAGCAGAAATGTGATATATTGCTCAGTCACCGCCGGGCAGAAACTTGCTATTTATTTGTTGTTGGTGTTCACTGGTAATCAACTGTAATGCCAATTAGATGTGCAGAAAGAAACTTATCCTAAAGGCTATCCCAAAGGAGCTTGGTTCAGACGGCGTTCTGGGGGTGCAGTCGCTGACCCTCTGCACTGTCGGAGAGAAAAACCCTCTGCTGGCTGACGAGTGACTTCTGAACATTGCCTTACAGAAATCAGGAATGGGAATCTAAAGGCCATCCTGGGCCTCTTCTTCAGCCTGTCTCGGTACAAGCAGCAGCAGCAGCAGCCCCAGCACCACCCGGCCCAGCAGGCAGGGCCTCCATCCCAGTGCCAGGTGGGGGTCCCACAGCAGGTGCCAGCTCCGCTCCACACTCCGTGCCAACAGCCCCCACAAGCCCTGCAGCATCCCTTCAAAACACAACCAGAAATGCAGTCCAGGTGGGGAAATCTCCTTCAAGTTGTTTGGTTTTTTTCGTGGTTTATCTCTTTTTTTATTATTTTTTTTTTGCTTCTCATTAAAAGGTCTTAAAAAGCCACAGAAACTCCTTGCTTTAGTTCTGTTCTGGAATATAAAGTGTGTTGGGAAAGGAGTGCTGGGTAGCAATTGACTTCACGCCTTTGGAAATCAAAACGTGTGTTTAAATACGTTCTCCATGCTGGAAACCTGCAGCCCAATAGGTGTAACATCCCTGCTGGACCAAGTAACAACAGGATTTTAAAAATATGTTTTTCTCACTATTCCTTTTGCTTCTTTCTACTCACAAAGCATGCATATTGTTGCCCTTAGAAAACATACATTTTAAGCATATGAAAACCAACCTCAGTTCTCACATTACAAGAGTTTCAGTCCCTACTAAGAAGTGGAAGGCTCTGACAGTAAAAGAAATAGAGCTCATAACGCCTGGTGGCAATCAAAATCAAATCTAGGCTTTTTGTTCAAAAATAATATGCTGCTGGCTTTACATGAAAAATAATTTTCATAATTGGTGTTTGTTGGCACTCCTAGATCAGAGTAGAGATGAATAGAAAGGGTCTTTGTTCCTTGAATGTCTTTAATACTTAGGAGTGCTTTGTCCAGGTTGGAATAAAAGCAATTTCTGAGGCAGTGCCACAGTGAATGCATGTACAGCCTTCTGCTGGTCTGACCCTTCCACTGCTAAGACAGTGAGTGCTAAGACAGATAAGTGGGCAGAATTAAAAGCAAAAGCCATATTTGCACAATTACTGAAGTATGAAAGCTTTTTTGTTTTTACATATCTCACATTGAGTCTTGTTTGTGTTAACACATACTGAGGTGAACACTGGCTTAAGTGCTGCTTTATGAGGGATATAAACAGTTTAACTGAAGCCTTCCAAGTGAGACTACTCAGAGGTTACTTGGGTTTGGCTTTTATGTCTTTCTTCATGAATTATGCACATTTGGGTATAAACAATGGTTTTGTATAATTGAAAAACGTAGTGTTGCTACAGCATGTATAAGCTTGTACAGGAAATAATTACCATGAAATAAAGATGGGTTTGAACATATTTCTGCAACTTTTCTGTCAAAAACATGCAGAGAGGCGTGGGAGCATTTGAACATTACTTGGATATTTTCAGTCCTTTGTGTGGATTGGGCTGGGTTTCAAATAATTGAAAAATATATATCCTGATGATGTTAAATGTCATGTTTTCATAGTATATACTAAAGTCAAATTGCTCAGATTCTGCAGAAAATACATATAATAAAAGATTGAGAAGGGAAAGAGGAATAGAGTTGGGGGTTGCATGCAGACTTGCATGTTCATTACTCTGTAAAAATTAATTACTTTCAAATTGTAGTGGTTTTGACCTGAAGTCATTCTTGGGCAAGAAGCTTTTTATTCCTGTGAAATTCATTAAAAACCTTTTTCTCCCTAAAACCAGTTATTAAGTTCAGTGGCTTAAAAAAAAAAAAAAAAGTTTCTTTGTTCAATGTTCTCTTCCGCTTTTTCTTTCCTGTCACAGTGCATCTCCCAGGGACTCATCTCAAAGCAAAATCATCCGATTCACTCTTGGTCAGAAAAGGTCTTCTAGGTTAGCATTTCTTCATCTTCTGCAAAGCATGAGTAATCCTTTTGCAATATTTCTGGGTGCATGTTTAGGGTTCCTGTTGAAAACAGTTTGTAACTAGGCCTTTACAAACAGCTGAAATGTGAAAGTTTTAGATGGATTTAATTTTTTTCTCTATTTTGTTTTTGAGGTGTGGAATGCATTTTGACCTGCAAGGAGATAATTTGATTTTCTTGTTCTTATGAGCTTTTGCTTTTGAGAACAAAACATGGTTCTGGGAGTTCTTGCCCCATTGTATTAATTGTATTTGGTTCTGCATTATTGAAATCATAGAATGTTTTGGGTTGAAAGTGACCTTAGAGATCATCTAGTTCCATCCTCCATCTGAGCTGCATCAGGCCGGTGTCTTAGTGAGGAGAATATCACGTGCATAATGTGAGCCCCAACAGCACCGTGTGGGTCTGGCTCATCAGAGGCCCTGCACTCCCAGTGTTCTCATACTGAGCACTTGTAATCTCTCTGGAAATGATTAATAGGTATTTAAGGCAACTTTTTTCCTGGATCCCAGCATGACTTGCATGCCAGCTCATCTGATCATCTCATCTCGGTGATCACAAGGGTTGCTGTGTTATTAATCTGGTTATTAATTTTGTTTATTTTACTACTATAATATATTTAAATGTTTGACTAGAATATTTTACATTGGTAAATTATACTGTACCATTTTTGCTAAGCTTGTGAACTATAGCTTATGACCTTTATTCAGTTTGTCTAGATTGTTATTCCTGCTGTATAATTTGGATTTATTTCCAACATCTTATTTCTTTTATAACAGTGAAGCTCTGCAGAATAACCCCTATTAAAAAGTTCCATGTTTTCGTTTCATGTTCTCCCTTGATCTTAATTATGGCTTGACAGTTCATATTTGCTTAACAGAGGTGCTGAGGAGTAGTAAAGGAGAGTGTTTCCAAGCTCAGTACCTTGTCTCTAATACCAAGAACTCAGAAATGTCTCCCTGAACCTGTTTTTTTCCTTAGATTTCACAGGCACTGCTGTGAAGTATCTTGACCTAATACAAAAAGAAGGGGCTCAAAACCAGTTAGTTGAGCTACAGTGGGGAGGAAAAAAGTCTAAGAGAAAGGATATCTTCAAGAGGGTTTTTAGCATGTAGGGTTTTTATTCTTGGTGTGTTTTTATTGGCAGTGACAATACTGACTCGAGTGGAAAACTTGTCACTTCTTAAGTGGTCACATGGTTTGAATAGCTTTATTTACTTTAAAATGTGACAGATTTGCAAAACCTGTGTGGATATATGTGGGGAGCTTTTTCGTATCCATCAGTAAAGGAACATTGTCCCTTCCCACCTGCCAGGCTCTGCTGGAAAACTCCCCTCCCATCCTGAGGTGGTTGCCCCATAACTCAGTGTTTCAAAACTGGGTGGAAACTTCGAGCTGAGATACCTTGTAGGAAACCTAGCTTGCTTCCTGTCAAACAAAATGAACTTTGAATGAACTTGTCTTGGTGACCTTGACGTTCTCAGGAAGCTTTGTTGGTCACTGGTTGCCCTCTGCTTCTTCCCCTGTAGTCTCCTCTGCAGTGGATGAAGCATCTCTGGGGTGTTCTCATGTACTCCTTGCTGCAAGGATGAGTATGGACAACCTTTTAGCACCCTGCAGTGTTGGAAAAGGCTGGACAATTTGAGAGACTTGTCTAAAAGTCAACCTCAGAACCATGATGTGCTATGCTGAATCTGTGGTGGTTTGAGCTTGTAAATTAATTTCTGGGTTTGTATTTGAATGGTGCCCTCGTGTCTTATACTCTTTGGAGCTTTGAAAGCATGTGCATGCAGCTGCTGACATTTTTGCTCTTTTTCTTCATGTTTCTTTTCATATTTTCTATTCCTTTACTTGTCTTGGAGAAGTCAGTTTATTTAGGAAGCCCTTCCATGTTTCTTCCTGGCTTCTCTTCCTTTTCAGGGGCACGATGGTGGTTTTGGTCAATTGCATCCCCATTCTCTGTGACGACTGGAACTTCTTCCTTTTATGTTATTATTGACACAAGTTATCTGAAGAGATTTTTGTATTTTATATAAAGAAGCTTTAAAAAGATTCTATGTATGAACGTTGACTGAAGTGTTCTGAGATGTGATGCCAGTGGCTTTCCTGATTCTGTTGAGCTTTTTAAAGACGTCTTCCACCTCCCTTTTTTCCTGAAAAGCATAAAAGCTTGTCTACTTACTCGACAATACTCGTTACTTTTTTTTTTTCTAGTTAATCAGCTAAATCTGGTAAACACAGGCTATGGTAAGAAAATGCTGAAAGAGACAGATTCCCAGTTTAAACCAGAGGCTTATACCAGCTCACTGCTAATGTGGTTGCTCTAGGAGGGGGTACTTAAGCTCTGTGTGATTTATGTAGGCTCAGATAATTAAACCAAGTTAAAGTTTTGCTGGCCTTGGCTTCTGAGCTTTGTAGTTTTCATAGCAGAGATGTGATGTCCTTCTCTACAAGGGAAAAGGCAGCCAGGTTCCATCTCACTGTTATTTCTGAATGAAGGGTAACCCTTGAGTGTGCAGCATGTGATGAAGTGTCCAGAAATCTGGTTTGAGAACATTACTAGCTCACTTAGTCTTAACCTTTTACCAGTAGTATTGCTCCACTGAACTTACCTGTAACTGTTTCTAATTCACCAGATTCATGGTAGATGACTTAATTTTGTCTAAAGGGTTCAGACTGTCACTTGTTTGACATACAGTTTTCAGCTGTGGTGATTCTTTGATTTGTTCTTGTGAAAGTAGAAAGACCCATATGAGTCTACACTTGTGCTATTGATCTTTTTATTTTCAGCTTATGCATGGTATCCCACAGTTTCCTCCCCAGAGTGCTTTCTGAATGTGTGTGATCATGCTGTCATTGTTCCCTCAGACTTCCAGGTCCCACCACGAGGGTGTCCGCTGCGGGCAGCGAGGCCAAAGCTCGTGGTTCCCTCAGTGCCAACAACCGACGCAGCCAGAGCTTTAACAACTACGACAAATCCAAGCCTGGACTTCCCCCTCCAGCCCCAGCAAGTAGCAATGACAAAGGTAAGCACTTCATATTTTGGCATCCTCAGATTTTTCGTAGTAGTGGCTTTGTTTGGGGGAAATTGGGTTTCCTGTTAATCTCCAGGAGTTTTAAGACTGTCTCAAAGCTGTGTGTTGTAAACATGACATCTACAATCCAAAAACCAGCTGGCTCTTCTTGAAAAAAGTGTAGTCCTCCTTTCATATATCTGAAGTTGTGACTTGCTGTCCTGAAGGTACATCCAAAAAATAACTTCAAAAAGTCCTGGCACTGATGAACCGTGTTTTTTCATTTTGCTTCAAGCACAGATAAGGGGGAATGAATGAGTCGTAAAATAAGACATTTTGATGAGTAGTTTGACAAGAATGAAAAATGACGACTAAAGACTTTTTCAAAGTTATTATATGATAAAATAGTACCATTTGCTTTCATTTCCTTCACTATTGTGGAAGATACTTTAAGATAGAAAATTACGCAATTTAAATCTAATTTCAAGAATCATCCAGCAATGTGTCTGAAGGCAGGAACATGTTGTATTTTATAAATGTTGCAGTGAAGTGATATCTGTGGTAGTGCATCAGAAACACTAAGTACCATGCTGTGTCTGAAGCAGAGCTTTTTTGAATGACATTTACTGACTTTGTGTCCATTCACTAATTTAGTAATCTGACAGCATTCATTAGCTTGAGTTTGTAGCTCTGAGCTCTGTAGTGCCACATTTACCAGTGGGGCAGGGGGGATATAGCTGGTGAGAGTTGAGGGAATCTCTCCAGTCTGAGACGGTCAAATTGCCAGTGCAGGCTGGCAGCAAATTCTGCATCCTTGAAGTCATTGTGCTGACAGAGATGGACCAGCACTGGGTTTCAGCACAGGCTCGTTGCAGTGGCTTGACAATCACAGCCTTCAGGCTCAAGTCTCCTCTCTGTCCATGCATAAGTTCTAATAACTGTAATGAGCGTTTTGCTGGAGCGGAAAGCACTGGTCTGGGTCAGCCTGTCTGTGGTTCTCATGCTTGGTTCTTTCCAGGAAACTCTGGTCTTCCCTCTCTAGAAACTGTTGTCTTAGGACTGCATGCCAGTAGATTTTGGGATGTTACCCCAAAAACTCACCTTGTGTTGGTGGCAGTGGAAGATCCTCAGCATCCTCCAAGGACTTACTGAAGCACCCTGATCAGATTTAATAATCTGTAAGAAAAAGATTTAATTCACCACTGTATAATATAATTATTGTAACTATATTACAAGTTAATGTATTAGCATAATATGCAAATAAGTTAGCAACATTCTACCTGAGTAAATCCACACTTACTCTTTTAGAAGGTACACTGTGTAAACAGTAATAATTTAACTGTAACATCAGCATATAATAGTTGTCTCTAAATCTGAATTAGGGCTGGCTTTCAGTCAAAAGTAGTGTGAGCAGTAGAACTGATGAAACCCTGTTTTCCTGTGCCCAGTCTTTTTGTGTCCTTATCAGTACTCTTCTCTTCTGCTCATGTCCCATAAGTACTGACCTGGGGAGAGGAGGGTGGGATTTGTCTTGTCCTGAAGTGCAGGTTGGTTGGCTGGATGATCCCTGCTCCAAATGGGTGGTGTGATGTTATGCTGCATGGAAGAGAGAACTTCCATCCATTTTGTCCTCTTCTCAGTTTACCAAGATTACTAAATAAGGAAAGTAAAGTACTGGGTTTAGAATTCAAAAATTGAAAAAAAAAAAAAAGAAAAAAGCCCTCATGCATACAGAGAAATAGCAATATTTTGTCAACTGAGTACTTAAATATCAACTGCTTTTAGACAGTCTGTTCTGGGAACCCCCATTCCTCACTGTAATTCATCTCTTGAGAAAGATAAACTGGTTGCTGAAGAAGCACGTGAGATGACCTGCTTCCTACAAATGTTACAAATGACTGGAGGAAAAAAGGCTGGTTTTTAGGCTGACAATCTACATAAGTTACATTAACTACGCAGAATTTTGCTCTGGTCAAAATTTCCAGTCATAAATTACGGTCTTAAAAAAAAAAAAAAGAGCCTATGTAAAGTTGAACTTGAACTTTTCTTAAAAATATAATCATGACACAAAGTTGGTCTTCATCCATGAGAAACAAAAGTCAGTTGGTCTGACAAATTTTTGGCTTATTTGAAGTTAATTGTAATGTTGCCAGCCAAAGTTTATTGTCAGAGTGCTAAGACAATTCACATTTTCTGACCCATATCCTGTATTTTGCCTAAGAAAATGAGACTTACATGACTGTGTTGTTTGCCAGGCTTGGTAAGTTTTCATCTCCTTGCCCAGTACCTGCTTCTTTTTGAGGTTTTTGAGGAAGGAAATGGGAGAAAGAAAAATCAGCCTCTTTTAGCACAATTGGTTGCTTTGTGATAGATGGCCTTCAGTGTCTTATGTTTGAATCATTTCTTACCGAGTAGGTTGTAATTTATAGGTTTTATTAATTTATGTCCTTTCCTTCTGAATGCAAATTGTCTTGTTAGTCAGTCCTTTGTGTCTTGTGGCAATGAAAATGCATTAATTGAAACAGAATGCATCAGAAATGAAAAGGACAGCAAATGGAGCATGGAAGAACAACCAGCTACTTGGAAATAAATAACCTAGATTTTTAAAAACGTTCTATAAATCAATTACTGATGAGAGATTTTCTAGGAATCTCGGGGAAAGGATTTATGTTTGGTGCGAGATGCATGCATGCTCTTAACAAAGAAATGTGTAAAGAGATGCAAGTCTCTCTTCCCCACAGCTTACTTTGTGTCCTCAGTATTTCATTTTTTTCTCTCAGTCTTCACATGCTGTCTGACACCACTTTCAAGACGTGGAGAAGGAGAAGTGTTCTCTAGTAAGGATGATTTAGACACCTAGTTCAGCCCTATGGGCACCTTCTTTGAGGTTAGGGCCTGATAGCTTTAACTTGCTTTTTGGAGTTAGCCCCTCAATTTATATGCAAAATTCTCTTCTTATAGGGAATTTCCCCAAACTTACAGGAATTTCAGTACCCTCATTCCTCATGCCATGAAGTGGTAACACGCTGTGGTATGGTTTTTTATTTATTGTCACAGTGATTAGCCATTTATAATTGCAGTAACATTCTAGACAGGGTATTTTTATGCGTGTAATTGATGTTACAGGCCTTTTTTAAAAGAGAAATGCCATTAAAGTCTTAACTGTGTTTTTGGTTGGTGGGGAAATAAGCCACTTGGGCTTGTGATTTTTTTTTATGTCATCCTAAGCCCTGCATACAACTGGAGCCTATTAGTTCACTTCTGAATTGTCAGTTACTTATTCCATGCTTATTTAAGAATAGCTTTGGTTTACTTTCTTGTCCTTTAATATCCTTGAACACCACAAGTGTACTATGGCTTGGAAGGCATCAGCCACTTTCCAAGGCCACTACTGAACTCATCTAAATTATCAGAAATGTTTCTAAGGGATGTAGAGAGGAAATGAACATTGCATTTCTATGCTTGTGTGCAATTATTAGTTACTAGTTATCTTGAGGCTCTCCACATTACCATGTCCTTCTAATTGTCTAATGTGATCACTAAATAAATATAGCCAAAATTTTATTTGCATATGCAATTTAGAATACATAAATCTGCTTTTTATCCTTAGCAAGGAGAAGCAGAACTGCATCCTAGGTGGTATCAAGAATGAAACCTAAGTATATTGAAACATACAACTTCAGTAAAGACTTTGATAAAGTAGATTTTCTCATTAATTTATGTCAGTGTTTTGAGACATGCTCTGAAAGCAGCCTGCAGTTCTGCAAAATGGTGGATATTTTTGACTAGCTCTGAACACCCTCATATATCCACTGTCTTCACTGTTCTTCAGGCACTGAGTTTGCATTTTTGCAGTCTCAGAAGTCTGATAGCGTTGTACGGGAATATTCTGCTTATTACTTGGGTCCAGTCTGTAAAATGAATGAAGTTATGAAGCTGCAGGGGACATCAGCTTAATATACCATCTCCACCATGTTGGTGATGTGATGCAGCAATGTGACAGGCTTACACACTTTCTTTTTATTTTTTTCTTCTGCTTTGTTCCTACTATTTTAGTTAAAATAATCCTACAGAGGGCAGTAGAAGTCTGTGGGAAAAATGGCACTTTTCCTTTGGACTGAATGTTAGGTAAAACGTTAGTAGGAAAAAAGCACTACCAGACTTCGACCATTTGCACTTGGGTTCAAAGGAAATGTTTATTACTCAGCTTTACAAAGAAGGCAGTGCTAATGATGTCAGGTTTCTCTTAGTGTTAGAATAAGGAAAAATGCCAAGAATAAATGCATGCAGATTCAACCAGTCAGGTAAAATAAATGACTGTTTTAGTAGCAGTATTCTTACAAACTTACTTGATACAAGTCTGATGAGAGGGTTCCCAATCCAGATCCTGCCAACTCAGTGATAATTTTAGGTCTGCACATCTCTTTTTTAGATATGGAGATACCATATGGACAGGAGAGTGAGAGAAGTCTGTGTTCCTCTCCTGCTCCTTTTATTTTATTTCCTTCCAATTTTGGATAAACCCTTTCAACTTGGAACACAGTGCACGTTATTTGCTGTCTTTTAATGTGTAAAGGGTGGTCACTATGTTCACAAGGATGAGTGGTGACAGGGCAAGAGGCTCACATTCCTTTAGGGGAAATAGGAATAAAATTCTTCACTATGAGAAGAATTAAACATTGGAGAAATTTGTCCAGAGAAGGGGTGGGATCGCCCTTGTTGGAGATATTCAGGACTTGCCTTGACAGTTCCCTGGATAACCTCATCTCACACTCTGCTTTCAGCTCAAGGTTGGAAGGAGTCTATCCAGAGGTTTCTTGCAGCCTAGACTGTTCTGTGGTTTCTACAATTTAATGTGTGGTTAGTTTTGTACAGTTTTAAAACTATACTGGGCATGGACTGAAGAGTTATCAGTGATTTATTTAAAAGTTTCTGGGTGGGGGGGTAAAAAGGCAAAACAAAACTGAAGTGTGCTTAAGGACTGATAGTTCTAGCTCTTTGAAAAGTCTAGTATTTTGTAAGTGTCCTACAGCCTTGCTTTATTTCATTGTTCAAACTAGTCCACGTTATACCCATTACAGACAGAGTTGACCTGCTAACACAACAAAATTACAGATGCAGAGGGTGCTGTAGAGACAGAAGGAAGTGCAGGGAGTTCCCCAAAGGCAGTGTCTTGTTGCTATGGCATTTGTGCATGGATCAGAGCTGTATGGAGCCAGCAATAAGGGGTTAATATTACTGAAGTCCAGCTCTGAGCTCTGGCAGGTATAAAATTACCACATTCTGATACCTTTAAATATTATTTCCTTTGAAATTTTTATTAAGTATAAACTACTTAAATAGGAAGAGATACTAAGGTATTTTGAAGGACAGTTAAGGAATTTCTTTCCTCTAACTTTTTAACTTTGTGTTACTAAAATAGGACTGACTACAATTAATAAAATGTTAGCAAGGAAATGTCACCCCCACTCCACTGAGCAAATTGGTGTATGGTTACACATGTCACATGTGTGCTAAAAATGTATGCCCTTTATATGTAGGCAGTTATATTTATCAAGTTGAAGAGGGCATGGCACCAAGTTCAAGGGCACAGTTCAAGAGGCCATGGCCTATCTTGTCAGAGCTTTAGCAGGAAAGGTTCATCAAAGTTAAGTCTGTATCTTCATGTCAACTTTACTGTGAAATCTGTATTTATTTCTCTAAATGCCCTCTTGAGAAAGAGTAGAAAATCCTAAATCTGGAACTGAGCCATTGGAATTTCTACTCCTAATGATAAAGATGTTTCATATTCAATCCTGTATTCATATAAAAAATACATGACAATGCAATCCCATGCTTTGGTTCTATTGAGCTTGTCTTGAACTCAGCATTGCTTAAGGTCATTTAAAAATGGCAGGTTTGGATTATGTCAAACACTCAGATTCAGTTTTAAAAAACTGCCTTAGCAATAGAGAGGAAAAACTCTCATCATGTGAGCAAGGCGGGAAATGAGTATAAGGAGATCAAAACTCAGAGTTCTTGTGGGTAATGTCTTGAAGGCTAAGATTTTCAGTAGTATTCAAATGGGCTTTGAACTAGAGGGATGCTGATAAAACGTAGAGTAGAGCACTGCATAATTAGAGCTTTGGAAAATCTCCTTAGCAGTTTGGTATTTCAAAGGTTAATTTATGTTCTTTGTCTAAGAGGTTATAAGGTTGCCTTATTACCTACAAGATACCTGTAGGTAGTGGCATTTATAGTAATAACAATTCTTCATTATCTCAATCAATAATGTGTGGGTATGCATTTCTTAGGAATTTCATATTAGCCCAATTAAGACCACAGATTGGATAGAAAATTTCAGAATGAGGATATTTAGCCATTGGAAGAGATTACATCAGACATAATGAGTCAAAATTTAATATTTGCCCAGAGCTGATGTTCAGACAGAGGTTCCAGTTTTGGCTCAGAAATTACTGAGTGAAATTCATTGATCCCTTTTGTCTTCAGGATCAACTTAGATGATCTTAGGAGTTTTCCTGTATGAAAAATCTTTCACTTAAGCATGTTAAAAAGGAAGACAAGTTCTCTTTTGTAGCTGTACATAAAACAAGATGAAATATTTGATGATTCTGAATGAGTGGATTTGGCTCCTATACCAAATACAGAATAGTCAAGTGGCATTGCACAAACTTCCTTGCTGGAAACCTCGTGTTTAACCTCGTGCAGTTTTTCCACTCTAAATAAATTAATAATGATAAAGAGAGACAAAGGCTTTTGCCTTTGTGCTGAGTAATAGTGTAAGAACTAAAAATACCCCCCCAAAAGTGTTGAAAAAAAGAGCTCTGAGACTTACAAAGCATGATAGACATTTGTCTTGGAGCATTTTAATTTTTTTCTACCCTTTTATTATAGCATTCAGCCTGAATGGGAAAGAGAAGGCTTTTTATGGCTTCAGTAAAGGGACAGTTATGAGGACAGCTACAGCAGGGAGCTGGGATTTGGATGCAAGTCCTGTGGCATTGAGCCAGCTGAGTTAGTGCTGGCAAGAGGTTCCTGGGATGGCTGAACAGACTCTTTTTACAAAGGGTTGTTTGACAAGGGCTGTTTGTGATGGGACAAGGGGGAATGACTTCACACTGACAGAGGGTGGCTTTACATGGGATATTAGGGAGAAGTTATTTACTGTGAGGGTGGCGAGGCCTTTGCACACATTGTCCAGGGGAACTTGTGGCTGCCCCATCCCTGGAAGGTTCAAGGCCAGGTTGGATGGGGTTTGGAGCAACCTTGTTCTAGTGGAAGGTGCCCCTGCCTGTGACAGGGGGCTGGAACTGGATGATCTTTAATGTCTTTTCCAACCCAAACCGCTCTACTATCTTCTATGTTATTACATAACAGTTGTTAGAATAAGTCTCATCATTTTTAATTACATCTTCTACTGATCAAAGACTGAATAGTCCCGAAGTGCTCAGGTGTGTGGTATCTCATAGAAAAGAGAGTTCATACAAACACCCAAAGTTAATTTTTGCAGTGTTCCCTGTGGAGTCAGTCACTGCAACACCTGGTGGCACACAGATAGGACATAAATGTGAAATGCTAAGCCTAGTGTCTCAAGCCATGTTCTTTATAGGTTGAGGATTTCCAGCTGAGGACTCTGATGCAGTTGATACTGAAGAGGCACTGACCCTTTTGGTACAAACTGCCAGGTCATCACTGAAACTGTTTTTAGCTGTGCCAGTGGACAGGTGCTGAGCCCAGCTCTGGGAGATTGCTGGGAAGGGTGGGGGAGAGGTGGAGTGAGGAAGGCTTTGGGAACTAGGACCAGCAGAAAGAGCTTAACAACTCTCTGGAGACGAACAAAAATATGTGGAGGTCCTGAGATTGAAAGATCCCTGTCCTTATGGATATACAGTGTATGGATGTCAGAAAGCTGGGAAGTGATTATATAGAATAAAACAGTTGGCTCGTGCACCAGATTACTGTAAGTTAAATAGCTTTGAAATTCTTTAGTATTATTTTTTGTATTTTTTAGGCAGCTATAATTTTCTTCATGACTGAAAATTGTGTCCCTATAGGATTAGAAAAAATTTATTTTGTTTGACTTTTTAAAGCAGTTGCTTTCATTCCTTTTCTATATCAATCTTGGGTTTACTTTTATTTTTAGGTTTCTTTTTCTTTAGAAATTTGAAAGAATCTCACATTTACCTTTGAAATGATGACTTGATAAGGCTATGAAAAATGCACCAAGATTAAAAGCATTTCAAAAGTGGAAAAGGTTTTTTTGTCTTCGAAGAGGCATAAGTCCCTAAATTTTGAAAACAGTTTGCCCACACTTTCAGATTTCACTGGAAATTAAATGTGATTATCTCAACAGTGTGAGAATGTGGTAATTACTTAAATTTCAGTCATCCCACGCTGTAAAAGTGTACCAGTGTTTCATTTAGGTCAGGCATGAAGCAAACATTATATTCTGCTTAGTGTTTAAGATGCTGCCTCTGTTCTCATCTCTGCTGACATTCAAGAGATGCTCTGGTTTTACTGAGTGAGTAAGTCAGACTGATGTAAAATAAATTTACAGAATTTATTTCAACAAATCCACAACCAGAGCGGTTGGTGTTTTCTATTGTGCTGCTGTATACACTACCAAAAAGCAGATGCTGGAATAACCCCATCCAGTTTTCTAAATATAATTTGCATTGAAGGTATTTACCAAATGTTCAGGGTGGATTATTTTCTTTGGATATAGTACAGTGATCATAAATTTGATGTGGCAAGAATAAAAATAAAAACATAGAAAGGAAGGAGTGTGGGGTAATCTGAAAGATACTCTGAGGAACCTGGTAGTTTCTTTTGGTGAGTCACAATTTTGCAGTGCAGATATGGCTTCTGGTTTTAACTATGTTTAAAGAACTGTGTTTAAAATTTTGACAAGTTTGCAGGTTACACAATATATTCATAGAATTGAATTTTTAAATAACATGGGAGGTCTGTGCTCCAAATCAGCTGTACCTATGCAGAAAATACTATGTCTGAGAGGTGTTTACTAGTCTGTTCTGAAATGTCTCATGACAGGGACTTGACCATCTCACAAACTGTATCTCTTCCAGTGTCCATTTGGTCTTAAAAGTAACTATTAAAAATACATTCATATAAAACCGTTCTGTGTAGCTAAAAATAAGGCACATTTTTGCTCTTCCTTGATCTCTGTCCTGTTTGTAACAGTCTTCATATAGGTGAAGGCTTGCGATGTCTCCTTCAGTCTCTTCTCTTCTAGACCAAGCAATCTTTACTTGTCCAACCTTTTTCTCATAGGTTCATTGTGATAAATCTCTTTTATGTGATCTCTTTTGAGATGTCTTGATGTGTCTCCTGTCCCCTTTCCAGTCTGTGAGTCTCTTTTAGATGGATGCTAGAGCTGGAGATCGCTCGGTCTCTGCCTTGATACCTCACTTTAGGGCTGAGCAGCATGGAATAGTCCAGTTCTTTGTCTTACATTCTGTGGTTCTACAAACCTCTGAGTCCATGTATGATCCTCACACTACATGTCTGAGTGATGTTTGTTTTCTCTTGATGCCACATTATGAAGTGTGCAGCTGTAGTCTGCTGCAACTCCTTTTGCTGCAGCACAGTTGCATGGCTGATGGTTTGACCTTTTATATTTAGGCATTCCATTTCTCCTTTCTAACCACACACCTCTTCAGTCAGCTTCAGTGCATGAAATCTCACTGACTCAATCTGTTTCCCCAATTTACCAGATGCATTGATGCCTCCATATTCCCCAGACATAAGGCTCCTGCCTTGTGTCAGAAGGTGACCCTCATGAGAGTCATTAGTGTCAAACAAAATACTCATCTTTGGCCAGCTGAGATATACATATATCCTGGGGTATTGTTTGCACCCTTTCACGTTTCTAATCAAACATGCTTTTGAAAGATTGGCTCATCTTAGTAAATCCTTAGTGACATATTTGTGTTGGGTATGTGCCCATCAAACAGCTTAAAGACTGTCAGGAAATAACAAGCAGTATGGCATGTTTATAGGACAAGATATGAGGATGCAGTGAATCATATTCATGCTTAATTTTACAACTGTTCGATTGGCATTTAAAAATATGTCCTCTTTTACCTAGACAAAGGCTGGCTGAAGGCTTAATCATGGCTGAAGTGGGTCTTTACAAGACCAGAGGACTGTGACATAGTTGGTATAAGCTTTAGAAATATATAAAACAAGCCAAAAATGCATTTAAATAAAGTTTGGGCGAAAAGAAACCCCTAAAAATATTAGCCAGTGACATGTTCTTAATTGTTCATTTCATGAGGATAAAAATCCTGAACTTTGAGGTAAAATGTAACCTTGAGAAGCAGCTTCTTGCCCAGTGTACATCTGCTGTGTTGTAGCTGTGTTGGAGGTGGTGGAACCACGTTAATTTATACCAGCTGAAGAGCTGGTCCAGCATTTCACGGCCTTTACTGTGCTTACATGTTTGCTTTTAAAATAAATATTTACAATTTCTCATAAATTTATTGCTGGGTGAAGTGTGCCAGGAAAACAACCCTGGAAATGAAAGTTCACTATTAAATCATGGGAAAGCAAAAAGCAGTGGTGCTACATCCCAAACTTGCCCTAAGTGCCAGCATGTTTCTACCACATCTGTAGAAGCCCCTTCTCTTTGGATAAGAGCATCATCCAACCTCCTTGGGCCCTTCCATGTGTGGCTTCTCTGCTGATCCTTTTGCCTGTTCCTCATCCATAACCAAATATACCTAAAGAATCTGTGACTGGCACCTGAGAACTGAAATGAAGAAGACCCCACCATAAATTGTAGTATGTGTCTGTCAGCCGACACATATATAATGATATAAATGGACAATATTCTCTAACTGCAATTCTCAGACCACTGATTTTTAGAGGGCCTATTTCATACAACCTGCAGGAGAGATGTGTCTGACTGAGGCTACTAAATGTACACATTGTCCACTCCAGCTAAGTGTAAAATCTAGTGAAAGGCTCTATAACAGCTTCCTGCCTGGAATCCATTAATGCTTTTGAATAAATCTGTTATGAGAACTCTTGGGGGATTAGATTGTACAAATAATGAGAAGGAAATGGGGAAGAATGAACAAAAATGGTATTTTTCTAGTATTAAATGGAGAGTGCAACTTGTTTTGAATGGCACAGTAAACTTGGTTTCATTATTTTTATGATCATCTAACTGGTGGTCAATAGAGGTCCCTCCAGCCTTTCTTATGCATTCATGTCAGCAGCATTTTGAATTTTACAGTATCTAAACAAAAACAACAAGGAATTCAAATGTCTTAGCTGGTTATGTCGAGACAATGAGAAAAGGGGCTGCCTGTGCTCCAGTTCTATTTCCCTTGGCCTCAGCGATAACGCTGAATCTTGGCAAACCAGCCAAGAGCAGAACTGTTGTTCCACGTGCTGGAGCTCTCTGGGAATGAAGGCGACTTCACAGAAATGTGGAAGTTGGGTTTCCGACATATCCACAGGCTTTGGTGAGGGTTTTCAGGGATGCAGCACGTTTATGTGAATGCATGGAAATGCTGTTGAAGCTACAGAGTTTGCAGAATCAGGATTGAAGAGGTAGATATGGAAGGAAAGAAAAAATATCATGGAGCAAAGGTAATTTTTGTCTTGTGTTACAATAAATTAAATCACCCCTAAAGGGAAAATCAGTGGGCAGAAGTTGAAGGAAACAATTCTGCTCAGTTAGAAAGGGTCCTGAGCAACCTGGTCTAGTGGAAGGTGTCCCTGCCCATGGCAAGGGA
Organism: Climacteris rufus; assembly: GCA_013398175.1. NCBI lineage: Eukaryota > Metazoa > Chordata > Aves > Passeriformes > Climacteridae > Climacteris > Climacteris rufus. Next base: position 1,360,892 of record VZRZ01008454.1, on the reverse strand, counting down.
ATTGGAATGATATGATTTTTAAGGTCTCTTCCAACTATGGTTCCAACTATGATTCTAAGTTTTTGTCCTCAGCAAGACAAAATATTCCCTATTTGGGCTTTTCTCAGGTTGTACAGAATTTCCCTATCTGGCAATCTCTGCTTTAAAATAAATAATTTTTGTTGGTTTTTTTTTGTGGTTCAGAATAGAAGAGAGAACAGAAAGCCTCAGCCATCCTGTGGGTGGAGGCCATGCCCACTCCGGGTACCTCAGCCAGTCCCTTCCTGCCAGCTGTAGTTTTCCCCAGTCATCAGCATTACAATGGAAATGGAAAATTCTGTGGGCCAGAAGAGTTGTGCTTGTTCTGAGGAAGGACTGTGTGCCAGGTCGCTCTTGTTGGGAATGTTGTGCTCTACCTGCTTGTGGTTTGGATCATGGAAAGATTGTAATTTTTAAAGTCGGCTCCTGGCAGGAATGCAGACATTTCCATACTTACAGGGTTTGATAAATGATTGTTGAAGAAGAGAACAGCTCAGCTAAAAAGTTTCTCTGTAGGACTTTGTATTTGTAGTGCTTTGAAGGAAAGTTTTCTGTTGGGTGGATGGGAAGGGTCAAGATCCACCATTTATTCTTCAAGATGGGAAATGATGAAACTGCCACAGAGGTTTCTGCAGTTCTGACACTGTAATGTCATAGAGCAGAGCTGCTTTTATTTCCTAAATTAGAATCTGGTTGTGGATTTGCTTTTGAATCTTATCTAATCTATGGGCTGGACTAAAAGATATTTCTCTTCTTAAGAACTTCTTATTTTTCCCATAGCTGTGAAATAAAAAATAACAGTTTGTCCATTCAAAAATGGATAAAAATGCTGTTAAGTTCTTGACCCTCCTAAGGAAAGTAACTATGAGAACATCCTTTGTCTGTGTGTTGCCTTTCATGCTTATAATGATGGCTTTTGAAAGTTTTCAGTTATAGCAAATCAAAGTCCACTTACTTAGAGCGAACATCACAAATGATTGGAAATTGCATATATTTTCTCCTGACCTTATTATAGCATAAGCTCTCAAAGACTTCAGTGGAAGAATTAAATCATAAGCCTTCAGAGTCTTTTTTCTTCTTCACAAATGGGTAGGTTTGCAGATGCAGTTCAGTCTTTGCAGGAGCAGCTGAAATCAGATTTACCCATGCTGCAGTGTGTATTGGCATTGGAACTAGACCACCAACATCTTTTTTTAACAGGAACGTTAGGAACAAAATAGATTTCAGGCCAAGATTTGACTGTGAAAAGAGGAAAGTGATCATTATTTATTGTAGACTGTAGCTTGGGTTTGAAAACATTTCTTTTATACTCAGTTTTAGTTAATACAGGTTGCTGAAGAAAGAAAATATTTCCCTCACAAAGGAACACATGGGAAATAATAAGCTTATTAATTGAATGCATGAAACCTGCTCTCCTTTTCATGAAAGAAGGGCCTATGCAATGCTGAATAAAACTTTCCCCTTTGCATGCTGATGTTACTGCTTCATTAGGAAACCCAGCATTTGAAACTGCATTCTGGCAGCAGAACTCCTTTTGCTTACCAAGCTTGGTCAGAGGAGTAAAAGAGCCAGCACTTGTTCCTAAGGAAGAAACAGAGAATCTTAAAAACTGAAGTTTTCTTAAGCTGAAGCAATCTTTCATAAGAGTGTTTTAGGATGAACCTTTTATTTCTTGCAGTAACTTTGCATGGTGCAATGTAACAAATCACTCAAGGACATTCAATTTACAGCTTCACTGTATTTGACCCAAGTATGAATCAAACGCCACTGTAGTTGTGTACGAAAATATCTTCTTTCCTTTCCCAGAGTGTTGCTGCTTAACATGGATATTAAGACTTTGTGAATAGTTTTCATTCATTTCAGATGCATAGCATCGAGAATTCACTTTATGGAAAATGTTAAGTAGAGACTCTGAAGATTACATTAATATTGCAATAGATTCCTTTTTTTTTTACTGTTACAGTCATAGTATTGTTGTCTTAATTTTGATTTCTCTGACATTTCTGTCAGTGGAGCTGCACTGTGCTCATCCTACGCCACTGGCAACAGAAGCAAATTTCAATTCCAAACAGGAGTGTGTATGTGGGGGTGTTGGGACAAAGCAAACATTGTGTTTATAAACAGATAAACTGAAAAAACCATGTTTTGGTCAGTGACCAAACAGGATGGATGAGTGGGTGGTTGGGTGGGTAGGTAGGTAGATAGATAGATAGATTTCCTGAAAACATTCCAAAAAAAGGAGACATTAAAAAGTTTTGGATTTTGCTGGGAAATAAATTTTGAGCAATGCTTTGGGGTTTGGAAAACAAGCCATTTCACTTTATCCAAGCCAAGCCTTTTTCCCCAGAAGTCTATGGACTGGAGCACTCATCTGGGCTGTTAGGAGGAAGCTGAGGTCCCAAATGAACCAACCCCTTCCATTCATTTCGAGGAGAACGTTGTAGAGCTGGTCAGAGCCCTGTTTTGCTGGGGTGGCCTCTGCTGCTGTGCAGTGTGCCAACAGCCAGCTTGGTGTCTGAGACTGTCACCCTTCCCAGCCAGGCTGTGGAGCTGGGGCTCAGGTCCCTCTTGTCTCAGGGGAGCAGCTCTGCCCAGGCTCTGTGTGCCAGGGAATCTGGGCTGGCTTTGTTCACACCATGCACACGCTGTGTGTGGGGGTTTTCAAACTGTTGTGAAGAACCTGTTTGGGAAGAAGGCAGATTTCTTTTCCAAGCTTGTTCGGTTGTCTGCGTGCTCAGACCCCAAGCTGAGTTTGTGGTCCTGCCTATGTTGTACTAACAGAGTGTACAACCAGCTCTTCTACTTTATAGATACAACCCTTACTGGTAATTTTCATTTTGTCTCCCTTACATTGTCCCAGTCCTGTTTTTCTGAGCAAGTGAAGGCTCCCTTGCCAATATTGATGAGTACATCAGGTCCCTCCCTGGACCTGGTTGTACATCCATCCTAGGCATGTTCCTGAACCCCAGACAGCTCTGATGATTTCTGGGCATGGCTGTGCTTTGTGCTGAGCTTTGTTTAGCTTGATGACGCCAGAAGACATGTGGATTAGGAACTTAGTGTTGAAAGTACTGTCAATCTCCAGTTCCTATAGCAATATCTCAACATTGAGATGGGCTATTATTATTTTTTTAAATAATCTATACAAATCAACTATAAATTATGTACAACTGGCGTTTTCTTGAGGCTTTCACTACATTGCTGGACGTCTTCTGTGGAAGGCAGGCTGAGACAAAGGCTTGCTTGTTCCAAGTGTGCACAAGGAGCCTGGTGTGGTGTGGTGATGGGAAGTGGATTGGGATGAGCAGGAGGACTTCAGGAAATGAAAACAAAAACAAAGCAGCGGTGTACGGTAAGAGGCATGAAGGAAAGAGCAGTGGTGCAGTTTTTGAAAGCAGAGGGAGGAGCATTGCTGGCAGCCTGTGAAGAAGTTTCACCTCCCTTCCTCTCTTGTGTCTGTGTCAGGGTGCCGTCTTAGGTCACTGCTGCTGTTCACACTGGGAGTCACTGGGACTCCTTCTGCAGTGGTGGAATCCCTGGAAGTGCTCAGAAAAGGTGTAGATGTGGTGATTAGGGACATGGTTAAGTGGTGGGCTTGGCAGTGCAGGGTTAATGGTTGATCTTGGAAGTCTTTTCCAGCCTTAATGATTCTGTGATTCCTATGCTGTCACTTCTTCAGTCTTCCTTTACTTATTGGATTGAATTCAGCAGGCTTGAGCAGAGCAGTTAGAGGACCAGGTGGCATCACTGTTTGGGGTGTTGGGTGGCTTGATTTTCCTTCTGTACTAGGAATAATGCCCTGGAAGTCAGCAGGCTGGGACAAGCTTAAAAGCAGCATGATTCCTGTCTGTGTCTATAATCCAGCTCATGCTTCTTTCCAGCTCCACCTGGGTAGTTTGCCATAGGAAAAGGACTAGCAAAACTGGACAGTGTACTAGTTACTGCGTAAGAGTCCTGGAAATCTGACTTCTGACAGTAATATTTTTTAGAGTATCATTAGTTCCTGCTATCCCACTTTGTCCATAAGCATGTGAAATGGCTGAGTTTATTATTAAGGAGTCTCTATTACTCTTAGAAACCCGATTCTTTGTAAAGTCAGGAAGATGTATTTGCTTTAAATCTTTAGTAGATCTGGTTTGGATCAGAGGAGGGAGGTTAACAGAGCCATATCTTCACTGAGCAACTGAAAGTGAAGTAAAGCAGTCCCTGTGTGGTTGCAGCAGCTCGTGATTTACAGGGCTGGATTCACAGGGCTGCTCCTGCTGCCGCGAACGCACGCTCTCCGCTGCTGTTGATTTTTGAATTAAAAAAATGCAGCTCTGTACACAGTTTACTTTAGTGCTAGAGGGCAGGGAATATAGGTAAGAGCCGTTAATCCCCAGCAGGCTGCTGGGCAGGCGAACAGACACAGATGACAAAACTTAATTGGAAACATGAGCAGTTTAACAGAAAACATATTTGTGATAATTAAGAGAGTAACATCTCCAAAAAGGAAACTCTGCAAAGAGAAACTGATTCAGAGGGGAAGTGGCCACTGGTAGGTGAGTGTGATTTTTCAAGCTCTCTTTAAGCTCTGAACTAATTTCTTAACAAGAACAAATAACATTAGGAGGAATTAACTAAATAAGAGATTTGTTTTCTCTGTGGGGGGAGGGCTGTACAGTTACTGCCACAAGTTTCTCTTCTTACAGCTGGATTAGGATATGTGGTAATACTTAATTTAGATTCTTTGCAAAAGGATACAATTGGTTTTATTTTTGCGCATGGAGTTTTCTTTTACCTTTGCATAGGAAGATCTCACCACCCCAACCCCCAATAACTGAAAGGATTTCAGTTTTACTTTTTTCCTTACTCCTGCATTTTTTTATATGTTTGAGGTTTTTCTAAGAATCGAACTTGAACAGCAAGTATTTTGCCAAAAGCAGAGGGGAACCCTCAGTTAGAAAATAGTGCTGTGTTTTTGCTAATGAAAAAGTATTGTGGACTTAATAAGGGAGAACACATTGCAGAACACATTTTGGTTTGAATTGGAAGAGATTCTTTTTCTTCCTTCTTTTTCTTGAAACAGCAAGTAAATGTAAATTATACAGTAGGAGCTCGTTGCTGTTCTGCTGGGTAGGAAAGGAAAACTGGCTTTTAATTTCTCCAAATTATACTGATGTTGATGAAAATACTGATGTGTCTTTTTAATGTTATCAGTGTAAAATTCTTAGTGCTTCATTACACAAAGAATCTCATGCTAACTGTAATACCAGGTACTACTGTGTTGTTTTTTTGAGTTGTTTTCTGTGTTTTTTTTCCAGAGCCTGCAGACAGCACAGCCTCCCAGCCCACAGGAATGAATGAAAATGTCTCATCCTCAGTGCAAAGCTGCGGCAGTACTGTTCCTTGCAATAACTCATCAGCCATCCCTCAGCCCAGCTCTGCTATTAAACCTTGGCGCAGCAAGTCCCTCAGTGCCAAGCACACAGCTACGTCTTCCATGTTATCCGTAAAACAGCCGGCAGTGGAGCCTCCAAAGCCACCCTCAGAAATTGCCAAAACAGCTCCCAACGGGCAGAAATCCATGCTGGAAAAACTAAAACTCTTCAACAGCAAAGGGGGTTCCAAAGCTGGAGGGACAACGCTGGAGTGTCCGGGCTCTCGGGACAACAGCTGTGAAAAGCTGGAGACGCTCCTCAGCTTTGAGGAGAGTGAGGAATTCGATGCCACAAATCAGAATGTGAACAATCCAGGATCCATGTCCAGCAGTCCCAAAATTGCACTCAAGGGAATTGCACAAAGGACTTTCAGCCGCGCACTGACTAATAAGAAAAGTTCTCCAAAGGGTAATGAGAAGGAGAAAGAGAAGCAAAAAGACAAAGAAAAGGATAAGAGTAAAGACATTACAAAGAGAACATCTGTGACTGAAAAGCTGGACCTGAAGGAGGAACCTAAAGAAGAACAGACAGCGCTGACAACAACAGAGATGCCAAAAAAGTCCTCCAAGATCGCAAGCTTTATCCCTAAAGGAGGAAAGCTGAACAGTGCCAAGAAGGAGGCCTCTGCCCCTTCGCACAGTGGAATACCAAAACCAGGAATGAAAAACACCACAGGGAAATCCTCAAGTGCCCCCGTTCCTGCAAAGGAAGGCGAGAGAAGCCGTGGCGGGAAGGCCGGCTCGGGGCTCTCGCACCAGAAGTCTCAGCTGGACAGCCGTCATTCCAGCTCCTCCTCCAGCCTGGCTTCCTCCGAGGGGAAAGGCGTGGGAGGCCTCCACAGCAGCAGCAGCAGCCAGGCTGTGAACGGGCCCGCGGTGACGACCCACACCACGGGGAGCAACACTGTGAGCGTGCAGCTACCTCAGCCCCAGCAGCAGTACAGCCACCCCAACACCGCCACCGTCGCGCCCTTCATGTACAGGTACGGGGCTGTGGGGAGTGGGGTGCCCACCAGGTTCAGTGTGGACACTCTTCCAGAGGGGTGAAGCAGCAAGGTAAATGCTGCGTCTTGTAAAAGTTTCTTGCTTTAAGGGAGTAGGCAATTTACGTGTTTGCACAAGAACTGATGGTGAAAGCTGTCAGACTGAGATGTATGAGAAGTTGTGGTAGACCGGAGGGGGAATAATTGTCGTGTCTGACCCTACCAACAGGTAAGATGAGAATCTGAACACCTTCTTGACCAGATGCTGCTCTTCCAAATGGTACAGAAAAGTGTCAGGTTTGTTCTGTGCATCATAGCTTTGAAAGTTGTAACAACACCAGTTTATGCCATAGACACACTGACGGTCTTCAAAGTGGCTGACAGTGCTGGAGCTGCCTCACTATAAGCAGGAATTGGAAATTAAAAAAAAATTAAAATTAAAATCCCTTAGTTTAGGTAAGGCCAGGCAACAAGTCTGTGGTGTTCTAGGTGCTAACCATGAGATAAGCAAAAGAGCAGCCCTATGAGGTGACAACTACTCTCTAACAACAAACCTAGTCCATTTTCTGTTTGAAGCATCTTCTGTTTGACAATGGCAGTAGAGGATACATAGGGAAGTGTAACAAGAGGGAAATCAGTAGCAGAGATTCTTAAGGACATGCTCCCCAATGTGACTGGGACACCAGAAGTTCCTCAGTCACAGGGTGGGATTTTTGGTTTGGACAGCCATCTCTTGATTTTCTTTGACATTGTTTAACTCTTTCATAGGAATACAATTCAAGTGTTTGTTCTGTCTTCATCATCTTCTTGCTGCTCATGGTTTGAGAGGTCTTTATCACCTCATTCCCTTCCTTAAGATGTGTCTTTTCTAGGCTAAGGTATCGTACGTATCATACATAGCCTCTTTACTTTTTTCTTGTGGAGACTCTGGTTATGACCTTTGGTCATCTTTGTTGCCCTGTGCCATAATTTTTTCAGTTCTACTGTACCCATTTTTGCCTTGGATCTCTTGGCAGAGGTAGCATAAAAAAATGGTTGGTCGCATTTTTTAAATAAGAGTAAATGCCAGTGGAATGAACCTGAAGGAGCGGGATGCCAAAGGCCTATGTAGGAATGCAAAATGGGGAAAACAACCCTTGAGTCTTCTGGAGAATTCTCCATGTGTGTATGGAGTAAAATGCCAGGTGTCCTTCTGCGGTGCAGTCACATGAAAAAGAACCAGTTGGGAAAAATTCATCTGATTAAAGCTTGTATACCTAGTACACAATCCTAATTTGTATAGCATTCATCTATGTAACTCACCATTATTGTTGCATTTTTGGATGAAAGTGGGACTTACTACTGGTAATTTTTTGATATTTGTTTTGAGTTAAAAATTGCCAGTGCAGTTTGCACTACTTTAATCCATAATTGAAAAGAAAAATGTGATTGCAAACTGACTGTTTTATTGTTTATCCCTAGTAACCTCCAAAAATGTGTTCGTGATGCTTTGGGTTGTTAAGTTTATTACTACAATGTCCTCTCAAAAGTTGGTATTGATCTTAGTTTGAATACAGATACCATCATCTAAAGTGTGAAAGCAGATGCAATCCATGCATCTAAATATACCGATAAACTCTACACAGTATTTATTTGACTTTTCACCAAAACCAGGAATGAAACTTACCTGTTGGTAGCTGGAAATAAGACTGAGAAATTGAAAAATAGCATTTACTTTTCAGCATTGGGGGGAAAAAAAGGCCAAACTGTGTCGGCCTTAAAAGGAAAGAGAAAAGTCAAATCCTATTGGTTTGCAAGGCAAACATATGACATTATTGCATTTATTATCCAGACACTTTTTCAATCTGCATAATGCACCTGTTAATGCATTGCAGTAGGAGTCTCTGGTTTTTTGTGACCTCAGTTAAGGTTACTTTAATCTGTACTTTTCAGCTGCCTGTGTAGACTTTTTGTTTGGCTTGGATGGGGTTTTTTAAACCAAAAGATACAAGAATTTGTTCTTCATTTTGTATAGGGTTGTCATGGGCAGAATGGGAGCTTCAGGCAAAGTTTTTTAGAGAAATCCTCCTGTTGAGTCACAAGGTGCAGAAGGGACCCACTTGCTCTTTAAACTCAGAGAGGAGTCTGGCTGCAGCTGGATCCAGGCTTAGCCCCAGACTATGCTGACTTTGTTCATGTTTAAAGGATTATATAGGTGTAGTTGAACTTCATATAACTTTGTCCCTGTTGAGTCACAAGGTGCAGAAGGGACCCACTTGCTCTTTAAACTCAGAGAGGAGTCTGGCTGCAGCTGGATCCAGGCTTAGCCCCAGACTATGCTGACTTTGTTCATGTTTAAAGGATTATATAGGTGTAGTTGAACTTCATATAACTTTGTCCTGTAGGATTAAGGATGGCAAACCAGATATATTTATATAAAAATAAATGGTTTATTATCGTAATGATTAGACTAAAAGTTCTTAATCTGAATTATTTACTACACATTATAGGTAGCTGTAACTGCTAGTATAATATAATACACTATTTTTGAAAAGGTATTGAAGGCATTATATTAAAGTTAGCAAAAACATTTATTAAGTAGAGATTGATGTTACTCACCTATACAGTGACAGTGGGCAAATCTCTTTTGCGCGCCCTCCAGGACATCTCCACTCAAGGGAGGGAGGAATCTGCACACACTCCAAGCTGTGTGCACACTTTCCAAGGGCTGTGTTAGAAGACCCTGCCATTAAAAAGTGGAATTGCGCTTTTATGGTACAAAGTAATTGACTGTCAGTCATGTGTCTCCTGGCCAGCATCTTTAGTCATCAGTGGTATCACTTGTTTGTTCCTTTGTCAGGTGCTTTCCCAGGTCTGCCACATCTTCACCTCCCTGCCAGGAGATTTAACTTTGGGGGTTGATGAGTCAGGCTGGTTTCAGCATCATTCAACACCAAAAGCAGCATGAGGACCCTTCTCCTTTCACCACCACAGCTTTGCAAATAGGGCATTGTTCCAGTTGTTTTGCCCCCACTCCAGGCAGAGCATCCTGCTACAAGGGTCAAGTGAAATTAAGAATATTGCAATAATAATTCCCTGCTGTGTCTTCGCTTTTTTACAGCATTTACCCTCGGGGCAGGAGTACTTCCAGCTGCTTGTTGGTGTGGCTCTATGAGCAAAACACAGCACAATTAGTAAAGTGAAATCAGTCACAATATACTACTCAAATCTGACAATAGATTCTTACAATATTGCCTTTAATTACATGACAGCCATATTATCAGACAATAAATTGGAATTTGAAGTTGGTTTTACCTTGTCATTTATTTTAAAATACAAATGCTAGTTATTAAAGGGAAATTAGCAAAAGTGTAACATGCCATCATACTCTGCCTGCTCTATCTTCATCCAGACTTTATTGAAGAGGATCCGATTAGCCCCAACAACTGATGTTATTGATAATTAAAATACATCTGGCAATCCAAGTGTCTTAACACCCCGTCTGAGGAGCTGGGAAGCCTATCTTTGACCATGAATTTTTTATTTTTTACAGCTGAGTGCTCGTTTCCATTTCTAGGACATAATTCAACATGGGACTAATGAATTATGTAAAAACAGTCTGCTGGTCTGTTCTGGAGAGTGGGACAGAGTGGCTGATGGCAGGTGCACTCGCCTGGTTGTTATACTTGAGATACTTTGGCTGGAGAGTGGCTGCACATCCCTGTCTGGTTTTGCCTTGCAGGTCTCAGACAGACAATGAAGGGAACGTAACAGCTGAGACCAGCACAGGAGGGGTCAGCATGGATTCTGCTCTTTATGTCAAAAGTGCCCAGCCTGGCCTCGACGACCTCTCAGGTATGTCTTGCAGCTTGACCAGTTACTGACTGTGGTCTAGTTTAATAAAAACGGGCTAAAGCAAGTTGATTTTACTCCTAATGCTTTAGTTCTTGATAGTTACATTTCTTTCAGCTGTTCAGCAATGGAAACCTGGTGTCAATAATTTGAATGCTGAATGCTCAAGTTCAGCACAACAATTTGGTGTTCTCCCCAAAATTCTTGACATTATTAGGAATTCTGCATACTGAATGTTTTTCTAGGAGACATGCAGCATTTTTTAGGATTAAGCTATTTTAAGGATCCTAATATAAAACTCCCAAGTGTTTTATATTTCTTGTTTGCTTTTAAAAAAACTTTATTTTGGAGCTTGCGGAAGAGACTAAGTTTATTTCCTTAATGTTTTGGCTTGGAGGCATCTCAGAATCACTTACATGAATCTGATCAATTTGAGAAACAGCCTTTGCAGCAATAGGGCACCAAAATAGATCTGCAGTTTACTGTGTCCAGCATACAGAAGCTTAAACTGATTGTAGCTAGAATATTAGCAGCCTAAAGTAGAAAGTACTTGATATATTTATCTAGAATTTCTGCTACTGTAAGAAGTATATTATAATTAGTACAAAATTTTAAGCTTATCAATATAACAAAATTATTTTCAGCAACTGTATTCTGTTAATGCATAGATGTACAGTAGAATCTACTAGATTCTACTAATGTGATCTAAAATGTGTTTTAAAAGTCACAGTCAGATCTCTTCATGTTCCAGTTTCAGCAGGATCTGTGACGTTGTTTACTGTGTGTTATTACAGGATATCTAATCTGTGGAATATCTCAGGTTTTTTCATCTACTTAGTCTTTATGTCCTCCACTTTAATGTGGGTTTTGAAACCAAATGCCTTCCTTGGAAAAATGATGGGACTACAAGTGTCACAGTGAGATTAATTTCATACTGCATAACATATTCTGTCAATGCTGCCTTTATACCTGTGTGCTGATGGCAAAGTGGAGAGGCAGAGTCACTGGTGAGGAAGAGGGCTGCAGGAATGCATAAATGAGGGTATCTCTGTGTACAATTTATATATAGGTGGATTAAGTGCTTAAAAGGCAAAAAAGGGATAAAATCCTTGAGAAGGTTTTTGGGTTCATATTTAAATATGAGAGTTCCAAGTAGGAAACGTAGTGTCCAGCTGCTTAAACTTTTTCAGCATTTCCTCTTAATCATCATAGTGGCTGTCCTGGAAATATTTCAGCCTGCAAATTGAGAAGTGTTTCTAGGTCACAAAAGGTCTTTAGTATTTAATGACAGCTGTTATGTAAATACAAGCTATTAGTCAAATAGAATATGTAAGTTTTGGGATCCAAAGGCGGAAGACAGCTGACAACCTCCAACAAGGGAGATGCAAACCCCAGCTGTGCACAGCCAGACCCAACAGCAGCATCCACAAAGGGGCCTTAGGGGAAACAGAGCAAACTAAACAAAATAATCCCTCAGCCCAAATGAATTAGAAGAAATAAGGGACAGATATCTTCTCTCCCTGCTTAGTAGCTATTGATGCTGTTAATTTAAAAGTACATATAAAAAAAAAGAGAGCACAGGTAGGGAAAAATTGAAGCAGAATTGTTTAAGGATGCTGCCTGCTCATGAGGAGCTAAGTGATTTCATAATTAAATTATAGGGGCACTATCCAGTATCTGTCTTTTAAGTATACTTATGATTTAAGCAGTGGAATGTCATTTAAGTGAAAATTTGGTATCAATTTAAGTGTAAGAGTGATCTCAATAGACATTGGTCTAGTTTGTCTCCTGTGTGTTCTCCTAAGAAGTTATCTACCATGTGCCTTCACATCTATGAGAGAAATGATCTGTAAAAGAGCACTGTGACCTTTGTTAAGCTAAAGGCCTATAAATATTTTATGTTCTTTATTGCAAAATTTGGTAGATCCATGAGTATAGAAAACATTTTCTGTTGGCCAGACCCATTGGTTAAAGTAATCAGTCTTGTTAGGTGAGTGTTTCCAATCCAGCCAGACCATAATTGTTTGACCCTTTGGCTTAAGTGAATTGTAACTTAGGGAGATGATTTCCCACAGAGTAGAGCCTGATTAAAAAAAAATTGCTAGCATGGACACTAAGCACTTTAGTCAGTAGTTTGTGCCACTGCTGCTTTGTAGGCAACAGTGTGTGAGTGGGTTTTCTGTGCTACCAACCTGACATCTTTAAAGCAGAGAATGTAGAGAGTTCCAACAACAGTTTTTTAATCTGGTTCTTAACACTTCTGATGTGTGTAATGTATAGATATCCATCTAAACTAGCAAACCAGCATCTTGGCAGCTTAAGAATGCATCACTTGTACGGATAAGGCTGATACAAAATGTGAAAAGTTTTACATTTACTGTAGTATTTTCTTTAGTCATGAGTTGTAAACCCCTCAGAATGAAATCATTTCCTTCTGTGCCCAACAGAAGCTTTGTGACAGCTTTTTGGAGGTTTTCTGTTCCAGCTTTCAGCTTACAAAGAATATGCAGGCACTATGAGAAATTCACTTCTCTTCAGCCTCTTAGAGGGTTTAACTCTATACAGCTTGGCTGCGATAATAACCAAAGCATTTCTGAATTGACAGCTGAGAGCACGTAAATAGATTATGCTGAGGCACTAATTAAATTATTAATTTTATAAAATGAAATTATGCTCAGGCTGTAAGGGGACTTTTTTGTGTGTGTACATAAACTATGCTTTTAAAGAGCAGGATGTAAATGTGTTTTAAAACAAAGTATCTAAAGAACAGAATTTCTAAATGCCATGAAAACTAAGTCGTTCCCCAACCTTGTTTAACATGGCACATTTCACAGTAGCAGTAGCTGTATTGTGATGGTGACCCTTTTGTTATTGTACCTGACATATCACTAGGTATGGAGCACCCAGTCAGCACAGTTTAGTTCCTTGGAAAGCTGTAACTGTAGAAAGAGTGAAAATACAGCATTGGAGAAATTGCTTTTGTCAGGTTGATGTTAACTGTGTCAAGATATGAGATGGAAAGGGTGTTATTGATGGAGTATGTGTTCTAATGAGGTTGAAAGTTAACCAGAATTTAGAGTGGGTCATATGGGAAATGACAGTACAGCAGCATCTCACAGGCAGCTTGTGCAGTGAAGGAAACCATGCAGAACTCATCCCAGTCCAGATGTGATGGCAGCGGGTGCCTGCTGAGGGGAATGGAACCTCAATCCTAACCAGGCTTAGAAAATCAGTTCAAAGTGCATTTGAGTCAGGTTCAGGCACAGGTAGCAGCTCAGTTCTGTGCTGTTTCCTGCCTAGTCCTTGCTCATGGCTGCTTTTCCCTGTAGGAGAGGACCCGGAGACTCGGCGGTTGCGCACGGTGAAGAACATCGCCGACCTGCGGCAGAACCTGGAGGAGACCATGTCCAGCCTGCGGGGAACCCAGGTCACTCACAGGTGCTCTTCCTTTATATCTTAGACCTCGCTGGGTTGCATCCTTGAAAAATTATTAACACTTGATAGTGGAAGATTCTGATCTTGTAATTTCTGTCTTTAATGCACAGAGTTTGGATAACGTTCACTGGTTATTGAGATGTGTGATGAGGAATTGCTGGGTTGGGTTGTGCATTCACTCAAAGGTGGAGAACAATCACTTCTTGTTAAACGTATGAGGTGATGTTCAAATATAAGTTACAGTTTAAAATGTTCCTTCATCTTTCTGTTGAATAACTTCAGTGCATAACCTCTCCTCCTGTGTGTAGTATTTTGTTTAAATAAGCAGGTGAACTGTGCTTAACCCACATTATCAAGTGCATAATTTAAATTCCTGACCAATCCCTGGACAAACAAATTTTTCTAATATTGTTGGTCATCCATATATGTAACTGCTTTTTCTTTTTAAAGCAGCATTTGAAAATCTTCAGCAATATTTAAAATGTGCTGTAAATAAACAAAGGTTGCTATTACATTTAAATATTGTATGAGTTGGATCTTTTCGGTGTTCAACAAGAAGTTTGGGAGAATATCTGTTTGGCCCCTGAGGAGGTCAGGGTCCTGCTTGGTGCCTTATGTACCTCAGCCCTAAATGACTTTATTGGGGGAGCACTTTGTGTTTTGGCTTTGCATCTAAAACTGAAGCAGAGCTTGCAAAGATGATCTCCTAATGTTATTTTTCTTCACAAATTTCAATTAATGCAACGGCTCTTTATGGTTTAATTTCTATAACTTATAGGTTTTTTCAGTTTATGTGTAAACATTATATTGCACATGGTACAGTGCTGTTTATATTTACAAATATCCACAATATATTAAAAAAAAAAGTAGCAGTTGAGCAGGAAAGGAGGAGTTCCTGTGGGTAAGAGAAGTGACAGCCATGGATTAGCTGCAAATAAATTAGCTGCAACTAAGCTATGAGTGTTCAGGGTGTTGTCTTGCAATCTATACACATCACCTGCAAAGTTATGGTGTAGCAGTCCCATTTTTAGTCTTCCATATATAAATATTATTAATATTTTCTAAAATATACTCAATTTATGAATATATGAGTAATTATTTTTCTTTTGGGGTTTACACCCCTGTTTGTGTTTGAACATCTTCAGTGCAATTCACAGTTCATTACTGGTTTGTTAATATACAAAATATATTTATTAAAAAAATTCTTTTGGCCTTTTTTCTTTCTTTCTTCATTTAATACTCTCCATGGAGTAGAAGCAGTTTCCATCTTGGTGCTGGACACATCTCTAGAGTTAGGATTTTCATGAATATAGACAAAAACCAGAAATATATCAGAAAAATAGTACTTCAGCTGGTTTTCCTTCAGTTAGCTTATTATCCCACTCCCTTGCCTAGACTGGCAAAACCGTGGTGTAACGGAGTTATATGTGCTTGAAGATGAAAATGTTATGCTTTGATACTGTGGATAATCCATTAAAAATGTCCTGTTTAAGTCTTCTCACATTTGTGTAGAGCACCTGCTGGCACCTGGGTGCAAGAGTCTATTTAGGAACAGGGAGGAAGGACCTGACTCTCTCCAAGTGCTGTGGCAGTAAAGTGTTAGTGCTGTCACAGTCTGCAACTTGGTGAGCGCTCAGGGCCCGAAATGTCACAGCATTCCATGCGAGAGCCACGTTTGATCTGGTGCATCCCTTCCTTCCAGCACCCTGGAGACCACGTTCGACACCAACGTCACCACCGAGATCAGCGGCCGCAGCATCCTCAGCCTGACGGGACGCCCCACGCCCTTGTCCTGGAGACTGGGCCAGTCCAGCCCTCGCCTGCAGGCAGGCGACGCGCCGTCCCTGGGGAACGGGTATCCCCCGCGCGGGAACGCCAGCCGCTTCGTCAGCGCGGAGCCGGGCGCGGGCCGCTACGTGTACCCCGCGCCGCTGAGGCGCCAGCTGGCCACGCGCGGCCCCGGCAGCTGCCACGCCGACGGCGCCCACAAGGGCGACAGCATCGACCTGGAGGGCATCGCCATGGACGCCTCCGGCTACATGAGCGACGGGGACGTGCTGGGCAAGAACATCAGGGCCGACGACATCACCAGCGGGTGAGTTCGTGCTGCACTTATATGTGTGAGTCCTCGTTGTGTTTGTGGCGCTGAATTTCCACCATTGCTTGGGGAAAGAAGAAAATCCGACACTGTCGTGATTTGGCACTGGCCAGATGCCAGGCACCCACGGGCCACCGCTCGCTCACTCAGCCTCCCCTGCTCCGCAGCTGCACAGAGGAGAGAAAATTTAATGAAGGGTTCATGAGTTCAGATAAGGACCGGGAGAAAACACTCATTAATTAAGGGCAAAACAGGGTAAAAAAACAGAGCAAATCAAGGGAAAAACAGGCTCAACTCAAAGATATTAAGTGAATTTATTACTAGCAATATCAGAGCAGGACAATAAGAAGTCAAACAAGCTCTTAAAACACCTTTTTTGCCCCAGCCTCTCCCTCCTTCCCACTGACGGTGCAGGGAGATGGGCTGGGGGCTTTTGGTCAGTTCATCACCCAAGATTTTCTTCCGCTGCTCAGGGGAAGAAGTCATTTCCCTGCTGCACTGTGGGGTCCCCTCCCACAGGGACAGTTCTCCATGAGCTTCTCCAATGTAGCTCCAGTCTCACAAGCAGCAGTGCTCCCAAAACTGCTACAACATGAATTCCTCCCACAGGCAAACAGTCCTCCCAAACCTGCTGCTGTGGGTCACTCTGCCATGGGGTGCAGCCCTCCAAGGACGGGCTGTTCCAACCCGGGAGCAAGGCCTCTCTCTCCATGGGACTCCCACCAGACCACAGCCCCTCTGGGCATCCCACGGTCCAGCATGGGCACCTCCCCATGGGCTGTGGGTGGATCTCTGCATCCCCATGGCCTCCATGGGCTGTGGNGCCTGCAGCACCTCCTGCTCCTCCTTCCTCACTGACCTTGGTGTCTCCATTGCTGTTTCTCTCACGTTGTCACCTTCTTCTGTTCTCTGACTGAAATTAAAACTGTGCCACAACTTTGTTTTGATTTATTCTTAAATCTATTATCACAGAGGCTTAAATCTATTATCACCTCCATCTCTAATTGGCCCAGCCTTGGCCAGCAGCACGTCCATCCTCAGAGCCATCAGGGGTTGGCTCTGGTGGACATGGTGGAAGTTTCTGGCAGCTTCTCACAGAAGCCACCTCTGTGACCACCCCACTACCAAAAACCAGGCCATGCAAAACCAACACAAACACCAAAGATATTCCACTAGTGTTAATAAGCCTTTGAAGAGACAGCACATTATCACAGAGGGATTTAAACACCTGATTGAAGTTTTCAGTGCATGTTAAGAAAATATTCCTATATGTGAAGATATCCTTGTGCATGGTTAAATGTTTTCCTGAGCCAAGGTTCACTGTGGTTAAGTCAAACACATGCTGCAACATTCATTTGTGCCCACGAGATGGAGAGAGAGAGGCATTTTTTGAACTTTACTGAACTCTTGCTGTCTGAACTTCGAGGAGACAGTTCAATGGAAGGAAAGGAGTTTGCAACTCTGCATTAGGTAAAATAGTTGTACATACTAAATTAATTTTAAAGAACAAGTCAGTGTACAGAAATAAGTGAAACAATTAGTAACAAGGTTTTAAATCAGCGTTTTATCTCTGCCTTTAATGGAAAAAGCGTTTGTGCTTTGCTCCAAAGTCAGTATACAGTATGTACATTTCCAGTTCCTACGATAAAATGCAGTAGTTTTTTTCTTAGCTCCAGTACATTAGCACTGGATTATGTTAAAACTGATCTTTGAGATTTAAATGGCACTTTTCTTGTGTGTGTGGCCATCTTACATATTTTACTTTTTTGTAAAATTCTTTATTAATGACATTTCTTGTGGTGTTGACTCCTTCAGAAGATTTAGTGTCTCTTACTGGAATAGAAAGCTGGAATCCATCTGCTGCTTTGTCATTAACTTGACCAGTTCAGTTGCACCATCTGGAAACTTCCATTAATTCTGTCTGCTACAAATATTTGGATATTTTCACAGTTTTTGGAAAGTCAGACACTTTAGTGCTTTGTTAGGGAAGTGTGCAGTAAAGAAGCTGACCACTATAAAATTCTGTTTCAGGTAAAGCACCCAGTAGCTGTTGCTGCATTAATAATGTATCATATCACTGAAGCACCTTGTGTTTCCCTCAAATAAATCAACTTACGCCTGGATTTTGTAATTTTTATTGCAGTAACAGTTACTGCTTTTTCTCCGGATTATGAATTTTATTCAACCTGTGACTGTAATTTTGGTCTGGAAGTGAGGAAAGTAAATTCTGAGTAGCACCCTGGTTTCTATGAAACACCTTGAGTAGTAGGTCAGAATTATCCCTGGCAGAACTGTGTCAGCTTGGGCTTCTGCTGCTCATAGAGGAACTCCAGTCTTTGCAGATCTTCACTTGGTGTATAAAATTTAGATTTGAGGCTGAGGAAAAGGGAAGTATAGAAAAGCTGTTGAATTTATGAATTGTATTACCAGAGAAATCTGTGCCTTCCCCCATCTCTGTGTATCATTTCCTTTTCTGTGTCTGGTCATCCTGCAAGGTGAAAAATATGACTCTCCACAATCTGAAAGTACAAGAGTGGTCTTTAGATTCTGAGTCTAAGGGACAAATAGTGTAATAAAATGATACTGCCTGTTGGTACCTCTGTCACCAAAGCAGTGAGTTATATACAAAGAATGGTGAATGTAGCAGAAGAGTCACACACTCCACCCCACCTCATCCCTAGCCCTGAGTGCTGGGATGTCTTTTAACTCAGTCTTTAACTCTTTTTTCCCCAGGAGGGTTCATGTAATAAGCACATACTGATAAATGAAACCTCAATATAAGGTTCTTAGGACAAGAATTGTGTACAAATGTCTATTTCTTTTCCACATCTTTTACCTTTAGCTACAAAAGCCTGTTCTGCTAAATAGTATGAGTTGTTTTATCAATTAATACAGCACTCTTGGAGTCACTGACTAAATTCCAAGGACAGAATTGGTATTGGTGGTCACTGCTGAAAAGACCCATCTCCATTTCCAGGTGGTGGGCAGGGTTTGGAGGCGGGCAGTGTGGAGATCCTCTCCTTGCTGCACTGGTGGGCATTTGGAGGGAATGTTGCTGGAAGCAGCCCCACAACGTTGGGAGTAATTGTGTAATAGTGTGTGTCTACTCCCTGAGAAGAGAGTATGGCAGCATTGAATTGCAATAACAGTATTGGATATAATCCCAATATTAATGGAGACAGATTAAAAAATGAGGGTGTTACCTTTGGTAAATCTCATGGGGTTGCCGTCTCCAGTGTGAACAGATGTTTGATAGCCTGTTCATAAGTTATCTTCCCCAGTGTCCATGTAATCCAAATAGTAAAAAAAATAGAATAGCACTGTGTTTTTGTGGGAGAGGAATAATAAACTGCTTAGAAATCAGAGAGGTTGCTTGTAAAGAAAGCATCCATGTGTCTTGCTGCAGAACAAATCACCAAGATCAATGGTAGGGCAAACAGGCTCAACATTTCCAGAAGCTGAGTTGCACTATGTGGAGAGCAGAACAAGAGGGTATTTAGAGCATGAATAGCTCTTTATTAGCTGGTATGTGTTTCACTTTGTCATTTTTCAGAATTGCTGCAATCCTGGAGTCTGAAAACCTTGGATCTGTGTTTTCATTGGCAAACTGATAGGGAAGGAAGCCAAAATATTTGTTACAGCCAAAATAAATCCAATAGCCAAGAAAAACTAGTTTAGCCCTGTGATCCTGACGCTTTCTCTGAAATGTACTGGGTCATGGGAAGTTTCATTTGGCCTCCCTTAATGAGTCTGCTCAAGCAGAGCTCTGGCAGACACCAGGATTGCTTTCTTAGGGTTAGGAAGAGTATCTCTGCCAAGTGGACAGAAAACAGCTCCTAAACTAAGTGAGTCTCCAGGGGGTGGATAAAAGGTAAGAAGTTGCCTTATTGCAGGAGCTATGACATAACCCAATGATGAAGCAGCAGGAGAAGGATTTGTGTGAGGTGGGGAGTGAGCCCTCAGTCCACTCCCTGTGGTGCTGGCTGAGCTGAAGGCTCAGAGCCTCATTGGCAAGTGGCACCTCAGAGCCCAGAATTGTCTCACCTCTCTACCCCAAAGGTTGTCCCAGGTGGGGATGTTAATTCTCGTGGCTTTTTTGGGTTTGTTCAGAAGGTTTTATCCCCTTCAGTGTCGGGCAAGGTACTAACATGCACATGCACATTCCTACTTTTTTTTGTCTCCCCCAGCCCCAGTTATCTCTAAAGAGATGCAGAGTTAATTTCCTTTTTATCTCTCATTGAAATGCAGCAAGAGGGCTGTTGGTCAAAAAAAAGCCTTTTAGAATTATTTTCTTTTCATTTAATTAATCCTGTGTCCCTGTTTTCATTACCTTAAGTGTGCAGCTTTCTGTACAGAATTAGCAATGTGGGTGTACTGATTACTGCTGGTCACAAGTTTTCTCAGGAAATTACTTTGGGCCTGCAAACACACCTTTGTCAAAATAATTTTTTGCAGAAGCATGGCTGTTCCAGCAATGGTCAGGGACACTATGCTAAAATTCTTCTTGCAGCCACCTCCCATGAGTGCAGTGGTTGTTGGTGGGGGGAGACATTTTACTGTTTTATTAACCTCGGCACTTATTTGATGATTTGGGGCTGATACGTTCCCATTCTACATCTCTATTTTCACAACCTCTCAATGTGTTTGTGTGCACAATGCTCATGGGAATACAATTCCTTCTTGTTTATTCAAACCTTTATGCTCCCTGGGCATCTTTCTACAAGCACTGGAAGCAGTTGGATTTGGAACCTGGATGAAGGATGCTAAAAAGGAGAACAGACCACTCTGGACTAGGAAATCAGTCCTGCTCCTGCTCAGGTCTGTCAAACCCACACAGAAGCAATGTGCCCTTCATGGACCAAAACCAACATTGAAATACAGTTCTGAAGTAGGCTTAAATTTAGGAGTTGTATCTATTGGGAGACAAAGAGTTGAAATTGAGGGCTGATTTCATTGAATCTTGAAGTGTAATTGATATTTGTAGGGTTCTTAGAGCTCAGTTTCTTGGTTTTGTGCTATTTATCAATGAGTCAGTGACTCATCTTCCTCAGATGTCAAGGTCGTGTGGCATAGCAGACCTTCACTTGGGCTGAGGTACAGGGAGAGGAGGACTTTGCAGTTTGCTGCTAATCAGGATTTTTGCTGGTAGCAATAGGTGAGAGAAACCCTTTCCTTCTGAGCTGTCTGCAACAGGAGTGGTTGCTGCTCCAGGTAACTCATGGCTGGCTGGAAATCAGGAGTGACTAAGCTGATCCTGAGCTGAATGAGAACGTGTGTGCCCTGAGCATGGATTCATTGCTCTCTGTGAAGGCTTTTCTGACCTGGTTCTTTTCATACTTATTACCACTGCATTTTTTCTGTGCACTTTGAGTGTACAGTAGTCATTTACTGGACATTACTCTTTAAATGATACGGTTTTAGTGATAAGGTTTCATCTAAATACAGTGGATGGGTAAAACTGCATTCCTTATATGGCTCTAACACTTCAACATGACTAAGACTCATTAGGAGGTTTATTTTATTTTTCTTCTGTGTTTGAGCAGAGTGTTTATTTGAATTGCCTTTTGATGTGCTAGGGCTGGCTTATTTTACATTTTGATCTTTTCAGCATAGCAGAACAGTATCTATATATGGTAAATGGATAATTAACACAAATAATGAAGGGGTCGGGCAAGCAAACTCAAAAGTTTCACTTTTATGAAAAGGTATAAGGAAGCATTGACTTCTGACTTTGTAGTAAACGAGGTTGAAACTGAGTTTGGATTTAAAGTCATAGATTCCTTGGTGCTGTAAGAAGTAAAAGAAAAAATTATGGCAGTGTTTAAATCAAAATCATGTTCTTATTCCAAGAATTGTACTTACAGTTCTTTACATGGAGACATGTAAAGCATTTTCAATACTATTAATGTTGTATATTGTTTTATATATTCTTACATATTGCACTCAGTTCAGGAATAGTTCTTGTGTCAGCTTCATCAAAAGACTGTTTCATCATTTATCACAGCTGATATCTCAGATAACATGCTCTCATAGAACCTTTATTGCAGTTCATGATTCACAATAGGAACACAGCGTAGGCCTGTAAGTTAGAACCTTAGACATCATCTGGAATCAAACTGTTTATTCAATATAATGGTAAAAAAAGCCATGTTAGGTCATATGTAGTGTTAATCAATAAAATGAATGCAGTAGTTGTGGTGTTTTGTATTTTTGCTTACTTCCACATACAAGCCTATTGTTAACAATTACCAAAATACCATTTAATAGCAGTTATCCCACTCTGGGCTTCTTTCTGTAATAAACACCTCAGCAGTGTTTGACCTGCTGCATCAGTGCCAAGAGATTGTTGTAATTTGAGTGAAAGGACAGCTTCTAAAGGACAAAATAGGGTCCCAGTCTGGGACTAGCCAGCAGAGGGGGATGCAGTCATGCACACGGTGTCAGTGTGGATCATCTGCAGGGAAAGAGTGGGCATGAGGGAGTCAGAGTCACTGTGCAGTTACTCTTCCTCTGCTGATGATGCTGCTGGAGAACCACTGCTCCCTCCTTACTCCTTGTTTGGTCACAGGTCATTTCCTCTCTTGGACAAAATGAAAGATGATGTTGAAAAATGGATCGCTTATTCTAAGCTCAGTTCTGTGATTTTCATTGAAATAAATTGTAAGGAAGGATTTAGGCAATTAAAACAAAATTGGCATGTGCAAAGCCCCATTGAGCAACTGCCTGATGCTGCTGGGCCCCCAGCTGGATTCAGGCTGGCAGCCTGTGCTTGGTGGGTGTGTCATCCTCTTCTCAGGCATGGATTTCCACCCGTGTTTCCCTGGGCTCCAGAGCCCTGGGTTTGCACACCTGAAAGGATTGACCTCTTGGGTGTTTTCCAGTCTGTCTGGGCTGACTAGATTTTAAAAAGGGTTTTAAAAGCAGTGGTGGAGCAAGCCTGCTCCATGAGGTGAAGGTGAATTTGAGGTTAAGGTGCCCTTGGCTGACAGGTTGAGCAGTGTTGGAAAGATGATCATATGCTAGGAGAGTCTCCTCTGGAGCAGGAATGGGTGCAGTGATGTGAGAGACACTTTCTTTCAGTCTAATATTCATTTGTATAGTGACAGTTTCTCTTTGATGAATATCTAAGACTGCTAATTCCAGGGGAAATGGGTTTCCTCAGAAGCTCAGTCAGAAGCTGTTGTCCTGGATGTGGGGACTTTGATGACACCTGACCTATAGTGGCAGCAGGCACCCAAGTCCCTCACAGGTCTCACTGTCCTTGGAATTCCTTGCCTGCAGACTGCTTGAAGCTGAGAAGGCATAGAAAAAAATTCAGCCTTGGACAGTAGTGCCCAAAAGTTGTTATCTGATGGCATCTGAATGACTTGTGTGTTAGGATATCTCCAGATAGAAAAGTATTGATTTCACAGAAGCCATTTATTTCTGCAGATTTCTCTCTCTTTTTTTTTTTTCCACTGAAAAAGGTCTGAGAATTAAGTAGTTAATGCGGTGAACTTGTTTTGCTTCTAGACTGGTCTGAACAATGTGAGTAAGCAGTAGCATTCATGCTATTAGTGATTGACAGTGAGAGGTTTCTCTAAATAAACTATGAAACTAATATATACTTACTACATTTTGCATAATCTCATTCTTCCTGTTTTACCTATTAGTAGAACAGGTATCTCCTCCTATCCAGCAGTGATTAGGATTTTTAAGACTGCAAGTAATTCCTTCAGGGTTTATTGCATGTTTGGTTTGAGCATCTGCAAAATAATTCATAGTTCATTCGTTAGCTTGTTAATTGTAAATAGTTACTTACTATTAGTAAAAGTCTATTAATTTATAAATTACAGACTTTCTTAAATATAAATTAAATTTTAAATAAATTGAGCAATAGTTTTGTGCTTCTGTGCAGCTGAAAGGTAATATTTGGTATAATATTAAGGATTTGGGCATTGTATTAGGAGTCCCAACCTGAAAGCTCAGGACCTTATCCTGTGCTTGAATGTTTTTATTGAAATTCACAGGGATCAATAATGGATTTTAAACCAGCCACAGGCTTGTAGACAGAGTCTGTGTTCAACCCTTTGGTTAGAGAGATCAAGTACTGATTCAAATCAGGCAAGAACAGTGGTTGGAAATATTTTGGGGGACGTAAACATGGGAAAAGACCATATGGTCTGATGCCAGTGTTATGATGAAAAATGCAGACCAAATTCATACTAAACAGAGAAATTTGGAGTTGTCATCCCCCCACTGTTGGGCTAGGATATTTTTTAAAACAGATTCAGGACATATTCCTGGTTGCAGTAACAGGATGGTTTAGATCCCATTCAGCACATTTCAGAAGCAGCACTGGGGAAATTTCTGCTGTTGGTTTTTAATGACTGGCAAAGTTAGAGTTGTTCTTTGATACTCAGAGCTCGTTAAACCTCTTGATCTCGTTTAACTGACTGTAATGATGAGACAGATGAAGCCTAGTGAAAATAGATATTTAAAGGAAAACAGTAGGGATAACAGTGTTACTACTATGTCTGTAAGCGAACATTTTCACATGTCAAAGCAGATGTTGATCTGTGGAATAATCCAAAAGCTGTAACTCCCACAAGCTTTTTGTTTCTCAAAGTTTCAAACACTTGGGTTGCTGGGCAAGTCCTCTGCCAGGAGACACCTGGGCAGCCCTTTCCAAACCATCCTGGAATCCAAAGCACCAAGAGGAAGGCAGGAGCATCTGAGCTGCCAGAGTCAGGTCCTCTTTGGGGCACATTGCTGCTCTCTGGCCTGTGGGTTTGGGATTACAAAACTGTGGGAACCTGAGCAGGTCAGGGTAGGTTTGCCCAGTCTGTTGTGTGCTGCTGACCTGCTGCTCCTTCTCTTCCTAATACTTAGGTAAAGAGTGCCTGTCCCTTGGCTATGTATTTTCAAGCTTGGAAAATTCATATTCCTTCATTAAGGAGTGAAATGAATATATATGAAGTGGTAGAGTTGTCAGACCATAAAAACAAGTGTACTGTTGGCTGGCTGTATCCATTGGTAAGTAGGCAGTGCAACCAGAAGTCAAGTGATTCAGACCACTGGATTTTACTGATCCCTGGCATAATCCATTCCTGTTTCCTCACCATGCCTTTCAGGAAAGGGGAATAAATCACTTCAGCATCAGAAATACCCTAAAAATATTACACTTGGAAGAGCTTGTTACAGCATTCAATATGTCAGAGGCACAGAAAGGATGTATTTGGCTGAAGAAAAGAGAAGTTTGAAGTTCCAGGTTGTCCAAAGCAAATTGCTTTATTCCTGTAATGCAGGGCAGGGAGCCACTTTCTAATAGGAAAGCCCATCTAGAAAGTGGGCTGTAAGTCCTAATTGTGTGTGAGGAGTGCATAATACTGCTCTTGTTTAACATGAGTCTTTTCATATTGACAGAAGTTTGGTTAATTTTTTTTCTCTTGCTGATGAAGAGTGAAAGTATATTGATGAGTATTTATACAGAAATTCCTGGAAAGATTAGAAACTCCTTTTAACCAACATCATCACCGTCTCCCTGTCCATTCATGAAATATTTTTATATTCAACTTCATTAAAGGCAGCCATTTCCCACTGGCTGTTGGCATCCTTTGTGAAGCATTTGTGAGATTAAATTTTTTATAGAATTACCTACCTCTATAAAAGTCAGAGTCTGGATACCATGCTTTCCCCCAGATCATATGTTTAAACTTTTCCTTATTTTGGGGCATTTAAAAAGGTACTTCTCAATCCTGGGGGTTTTGCACTGAATGTGCTTACAGAGTTCTTGGGAGTCATGACGCTAGCAAGGCTTTTAGTGCAAATTTGTCATGGTTTTTAATGTGAACAGTTAAATAATTTATACCTAATTGACAACTGGCCTAATGCATTTGTTTGGACTGCAATGTGTAGAGGAGAGGCCAATATTTTTGTGTTTCATATTGTGTGGATGTGATAGGACAATAAATTCAGATAATGTTGAGTACTGTTACAATTATATGCAGGATAGTATTTCCTTGTTCATTGTTCCTTCCACCCTGAGTAAAATGTTGGAATATTTTCTTTAGAAAACTGTGCCTTGGTTTTATTCTCCTTTCTCATAAGGCAAAAGTCTGCAGCAATAATAATCTATTCATAAAGGCAAGATAGTTTCTTAGAGCCAAGACATCCCTGAAGTTTGAAGGGATGGAGAAGAAGGAAAAGAAAGCAATGGCTGGAGGTTTGTGGTACCAGTAATTTTTAATCTCCCTCATAGTAACCAATGAATAGTGAAGATTTTTAAAGTGTATTTATTTTAAATGTGTTTTTCTCCACAGACTTTAGAAGCTAGTGCCTTTCCTTCCTGCACCTTGCTGTTGCATGCAGGACTTTAGGCATCATTGGTTTTGGGATCTTTTCAGAATTAAACATTCCTGGGTAAAGGATATTGCATGCAATAAAAATAAGATATAAAGCTTTCAAACTGTGATTACACAAACCTGTTTCAAAGTACAAAAATCTATCCTGTGCTGTTCTGGAGTGTAAGAAACTTGTCCTATTGCTATGGGGGGAAAAAGTCATTGTTTATGGCTGTGCTTTTTCACATGGACTTGGTTACAAAAGTGTCATGATCTAGTTGTCAAAAGTGCCAAGGGCATCCAGCTTCCATTGGCTCATGTGAGATTTATCAGTGCTTGAAACCAGTGAAAATCTGACTCTTAATTTTCAGTTTGATGCAGCTGCAGAATTATTCTAATATTTTAGATTGCTGAGTGTCTAGGTAGAAGATGAAATATTCTGATGTTGGTGAAAAGACATTGATTTCAGCCTGGCTAACTCTTAAGAGTAATATATTTATTTTCACATATTTTGAGAAATAGATATGAAGAACAATCTATTTTGCCTGTAATAGATCTTTTTTATCAAAGGACCAGTATGCCAGAAATCTGACAGCAAAGCCAAAAGCTGCATTTTCCAGCACACGTGCAAAGGGTGTTCATACAGAAACTTGTTTCATGTGCAGACAAGTAGCAGGAGTAAACCAGTTAGTGTATGTACATTAGATGTTTTTGCAAAATACTCTTTGCATGTTTGTATAACAATATGGTTTTAAGCTCCACTTTTCTCTTCTTCCCCTTTATTTAAGTAGCTTAAGGAAAAAAAATATTCTTCCATGATAAAATATTTATAAACTGTCAAGCATAAGTTAGAATGCCAGACCTAAGGCGAATTCCACATGTTGCAGTGCAACTGCTCCTGGTGCTTTTTGCAGTCTTTGTTTATGAGTTTGGAGGATCCCCACAGATTTGCTGAATGGAGAATACTCCTGTCTGACTTAATGGCTCAGTAACTTCTGTGTTAGACTCCACAGAGGCTCCTGGGATGTGTACATTGAACTGCAGTGCTAATCAGCAGATTGGGCAAGGCTTCCCAGCTCTTCACCATCCCATTTTTATAAATGCAATTATCAGATTTGACTTGGGTAAAGCACATCTGCACAATGAGATCTCGCCAGCAGAGACACTGCTGGCTGCAGCTGGGAGCTTCAGAACATCTCTCCTTTCTTGCTGCAAGTGAGGGTGTCTCACTGTTAGGGAGAAAGCTCTGTGTTTCCTTAAGCATATATCTGCTTAAGGAAGTCAGAAATGCTTAGAGAAATGAAGCTAAACCAAGAGAAAAATCCCTCCTGTTTTATTTTGACACTTGGGACTACTACTCTCAACAACTGCCACAAAATATTTTAAAACATTATTGAAACATGGGTGTGGGGCAGCTGGGTGAGAAGTTATTCAAGAAGGCAAGTCTGGAGTAGCATCTTAATTTTAGTATTAATATATTAAGATATTTTTTCATAGTTTTTCTTCTCTTGGTTACTGCTAATTCCTAGTTACATGATGGCTATTGCTGCTTACAACAGGACTGACTTCAGCAGAAATGCTGGAAGACGCGACCTGGGGTATCATGAGGAATTGTTCCGGGTGATCACCAACAGCTAACCATTCTTGACCACCATGCATCATCTCTTTAATTTTTCATTTGTCTAAACTAGAATTAAGAAATGTGCTATCTTAGCAATTGATGAAGTATCATATGTACACCTGACACTCCTTAATATCTAAGAATAGTAATAATAAATAGTAATTTTTAAATGCAAGTGTCTCTAGGTCACAGTTGCAGCCAAATGGAGGAGCCAAAACAAAGTTGAAAAAAACTTTTCACTCATGCTGCAACTTTGATTTCTGTCTTGGGATGCTTAATGTTCATTGTTCATTGACAAAACCTGGGGATTAATTCAATGGGATTTTTGCAGCTAACTTGTAAAAGGTTTGAGATGTTGAGACTGTGGTTTAGCCCATGCAGAAAAATGCAGGGCAATATAAACTGTGTATTTTGGGGTCAAGAAGGGATCATTAATGACGGCATTCACAAATATTCAATTACTTCTATGAATTTCAAGTTTTCTCTAAGTATCCTTTATCACACTTGTGTTGAAATTCAATCCTTGGTGATTGAGAGAGAGCGCAAAGTGGAGAGCAACGAGAGGCAAAAGGTATCGTGACCTAACCAAGAATAAAGTTTTCCTTGCTGCTTACCTCAGAAGCGGGGGGATCACCACGTAGACCTCAGCAAACAGGTACTATTACAATATGTGAGTGTTGTGTTGTTCTGCTGTGCCGCAGGTACCTGACGGACGGCGGGCTGGGGCTGTACGCGCGGCGGCTGACGCGGCTGCCCGACGGCATGGCCGCGGTGCGCGAGACGCTGCAGCGCAGCACGGGCCTGGGGCTGGGCGACGCCGACAGGTAGGCACGCGGCAGCCTGCCGCTGCAGGCACGGCTCGGAGTTTCTCCGGGCTCTTTGGGTTTGTGTCTCCTGGTGGCTTTGCTGGAGGCTCCGCTGGGCTTGGGATGGGATGCGGCAGAAGGAAATGTTGAACTTGCTGTTTGAACGGTGTTTGGAAGAGAAAAGAGAGAATTCTGTGCTTGTGGCCACTGATCTCCCAGGTGCACTGGTTGGGTGTGAACAGTCAGTGCCAAAGGTCAAGAATTAGGGGCCAGGAAATCCATAATTTCTGGGAGTGCAATCATAAAAGAACCCAGTGGAATATTCCATTAATGGGTTAAATCCTGTTGCTTTTAATGAGGTCAGCATATAGCTGCTTCTTTTCCTTCCAAACCCAAAGCCTGCTCAGTGTCACTGTTGATGTAGTAAGTGACCCATATCCTTTTTCTTCCATTAAAGCCTTCTAATTATGAAACATGAATTTTGAGGTACAGGTTTGAAGCAATTTCTGAACTAAAAGTTTTTTTTCTTTTTGTTATTGACGAATCATCCCTGGGACATAATGCACTACACTGAGTTTGATATGACTGATACTTTCTTCAAAGTGATGCACATATTACTAAGGAAATACAAGTGATAGAGAATCTAGCCTTGTTTTCCAAGCAAGTGAACTAAATCTCGTTTGGTGTGCTCGTGATATTAAAGAGCAGGACGGCAGATCTAAACAAAAGAGCTAAAACCTCTCAGAGAATCCCAGCTCAGTTTGAATTACAAGTCAACATATGCTTGCCAGTTGTAAAATATGCCTGGATTTTCCAGGAGCTCATATCTCTTTCTGAAATTTGCAGCTTGAAACCCAAGCAGCACTCACTGCTGGTCCTGTGGGTGAGGGTGTTGCCACCTTGTAATGCAGCTGAAGACCGATTCAAGTATCATCCCCTTCTGGTGATGTGGCTTCTGAACATTGCCACAGTAACAGAAGCCTCTGTTTAAAATATTGGTCCAAGATAAAGTATATTATTGTTTAAGTAGCAGTCAGTCTTCTAGAGAGCCAGTGATACATTCCTTGTTATTGGTTCCTTTCCCCGTCCAATATTTTCTGTGCTTGCAAGGCTTTTTCTTTGGTGAGCTCATTCCCTGAAGACACCACACACCAGGCACCAATTAGGTACATTTGACAAGAGACATTATTTGTGTGTTTAAATATATTCCACCTAGAACAGGACTGTGACCCACTGAAATACAGTCCCTGGCTTGTCAGTTGTTTCAGCCTTGAAAATCATCCTTTCGGTTCATGTGGAGGGGACAGACTTTACATGCAATAAAAAGTCTCTGCATGGTAGAAAAATCACCCTTGGTCCCAGAGCTGCTGCTATGATGATGTGTTGTTTTGATTTAGTCTTTTCTATTTAGAATATACAACTACTTACCTTATGCAGGGGTAAGAGGCTTCTGACAGTAGGGCAGTGATTTAAAAATAGCAACTCTTTGCTTGTTGGGTGACCATGATATGCAGTTTAAACAAAAAATTAATCTTACTTTGAGCAGTAGTTTTCCAGGTTGAAAATGGGCACAAGGAAAAGGAGCTGAATAAAACTGCACAGTAATTAATTGTTTTCTTCATTCTGTGAATGGAGCCAGTGAGCAGAAGTGCTGAGTTGCTTTATTGCTACATGTAGAAAACATATTAAGATTATATTTAACTTGTTCTAAGCAGATGTTAATGGAATGCACGGGAGAACAAGCATGAACGACTGTGAACCTGTGAGCATGAGGTTAATCATTACAAAGTTATCAGAGGAATTTTTGCAATATGCTTGCTTGTTTAGTTTCTTGTGCTATTAATTGTAGAAGTTTAGTTGTGAAGCTTTGACTCATTGGCTTTGGAAAGGTAAAGCACAGACCTTACAAGGTACATTTTCCCTGCAGCAGGGAAATCCAAACAAGGGAATTGAATTTAATGCTTGATTGCAAGGTTAATGGAATCATTGCACAACACAGCTGAGCTTATTTTTTGACTTCAAGATAATTTGTGTTTGCCTAGAACAAAGGCATTTTAAATCAAAAAAGGCATTTAAATGCCTTTTTATTTAGTTTGTGATTTTTTTTTATTTAGTTTGTGATTTTTTTTTTCAAGGTTGTAAATTAATATCTGATTGTTTTATCTCTTCTGTATATATGGACTTGGTGTCCATCTTGTTATTTAAGTTGTGTCATCTGGTTATTTAAGTTGATTTCACATTGTCAGATGCAGCTGCTCAATCTGAGACTAAATTTTTCCCTTGCACTCATATATATGTAATTTGCATTTATAAATATGTATAGATAAGAGAGAAGAAATTTGAAACTTAGATTTCAATAAATCCTTCTGTTACTGCTCACTTGTATAACATGTTACTTAGAGAAGATAATTCAGACCTGTGCTGATCTATCATATGCTTGTGACTGGGACAGGAGACTGTGAACGTGAGCTTGTCAAGAGTTGCTTTAATGTTATTAGGGAAATGTCTATATGACCTTTTAAAAAATTGTCAGTGATGAAGTGACTTCTGAGCATGATTAACTTGGAATGTTTCCCTTTTACAGTTTTATTTGAGGTTCCGTGACTTGCATGACTTTGCATAAAGGCATAAAAAGGTCTTCCCAGCTTCTGACTGTAAGGACTTGTTTCATCAAATAGTGGACTATGTTGTCTTGGTACTTCCAACAGCTACAGCATTCATTGACTGTAGGTAAAACAGTAAAAACAGATGCTGAGCATGCTCTTCTGTCCCGGTTCGCTTCTGATGACTACAATAACAGTCTTGGTTGAAAACAAGTCCACATTAAGATTAACTTTTAGACAGATTTGTGACTGAAGCTGCTTCCTGGCAGTCAGTAGCATTTTAGAAGTATTTCCTGCTTTTGGAAAGATTTTTGGATAATCTCAGAGGAGACTGTGGAGCCTGGACAGGAGATGAGCAGGAAAGAAGAATTGGAAGTGAAGCAGGAGCCAAGCAGAAAGCCAGAGGACATTCCATGGAGAGCACACATACTTTGCTATTAATAAGAATGTCACTGAGTGCAGTACAAATGGTAAAAATGATAGCTTTCAAAAATAGGTGAAGATTAGTGTTTTGGTGTTATTTTGCATTTTCTGAAAACAGATTAAGGTTATTTATATGTCTCTTGGCTCAGGTAGTAGACAGTACTTCACATTTGTGAGGTAAACCCCTTTGTCTGGAATATGTTTAAATTCACTAACTGCAGTTTAATTTCTTGAATCCTGCTGCAGTGGTGAGATTACTAAAAAGATGGGTTAGTGCTTGGTGATGGAGGGAGATTGTTGGATTGCCTTCATAACCATGGGAACTTGGATCACACTTCAGAAGGGCTGAAAGGCAAGTTGAAGCAAGTCATCAAGTTGGGAGAAATATTGGCCTGTTTTGAAAAGTGGGGAGAGAAGATGTCACTGCTTTTGGGAGGAGGCAGATTCTACTGAAAGCAGAATTACAGTCGTGGTGCTGATGGATATTGCTTAAGAAGATGCATCAAATTTCCTTTTTTTTTTTTTTTTTTTGTTAGGTGCTGCTTTATTTTAGACAGTGGAAAATTTTATAAGGAAAAGAAAAAGAAAAATTTTGTTAAGATATTCTTTATGTAGTTTTGTGGTAGAATAAGACAGCTTTAAGTCCTGACTGTGTGGTTTCGGTTTTTCTTCTGAATTGAGGCAGTGAAGCTAAAGTTAAGTGAAAGTGTAGAATTACTACCCCATCATTCCCCATTTCATCACTACTGCAGTTTTACTATTCTAGCAGTGGTAGCACAATACATAGGAAAGTGGAAAACCAGAGAAAATGGTTCTTGAATAGATACCTATAGACACAGAGGCAGGATAATCTTTGTCTTAAAATGCTAAAACATGACTGGGCTATATCTTAAACTTCAGATGGCCCCAACTGTTGTAATAATACATAGAAATAGATATTCCTGCCTTGTAATGGCAGTGGAATTCCCAGCATCTCCTTCCCCCACAGCATCTCCTGCAGCACTCTCTCAGGAGCATTTACGTAAGTGTTTGTGGAGTTTCACTGTCAATGAGCTTGCAGGGAGATTCCTCTACTTTTTATGTGAATGAGTTTGTGGAGGGGGGAATGCCCTTTGGGACAAGCAGTCACTGTATCCATTGAAATAATCTACAGACCTGAGGAGATCTCAGCTGAGGAAGTTGCTGCCACACTATTACCACTCTGCCTGGAAGATTTCATGCCATCAGTTCACACAGTTCCTTCACCTCCAAAAAGTCCTGGCAGTTGTACTTGCATTAAGTTGTTACAATTAAGATAATTTATAAATTCTACTCTTCCCTTTTCTTTTCCTTGCTGGGACAGTGGAACACCCCTGTATAAGGGTCCTGTATACTGAATAAACATAGTTTTCTAGGAAAGAATTTAAAAGTGTCTAAATTCTTATAAGATAATATAGATAAAAAAGTGTTTCTGAGTATTCATTGCTTAGTGTCTGTGTTGCAAGTCACTGCAATTTGTATATTTATGTCCATCTATGTTGCTCAACAGCAAAGTCACAGGACTGGTGAAATGATTCATGCCTAACAGATCAGCTGCTCTCTTTGACCATCCATTTGGATTTTATCACTGAATTAGAAAAAAAATCAGGTTCTAAATATGCAGGTTGTACCTTGGTACCTGTAGATACCCATCTCTCTGTCTTTGAAAGAGCCCATGTTTATCTTGAAAACTGGCTCTCAGAAATGGGGAAAATTCACATTGCAAAGATTCTTTGAAGTTTATGGCCTTGGGATCTGCTGATTAGAATCACAATACCATATACTTTTATTTTCCAAGGAGCCTTTCACAAGCTGTAATCCAAAGTGGTTTTAGATTACATAAAGTAATTGCAAAGTTAAGCAACAAACAGTAATTAAAAGCAAAGGCACAGTAGCTGTACCTGGGACAAGGCAAGGTTAGTCAGAAGAGCAGTGTCTTTGGACAGGTCTGTTTTGATGGTCTAAAGATCACAAACTTCTTGGCATGTAAACTTTCCTTCAGCTCTAAACCAGAAGCAAGAGTTTTCATTGCTTAACACAAGCTGAAGAGCAATTGCTCTAACTCTTAAAGACAAACAAATGCCTACAAAGCAAAGGAAGATTTACCAAGGAAAGCCATCATCTGATGTTTGTGTGCTGCAGAAGAGAGGGAGGTGGAGGATGTAACACCTGTGAAACATGGAGGGGTTAACTGGGGAGAGGGAACAGTTTATTACAGGCTGTAAGGGCTGTCTATTGAATCTATGGTTTTTAATATTCACCACAGTTTTTTTTGTTTTCATACTCTGGTTTAATCTTGGATGCTTTGAAGATGCGCCCTCAGAGATGAGAAGGAAGAGGTCAGAGATGACTCCCTTGAGTAAGCAGGTTCTTCTCAGCTTCTTGGCTTTGCGTAAATTTGTTCAGTTGACACACTAATTTTTTCATTATATTTTATTTTTTCCCCCACACACGTTTTTTATATGGTACACTAGATGAAGGATTCTGGGAAGTACTTCTGTAGGATTTGGTGATAGTGTCAATTCTGTTTAGAGAGTCATGATGGAATGGAGATAGGTTTGAAAGTTTTGTTTGTTTCTCAGGCTTGGTCTAATTTTACTCATTGTGTGATGGCAGCAAAGAGTTTGCTTCCAACAATCCACTTAGTGAGGGTGGGAGCTGCTTGGAGGCTAGAGGGAGTTTTGAGGAGGGGATGACTTAAGGAAGTAGATAATTTTTCAGCAGAGATTGTGTAAAAATTTCTATCCAGGCTGCAAATTACCACATCATGTAGCAACAGCAGATGTGCAATTGATGTGGTAGGAGCTGGTAGTTGAAGCAGTTTTGTGACTGATTTTTTGTCAAAGTAAAATTAGTTTTCTTACGGAACAATTCCTTTTCCCTGTATTTGTAGCCACACAATAAAGTCCATTTTACTGCAGTTAGGACCTGTGTGCATCCAAGAAGCCAAGAATTATCCTATTCTTCTCTTATTCAGGTGCTCAGGTGTTCTCTAATACCTGTTTCAGTAGCTCCACAGGCTGATGAGGCAGCTGAGAGCAGTTTTTTGCCTTTCTCAAGAACTTCTTCATACAAGAAGGTGCAATTCTACCACTCAGTACTAAAACCAAACAAAACACCCTGCAGCTGCAAGCTCTTCCTTCCAAAGTTAGTAGATTGGGCAATCTTTACGTGCTTGATTATCACTATAGTTCTAATCCTCTGCAGAACTGCCTGTTTTGCTTAGGTGTAAACACTGCAGAGATAGTCTGGATCTAGGCTTTAGGAGCTGCATTTCTTGTTGGAACTTTTCCCCTGGTGTCATGCCCTTTGCTTTTGTTGCTGTCATTCTGATTCTGCATTCCTTTATGTTTTAGGTGGTATTTACATCTCTCCTCTAGCATCTAATTAACATGTTTTAAGCCAGGAGCTGATGTTCACTACAAAGATAATGGAAGGTGGGAGGTGCCCTCAAGGGAGCAACTCATCATGACTAAGCCAGGACTTTTCTTTTTGCCCATGTCTTCCATGGGGAACAGTTTGTCACTTCCCCTGGAAGGCTGCACTGCAGCGGGTGGACAGGTGAAGGGACCTTACCTTTTCCAGAATTGTGGATACTGATTCTGTGAAAATAGAAACTGCCTGATTTAAGCAGTTGAATAATTTGCTTCTACAGATGGTAAAATCATGACGCTACACTGCTGGAACTAGATTTTCCTGAAGAGATGCTTCCTTTCATACACCCCCACTTGAAGTGTATAAGTATAAAGTTGATCTCAGCGCTGATTTGGAGGCTCTTCTGAAACCCTCTATTTCTGATTCCACTGCCAGAGATTAGCACTGTCTTTTCTGTTGTATGAAGTGGCTTTTAAAACACTTTAGGCATGTGGGAAATTAAGCTTGTATTCCAAGGGTAAACAAGATTGTAGATACAAAGACCATTTTGAACTGTATCAGGGTCTTTGTGCTTTGCATGACAAACCGAAGAATGTGAAATGCTTGCTGACATAGAGCAGACTTTGTTGTTTGGTTTTCCATGTCGAATGGCAAGAGAGTCAACACAGTCTCACAACTGACCTACACCAGTAACCTCTGAGTTTGGGATTTGGAGATTGAATAGATAAAACTAATAGCAGACAGCTGTCAGGCTCCAAAAGCAGAATCCCAGTTTGGGGCTATTTGAGAAGCGTGGAAGCTCATTGTGGCTGTAAACCAGATTTCTAGACTGGTGATTTTTTCAAATACTGTGTTTATTACTGAATGCCTCATTATGAAAACCCTAAAGATTCTCCCTTTGATCTTTGTTTGTCCATCTTTGTTTGTTGTCCATAAATGTACATTTCAATATTTATTTTTTTTCTTTCTGCTATACAGCTATGTATTCTCTTGTGATTATAACAATATTCTATAAGTATTTTCTTCCACGCTAATAGAAGTATTAAATGTTAATAGGCAGGACCTAAGCTCTCTGTTTAGCAGATTGTTTCCTGTAATAGTATTGTTTGGAAAATTGTATCAAAATTCTGAGTCCAAATGTGAGATGTATTTGTTTTCCTGCACACTCTTCTGAGCTTTGCTGGAGTTTCTTTCTTTCCTTCCTGCCTGCCTGCCTTCCTATCCTTCCCACCTTCCCTCCCTCCTTCCTTCTCTCCTTCTCTCTCTTTCTTTTTTGGTTACATTTATTGAATATTCAGTCATTTATTCCCACTTTTGTCCCCTCCAGTGAAGAGGTTTCAAACACTGCAGATGGGGTGAAGGGTCTCCATCCTTCCTCCAGAATATCTGGATGCTTAGATCCATTGCATAGGCCAGGCAATGAGACTCCTAAATCAGACAGCTAACTGAAATGTCTGAAGTTGGATGGTACTGCCCTGGTGTATCCTATAAATATCCACATCTGCAGCACAGCAGAAGAAGCTCTAAGGTATCCACAACTTTGAGCTCATAATTAAAATGCTGTGTGTTTCATAGTCATCTCTTTCAACTGTCCTGAATGGCAGCCCCTGTGTTTTTGGAAGGTAATGAAGTAAGTGGGATACTTTGGGGCTGGAAAATGAAAGCATCCCAGACAAGGCACTCATGGAAGCAGATGTCTTCAGATAAAATGAATGTTCCTTCCCTGTTTCCATGGCACTTCATACAGAAGTGCACTCTTTCCCCCTTCTGACACCGGCCTTATCTATCAACTCTGAGTTTTCGTAGAGCAGGGAATGTCTCATTTCCCACGTACGTCCACAGACAGAAGTGCAGAGGACAGAGAGTGTGGACCTTGTGGAGTGAATGTCTGTCCCCAGTGGAAGGACATTCCATGACTGTAGAGCAGCTGTGCTGCATTTTACCAATGGGGACTGGAGTGGCAGAGACAAGAGCACATAAATATATTTTTGCTGCCCCAGGATTCTTGGAGCTGCTCACCGTATTTCTTGGTGTCCAACAAGATATTCCATACTGATGGTCCATTACCTTCTTATCTGTATATCCTATTCTGCTCCTCTCAATTCCTCAGCTTCCTCACGACATAGGGATTTTTCAGCAGGATGATAAGGTGACTTTGTGACCTTTTTATGACAGCTAATAAGATTCACAGTGACATTGAGACTCCACAGAACAAGTGATCACTTCTCTCCTGATCTTTCTGCATTGAGCCCTAATATCCTGAGGCTTAAACAGCTCAGTGTTACACAGCTCCATGGGGCTTAAAAACACTCTGCTATTATATAAACAGACATTAAGGCTTTCACATGATGTTCTTGCATTGCTTAAGTATATGCAGTTAAATATACATTTGGCCAGGGTAAATAATTGCACACTCCACAGTGGAAACACTTGGAGCTACATTGTGCTGTTGCAGCAGTATTATGAGAACGTGTGTAATTTGTTTTTATTAGTCAAAGATTTTTTTATATATTCTCACTAAAAATAAAACATCTGATTTTATTAAAACTGATTGCTGCAATTTGAGGCTAATTAATTTGACGTAACTGGCGCTGGAACGTGTGAAACCTGTGTGCAGAGTTAGCACCGGGAGCCTGAGCAACCACCCCATTGCTGGAGGCTGTGTTTATGTGAGTCCAGGTATAGATGGTGAATAAGTAGCCAGAGGATAAATGCTAAACATTGGAAGTCTGATTAGTGCCTGAGCAAAGTCCAAGGGCTGAGGTGTCAGCTCTTTTTTGATTGTATGTTATTTTTTTTGTTGTTTCTTAACTTACAAAGGCTAAGCTCAGCAGCTACTGTGGAGTTACCATGTGCTCTCATCAGCCCCAAGTAATGTTTTTATCTTTTTAATCTAATTTTGGCTTTAAAGTTTATCTTTTCTGATTATGTTGTTAGTTTAAGTTAATTTTCATATATATCAACTAATTCATTCGTTTTGGTTTGGGGGAAATGAGCAAACCACCTTGAGTGTTCAAAAAGGTTTCATTCCCTCTTTTATGTTCATTGTCAAGATTGATTTATTCTTGTTATGAAACTTGCAGCTAGAAATACTCCTCGTAACATGACTTAATGCCTTAAACATTTCTTTGAAACTATTGATGTTATTTGATACCATCTGATATGCACATGCATAGTTTCATGTTTCGTTTGCATTTTTATGCGAAGACTCTATTTTCAGAGATGACCGAAGCATACTGTTGCATTTGCAAAACTGGAACTGTTTTGGAGGCAGAAGGGATGAATAGAATATTATCAGGAAATGGCTAGAGATGTGTTTAAAGGCAACTGTGTACTTCTGTGGAAAAAGATGAGAGGGAAAAGGAGAAGGAAGAATCACCAACATAAGCGTACGGGAAAGAATTACGAGTATACTGTGCCAGATCAAGTTTCCAGAGATTACATCCACCCAGGAAAACCTTATATTCCACTTATATTCTGTTTTGGGACTATGTGTCCCAAAATGTGATCCTCTATCTACTCCTAGGTACAGAATTTATCCATTTGTGCTTTGAGAGCACTTCTGAACCAAAGGACTCCAGAGATGGATCAGGTGGTGGCAAGAAATCTGCATTTACACATTTCTAATGTCTTAAATGTGCATACAAGGGAAATACAGAAATTTTCTGAAATCAGAAGGTTGTGATTTCAAACTGAAGTCAGGCTATGAGTTCTGTGCTCTAATTCCTGTTGAAATTCTTTGTTGGCTTCTAACTATAACCACTAAGCTGTTTCTTTCTCAATAGAGTTTAAAAGCCAAAATGCCATATGGCAACATGAAGTTGCTTGTTATTCCTTTTGGTCAAAGTATGCTGGTGGTTTGACCTTCAACACCAACACCCAGAGGGTAGAATTAGAGGTGTCTTCCACACTATGGCTTAGAGTTTGTGTCCCTTTCTGCAATAGCTCCTCACCAATTTTCTTGATTCTAGCGACATTCTCATCTCTCACTCCATGTTTTTATGGGCTGACTTTTACATTTGCTGTAATGAGCTAAACATGTGACTGATAAAATAATCAGTCTTTTCTGTGAGTCATACCATATGTTCCCCTCTCTCCACCACCACAATTCTAGTCATTCTTTTCTGTGAGTTATTTTCACTTTCCTACAGCATCCCCTCTATGCCACCAGTTTGCTTTCCCTTGCAGCCATCCATCTCCTTCCAAACAATGTCTTGTGCTGTCAGGGGTGGGTTTTCATCACATCTACCTGTATCCTCAGCAAATTGCTGCAAGCCAACTTTGCCCTTGAAATGTGTCTGAATCTTAAAGTTGCTCCCCACTTGGGGTACATTCTCCTC
Source organism: Climacteris rufus (assembly GCA_013398175.1). Taxonomy (NCBI): domain Eukaryota; kingdom Metazoa; phylum Chordata; class Aves; order Passeriformes; family Climacteridae; genus Climacteris; species Climacteris rufus. Next base: position 1,321,600 of record VZRZ01008454.1, on the reverse strand, counting down.
TTATTTATTGGCATCAGACTCTGATTTCGCTGTTAGATTTTAGCACCATTGAAATGGGAGAGCTTGCAATATATGGTCATGTGGTTGACTTTATTATGGCAATGTGTATGTTATCAAATCATTTAGGAACAAGGGATTATTTTAGAAATTAAAAATTGAGAGCCAAAGGTAACTTATAACTTGGCTAAGCAAGTCTGGGTGAGATCATGGTAGGAGAACAAAAATGTCTTTGGACATTTTCAGGAATAGTAGTGAATTGTAGCTATAACTTTAGTGGAATGGATTCAAGGCAGACAAGGAAAGCAGTGATTAGACAGCCTGTGACACTGGCTGTCTCATAAACTAGTCTCTGTAATGTTTGCTCTTTTGTCCTTAAAAATCTGTTCGAACTAAAGTGCAATCACACATTAGAGGGAAAGTGGTGGGAATAACCAAGAAGGGGTTTTCCAGATGAATCTTTGTTTATTTCATTGTTCATCCTGAAGGCAAGAACTTTGTAGTTTGTTAGGTGTGCCTGTTAAAATGCAAACAATGAGTGTGTGCATTAATCCAACTAGTAATCTGTTGGGGTTTTTTTTAATTTGGGGGGGCAGGATACATCTACTGCCTTTTGTCCTTTCATCTGATCATCCCTTCAGCGGTTCACTTCATTGAAGTCTCTAAACAAATATATCCAGTAACCACTCCTTAATTCTAGAGGAATTCACTGAAACAGAGCTGCTTTTATCAGTCCTAGTTCAAGTCTCTGATAGCAAAGTGAGACATCATTTCACAGCTCAGCCTTAACTAGATGGCCACACCCTGCCAATGTTGAAATAGGACAGAGAGGCAAGAGGCTGGTTTAGCATTATTTTAATTTCATTATTGCACATGGATAAAGCAGAAAATAAGAGTCTGGGTTTTGTTCTTGTTTTTCCCTTACAGAGTAGTGATGCAGTGATTTAGGTTATAATGTACAAAATTTAGTTGAGGTCTCTCGTGCCTGACTGGAGCAAGGACCTCTGTTTTGGCTTCCTCTGTGTGGGTTGTCTCTTTAAGAATATTTCTCTCTGTCTCTCCTGCCAAATTATTTGCTGGAAATAATATCAAGAGAAGATACTCCAAGGTGTTGATTGGACTCTTGACTATTGTGGAGATATCAGGACAGGAAGTGGGATGGAAGGAATTAAGCTTGAAATCCTTGAACTCCCACATCTCCCCCAGCTGATTTAACTATGAAAATTAACAAGGGGTCCGAGGGAGTTGTCTTATTTTTGTGAAGTTACATTTTTTTATAAACCGACAGGATACTTAATGATGGTTAATTAACAAATTCCAAGCATCTCAAAAGCAGGGATGTTTCCTGTAGCAGTAGCAGAACTGCGAGTTGGAGAGTTTTAGCTAAAGCTTGCCAAAGTAGAGGGGGGGAGAGTGCCTTAAAGCCTCTTTTTAACAAAATTAGTTTCAGCTGGTTCCAGCCACTGCTTCTAAGCTGCTTTTGTGCCACCACTGTGGTGTAAAGGTGTCTCTGATGAAGACAGGCTGAGGGAGTTGTTATTGTTCAGCCTGGAGAAGAGAAGGCTCCAGGGAGAACTCAGACCCCCGTCCAGTGCCTAAAGGGGCTCCAAGAGAGCTGGAGAGGGACTTTGACCAGGGGTCTGGAGTGACAGGACAAGAGGGAATGGCTTCCCACTGACAGAGTGGGTTTAAATGGGAGAAATTTAGGTAGAAATTCTTTACTGTGAGGATGGTGAGGCCCTGGCACAGGTTGCCCAGAGAAGCTGTGAATGCCCCGTCCCTGGAAGTGTTCCAGGCCAGGTTGGATGGGACTTGGAGCAACCTGGTGTAGTGGAAGATGTCCCTGCCCATGGCAGGGGGTTGGAACAAGATGATCTTTAAGGTCCCTTCCAGCCCAGATTGTTGAATGATTCTGTGCTGGTACAGGTGAGGCAGGGTTCCCTGTGTTACAGACCATCATCATTGTAGAGCAGTGATCCACCACCTTTGGCTCCAGACTTTCTGTCTAAATTTGTTTTCCCGTTTCTTTTTTCCAGTTATTCTTCACATACATTCTCAGCTTTCCCCTTGGGAAATTTCAGGCCAAACAGCTCAGTTTTGGCAAAGTGATAAATAATTGAACTCATTCCCCCTGCTAATTAGTTCATTACTGTAACACAGCCATCTCTGAAGCAGTGGGTGTAGCCTCTGAGAGAACAAACATGCTCCGTAAAACCCAGCAGGGCTGGGGAAGCAATTACTGGGCAAGGAACGGTTTTGCAAGCTTTTGCTCTTACAGAAATGCTAAGAAAGGTTAAAGAGTCCTGTAGAGACCCTAGGACCTCAGGATTTCTGCAGGGTAGGGAGTGGAGCAGGGAAGCAGTGCCAGCATCAGTGATCTGGAACTCTCAGCGGGCAGGGCTGATGAACTGATCTAGCAAGAAAGCCTTGAAAAACAGTAAAATTGTGTTTTCATGGCTGTAACAATTAAAAGGTTAAATTCTTCTGAAGCAGGGCAGATGGGTGACATGACATTGGAAAGGTTTATGGCTTTGCACGGTTGAGCTTCTTTCTCACACTCTATTCCTTAAAAGAAAAAAAAAAAAAAGGACAGAGAAAGAAGCGTAGCTGCTTTAAACTTGTTATCAGTTACGAATGAGAGAGATAATGTCGCTGAAGTCGCTCGTAGGAAGGCATCGTTTGGGCAGCCCGGGGTTGGGCGCTGGGGCGGGAGGGGAGCGCGGCACCGGGGGAGGCTCCGCAGAGCTCTGAGCTGCATCTGATGCTCCAGGGCAGCCCAACACACAGGACTTCCCCCCTAAACAAAGGCACAGAAGGGAGTCTCCCTGTTTTCTGCACTGTTAATCATCAGGAGGAGAGAAGAATATGTAAACGAAGAAAGAAAAGATGGTGCTGTTTTGACCAAAGATGTCAGACCCCAGCAGGATGCCTGCTCGAGTTGCATCTCAATAAATAATAAGCGCTTGTTATGCTAATAGTCGCTATTTCCAATAACATGATTTGCATACAGATCATATACATGTTAATTACGCTGTGCACATAGCCAGTGATACACACCTTAGGTCTTCAGCATGTTCATGTGTAAAATGATGCGGCATGTTAGTGAATATTGCAAAGTTTTCAAGTGCAAATAAATAGCTGATAGAATAAAGACCCAGATAGCCCTGAGATAACCACCAATACCAGGGACAATAAAGAAAGAAGCCCAGGATTAGTGTCACTTCTGTCCCTGACAACATCTGTCCTTGCCCCTGATTATAATGAAAATAAAATGAAACAGAAGATTACATGGTAATGCGATGAGCCATGATAATAATTAACCCCTTGTTCGTTAATTACCAGGTGCATACTTGTAAACATTGCTGTACCTTTTACTAGAGTACAGAATTTAGTAGTTTTACCCTGACTCGGAGGGGGATGAACAAGTGGGACCTCTCTCTTTGGGGAGGTGGGATAATGTGGGCAGAATTACTCCCTGAAAAAATGCTTACATGGTTGTGTGGCATTCCAGACTAAATATTTAACATAGTTCATAAGGTATATCATAGAAATATTTACCTGTTAGGAAACTATAACAATATTATTTAAAAATTCATTACCAGCTTGACTTTTCAGGTATCAAATAATGATATCAGGCATCAGATAATGTGGGCCCAGGCTTTTGAAGTTAGTAGTTCAGTTTCAAAAGAAAACAACTGTCACATGCAGTAGCTGGCCACAGCACTATTCAGTTGTTATTGCCATCAGTGTTGCCACGTCCTACTGCAGAGTCTAAACGTGTCTATCTTCTGGTCAAATAAAAGCAGAAGGTTTCATCCTAATAGAGGCCTTCTGTGTTTGCAAGAGTGTTTTCTCTGTCAGTAAGTAGTCTTTGAGCAATGGAACTGGTGTAGGAGCTAAAATGTTGACCTTTTGCTAAAAGCAGGTCTACTAGCTGAATTTTTCTCCAGTCAAGCCTCTGTGAAGCTGATGGGAGCTCCCTGAAATGCAGCTGCCACATGCTAATCTGCAGGACCACTCTCAGGTGATCTGCAGCTAAGATTTTATTAGGGCTTAGTGGAGGTCAGAAGTTCATGTGGGCAAGTTGTGATTACCACAGGTGCTTATGAGATAAGGAGTTTCATAGAGGACACACCTCTTATCAGCTGCAATTTTAAAATATTAGTTTAAATGTAGTGGTTTATCTGACATACTTGGGCTTTTCTTAGTGCTTAATTAAAAATTTCCATTCTATTTCTAGAGTAACGAGTCCCTAAGAGTTGCCAGCATTTTAAACAAAATCTGAGAGCTAGGAAAGTCTTTTGTTTTAGAGTATAAACTAGTTAGAGCTGCTGTCTTGTAGGTAAGTGGTTTGATTCAGTTACATTGTGTGTTAGAAAGATTATACATCTAAAAAAACCCCTCTGTTTTCATAACCAGCCGTATGTAATAGTGACAGGGAGGGGAAATGTCCAAATTTCTATATTGCATTAAGAGTCTACTGTGAATTTGGAAATGGCAAGTTAGTCTATTTGATGGACAGTACCAATAAAAATAAGAAAAAAACAATTCACATGGAAAAGCACACTTAAAAGAGTGGAAATATTTTGCAAGGCAACCTGAGCAAGAGGCTTGTCTTTTGGCATGGATACAGTCTTTGGAAAATCCTTGTGTTGTACGGGTGAAGTAGAGCCCATTGTTTACTAGAAAAACACAAATGGACTCTCAAAAATAAAGGGGAATTATGTTTTGTTGAAGTTGAGAGTTTGTATCTTTGTTCTGTGCTGGTTACTCAGTTGAAGTGCTTGTGTGGTTTGAATGTGTATAGACTCAGTGATACAGAGGACTTGGAAACACTAGAGACCAAGCTGTAATGATGCTAGCTTGATTTAGTGGTTCTGTTTTCATTAGAATAAATGAGTTTACTTTTCTAGTGGGATGTATGAGCTTTACAGCAGCCACAGCAACCATAAACAACTGTAAATGCAGATAGTTCTGTTTAGGGGGAGTCTGAAGCAATTAAGATGGGTAAACTCTATTGATCATAACTGAACCAGGTTTGACTAAGATCCATATAGATGACAGCAGTGGTTTTACAGTGGCTGCTATGGCATGGTTAATGACTGCTATTGATTAAACAGTAATGATTTTAGTATTTTATTGGGGATGCATGGGAGGGGAGGTTAAATCAATTTTATAGGACTTTTCAAAGCCATACTACAACCACTTGGAGAGCTGCTTGTTCAACCAGAAATATCTAAGTGTAGTTCTGTAGTTGCATATCCTGTTTGGGCCTGAATGCATCCTCTGACACAGTGCCCTGTACCTGCTGGCCAAAACAAAACCTGAAATTCAAATTTTCCCTCTTTCTGAGCTGTTCTCTGCCTCACTGGCCATAAAGAACTTTGCTTCTAGATTATGGGTTTATATTCAGATCTGTTTCTGCTCTCCACTGTATTGCTTGTTGAGAGAGACATGACGTAAGCTCAGAAAACAAACTGCAAATTATATATGGACATCTGTCATATATTCAGCCCAAAGCAGTTTTTCAGACTGGTGAGAAGAGAGTATTCATGCCAGCTACATTGTGTTTATAATTCCATTTGCTGGGGATCGAGCTGAAAATCTCAATGTGGTTGCAGGAGACAATAAATTCTTGCAACAATGTGGTGGTTCTTCTTATTCTGTTCAGCAGTCTAGATTGGAAGAATTAAATTTTTTTCCTTAGTCAATGGCATGTGTGATAAAATCTGTGCTTGGCAGTGTTATGTTCTTTGGAAAGAGGACTGATTTTTACAGTTTGGAGAAGGATGCCAAGAAAACTGCATTTAAAACAATGAGAATGATACATCATTCTTGTGTTTCACCACATTAACTGCATTTTAAGGTCTGATTTTTTTCCATTTTATGCCAACTGTTCTTACTAATGAGCTATTTGTCCTATTACGTCTATTTTAATTGGGTTTGTTTATCTGCTATATGTAAAAAAATTAGCATAGAAATTATAGATACAGAAGCATATACGTGTATGTAGTTCATATGTTGATAATATTTCTCATTCAAAGAGTCTGAGACTTGGTAATGTGTTTAAATATAGAAACAAATGTTTGGATCATCCAAGTATAACCCCTGAATTCAGGGAATTTGGAATTCCTCTCAGATAAGAATGTGCAGGCTGCATTGCTGTTCAGCATCCCCCATTTTTATTGGATTATCTCCAGTTCCCTGCCTTTTTTCTTTCTAGAAAGTAGCCATTTGTGTTTATTCACTCTGATGTGCTTATTCAATTGAAGTGGGCATAGTGAAAAGTATGCCTCACAACTGTGTCAACACGAGTGCTCCATGGAGGCTACTGGCATTTTTAAACAATCTTTGAAGTACATGTAAAATGTTATAGAACCATTTTTAATCATTCATTACACACACACAAGTAGTCTTTTCTTCCCCATCAGACATGCATCTTACCATATTGGAGAAAGCTGTGGCATTCCTTAGTAGTTTAGTGAAAAGCAGTTCCTTGAAGGTGGATGCTAAGTCTGTCTCATACTGTGCAATAATTATTAATCTTATCCCATATTTGACTTTTCTGGCCAAATTCACAGTTTTTGGGGGTCAGAATCCCCCTTCCCTAAACCTCTCCTTGCCCAGTTCCTGTGCCTTACATTCCATGCCCATGGAGTAGCACACACTGATGGTTCCTTTTTACTTTCTTCTGTGCCATCCCACCTGAGTGATTTGAACAAAATCCTGAAGTATTCTACACTCCATGTGTTCACTTCTAAAAAGAAATAGATCCAGACAGCACCACCGTAATATAATTGTCTGTTCTCAGGGAAGTCTTAAGGCAACAGAGGACTCTTACCATTGAGATTTAAGAATGTGAAGAAGAGTATTTTGTAGCAGATATCCCTCATCAGAGAGCAAACTCAGTGCCTCTTTCTTTCAGCAGAATAAGGGAAATTAAAAAATGGATCCTCGTTTTTCCAGTCCCACTTTTCCTGTCTTCCAAGCTACCTTTGGAACCTCACTAAAAACCCACAACTTCACAGGGTTATAGCAACTAGGGTTTATTTTCTACCATATCTCTTACTGTGGGTTTATGTTGCTTACAGTGTTGCTCTGGTTTTAGCTAGAAATACCTTCTCAAGATTTAATAATTACACATCACTTCAACAAGTTGGAGGTTCTTTGTCGTTTTTTGTTTTGTTTTTAATTTACTTTAATGTAAACATCAATGGTTTAGGTTAATATATAGAGTTTTAGCCCTATATGATCATGTGTAACAGTTATAATGGTGCAGCAGTGCTGCTCTAGTCCTGCTTTTGTTTTCTCATGGAGATATTCAGTCAATACAAGTGCTCTAAAAAGGCATATTTTTGGTCAATGTACTTAAGTTAAGAGGCTAGAAGTATGTTCAAAAGCATGTTTGAGTCTGTTCAGAATATGTTCTGGTGTTAAATTTTTTTTTTTTCATTTAAATCATCTTAGTGTGTTTTAGGAAGAAAGAAACTAAAAAGAAATCTTTAAAAATTACTCTTTGAGATTATTTTAGCACATTGGTTTACCAAGTTGTAATGGAGTCTCTTCCAGGGCAAAATGTGGTAGATGCCTCATGCCACACATTATTCAACAGCTTCCAAGGACTGTGAAGTGGGATGTCTTTACAGCCTATGCTGCTTGGGTTACTTTTATAATCATTTCAGTCATCAAATGTAGACATACTGTAAGGGCCTAACCAATATAACTCAGCTAATGAGGAAAAAAAAAAAAAGCAGAAAGGAAATTAACATATTGCGGTTTTTCAGGTATTTTGGTGATCTGCAAGGGAGCATTTGAAATGCAGTAGGATTTGTGCTGCCTTAGCCTAGAATGCAAACCTGTAATTATGTGTTCAGGCCTTTGCAAATAAAATCGAGATACTCATTTATTTGAGAAGGGTTTTTGGTTTTTTTGGGTTTTTTTTTGAGACCAGGATCACACAGTTGTGCCTGAGGTAAATGGGAATAGCACACGGGTGTGGGGGGAAAGAGCAAGCGGTTGGAGGTGCAGTGATTTTATGACACTGAGCATTAGGACACTTTGCAGCCTTTTCTAAGCAGCTGTTCTTGAGGTAAATTAATACCTGGGGTCTCTTTACTTCTCCCCATCTTTAACTACCATAAAAGAACTTAATGTAAGGCTGTTCACGGCTTATCTCACGCCATTGCTATGTGAAACTTCTAACACAAACGCTTTTGTGCGCTGCAGCCATAACACACTAATCTTCTGAACTTCCTGACCCATAAAACTATGATTATTGTTACATGTAAAATTCGTCTGGAAATATCCCTCTGTGTTTAGCCTTATGGGTATCATGTTGCAAAATCCCTCCTTTGCAGTGGAAGGGCTGCCAGGGAAGGGGAGGACAATGGGGCTGTAGATGGATGTGAGTGTCGTGCTGTACCTTAATCTTGTGAATTTGGTTTTATTTGGAGCTGGTGATTCAACAGATGCAATGTTCTGGTTCTTTTTCTTCCCCCCCTAGGTTATAATATCAGATTTTTATTTCTTTTTAAATTAGAATATTTCTGTCTATTCTTACCATTAACCATGGATCAGTCACTAATTTCCTATACAACTGCATGAACAGATAATTGAGAAACATGTGAGAGCTATTTAGAGGAAGACAGGAAAGGTGTTAGAGATGAAAGAAAAAGCTTTGCTGTTGCAGTTGTGATTCTTTTAAGTATCTGTCATATCTGAGAGTTATCTCTAGTCACTATTCTGCTATTAAAATAATGAATGAGAAGCAGTTTGCAGGACTTTTTAATAAAGGATAGCAGTTAAAATGCACCAGAGGCAAGAAAGGAAGAATAGTAGTCCATGAGGATCTTTTCCTTCTCTGTCTTTATGGGTAATGCATAGCTTTCTTTTTAAAAAGCCATGTGATTCTTGTCTAATCTTCAGCAAAGATAATGACATCAGCAGCTTTGCATTTGTACATGTGCACATCACGAAGGGGATGGGTTGGCAGCACTTTAAGGTGCAGACCAAAAAGCACAAGAGTCATGATTCTGTTTTTATTTGGCACCAGACTAATGTACTATAGGTAATCATCCAGCGGAAAAAAATCTAAAATTTTCTTTTTAAATTAAGTGAACAGGCCTTTTTAATTTTAAACCACAAACGTTTGTGTTAAGTGATGCTTTTCCCAAGCCACTTTTATTATTAGCATTGTTCTAAATTGCAAGTTGTCACATCCACCAGCCTCTAAATTACCCGTCCTCTGTGTTGCCATAGTTACACAGTAGCCACTAAAAGGCAGACTCCAGCGTAGAAAGGCAAGCTCAGACTGCAACTCATTTATTTGAAGGTTTTGGCAGTAGAATATCTCCACAAAGTCTTTGTTTTATAACCTTTGAATTCTTGCATTTTAACTCTTTCAGCCAGCATTACAACATTGTGTTAACGGTGTGTTTTATTTAAGATTAGGGTACTCAAGCTGAGTTAATAAATACGTGGGTATAGTTGAATTATCTTTCCTTCTCTTCGTTTTGGTTTTGAGTTGAATGATTCATGATTTTCCTGAGGTGAGGCTTAAGGTGACAGCATCATACTGTCTTCTCCATTCACTCCATCCTAAAGGCTTCCCATCTCCTTTCCATGATGGGTTATCTTCCTGGTAACAGAAATCTGTCCCAGTTATATTAGAAATGCAGTGAACAAATCTTCCTGTAATAATGGCACTGGGCTGGCTTATTCCACAGCCTCTTCACACTTGCAGTGCTCCTCCCATGGATTCCATCCTGCTCAAGTGACCTGGAGCCAGGCCCTTGGTTCTTCAGGCACCCATGGGCTCCCTGACCCCTCACAACAGTCTTCTACTCCGAGCTCCAGTGCTGCCTCCGTGCCAAACTGGTCATGGTTATCCCACACCACTGTGTTTTCTTCTATTTCTTGTATTTCTCTTTTTGGGGTACAGAGATCATTTCTGACTCAGTGCCCATTAGCACACAGGAGGCTCCATGAGTCCACATGGACTATAAGTAACCAGTTTTCCAGTTCTCACTGTCTCTTACAGGTTTTCTAAGGTTTACAGGTTACAGTCATGCAGAATGAGGGTAATTACTGCCTCAGAGCACTGCTACTCACAGTAAATAGAGCTGGTGTAATTTCCCATATTAGAAGAAAAAAAATCCCATGTTTGTCGGAATGCAGAGATCTGGGAAGAATTCTGTCATAAAATATTAGTATTAAGCTAAAATAAGGGTTTTGAATGCTAACCACAGTAAATTTTTATCAACGAAATATGTATGAATACCCCTCTCTAATCTATTTGAAGTAAAGGGAAGTAGTAAGCCCCCATTACTTTACAGCACTAAATAAGGATGAGTCAGATAACTATTGTATATGTTATCTCACTTTCTTAAGGTTTTTGCTGGAGATATCAGTGAATTAATTACTAGTTTCAGTACCATTCCCACTGAAAATATTTCTCTACCCTCCGCCCCCCCCCCCCCCCCGGCCAAAAAAAATTTGTATTTTACCAGTATTCCAAATATTTTGTATTAAAACATTTCGGGTATGTCTCCTGCTACGTTCACATAAAACAACACTTCAGCAGTCACATCCCTATACAAGCAGAGTAGGAAAAATGCTTTTAGAGATTGTGGTCTTTCAGCTGAGATCAAACACTGTCATTTAGTACCTCCAAGCACAGGGTTGCTGACATGAGCTTTTACTCCATGGGATACGGTACGTGGTCTGGAGGCACCAGTCTGCCTGCTTACTGCCATCAGGTTGCAGCTTTCACAGATGACCTAGTCCCAGCAGAAAGTCTTGACCTCTCACTTTTTCAGCACTTCAGAGGTTAATTTTGTTGAGGGATCAGATTTCTTTCCAGGGGAAGTTTCTGATGATCACCTTCTAGCTAGGCTTTACTTTCCAGTGTCTCTCAGAGCTGCTGAATGTGGAGGGCTCTGTTGGAAAACAACCTTGCTCCAGCTTTTTTTTCCAAGTCTCTTCCTAGATAGTCAAGTTACAGGCTGGTTTATTTAGGGGGGGGCGTTGGATGGTAGCCTAATGAAGGTATCAACCTGCAAAATAAATCTGAGCCCCTTTCCTGGAATTCTTCATGGGCAACAAGGTGGAGAAGTGCTTTGGCCAGGGAATATTGCAAGGTAAGAGATTTTCTGCACTTTTGAAAGCATGGGAGTGTGTTGTGTTCCACCTCTGTGTAAGGAGGTTTAGTTTTGTAAATGCTGGCAGCAGTGGAAAAACATTTGATGATGGATAGATGTGAGAAGCTTTCTCCCTGCACTGTTTCTTTTCAATTGCTGTATGCTGCAAAAAATCAATATATTTTTAATAGATTGCAAATATTCGAATAACACAATAGAAAATTTCCTATGTGAGAAATGACAGCTATTACTGTGTTTGCTTTTTCCAGCTTAATTTCACGATTCTGTGAGGTTTATCAGTACTCACAGGTTGCAATCTAGCCAGCTATCTTGCCACTAGTGTTACAGACTTTTAGCCTCAAAAAACTATGGGGCTTTGTTATGTTTTAGCACTGTAAGTCTGTTTTCTGTGCAAAGGAGGAACCTCTGTGGGAATGAGCTCACTCTACAGGGAAACAAAGGCGTGTGTGAGTCTGTTTCAGGCCGGATCCCAGCCCAGAGTGCACTTGCTTTTTAGTACATAATATCCAGTTCTTATTCTCACTCCTGTGCAAATTTCTGGTGGCTTCCTGATGTGTCTGAGTCAGATTGTAAGATTCTTTTCCTTTTTGTAGTTATTTTCAAATAAGCTTGATTTTAAAGGCTCACATAAACCAGGAATTATTGGTACTATTTAGAATGTTGCAGTTCTGCTGGGAAAAAAACTGCTTTCAGGGTTGGTAGTAGCTGGCGTCTTCCACATAGCTCAGTTTTACAAAGAATAAAGCATTTTACTTGATTATGTGTCTGTCTATTCAGTAAATCACTGGTGTGATAACAACAGTTGTTTTTTGGTGGTTTGGCTTCCTGAGGGATAGTGCTGTGCCATGTGATCAAATTAACACTCTTTTTGTTGCCAAGTTCAGCTTTTATTTTAAGACATATTTCAGCAGGCTGTGATGCATTCAAAAGGACAATTTCTGTTATTTCTCTCTTTTTTCTCACTTATTATCTTTGTCTCCATGTGCTCAGCTGCAGCTGATGCTGCTGTGAGACACGAGCAGTTCTCATGTGTGAAATCTGTTTTGCTGTGCACAGGTTTTTGACTTGATCAATTTATGTAGAAGCTTTGCAGTGTATTCTGAGTAGGGAAAAGCTTAGTAGTGACTGAGAATTGCTCTGAGTCTTCATGCATATCATGTCTTCATTTTGTGCCTGTGTGTTTCTTCCTTGGGTTTACAACCTGCAGACCTAAAAGATGTGCAGTGGTGTCAGTGATGGAGTTACAGTGTCAGCATGGACTAAAACAAGAGTGGGAAGTAAATGAGCCATATTCTACCTGCCAGCTGCAGGAGATTTTGGCTCTGGGGGTGTTCAGTATCCACCTTTTCCTGGGTGAGGTTGTCCAGTAGTCCCAGTTGTCCATTTGTGCTGGGGGAGTGCGTGAGTGACCCTGGCCAGGGGGCGAATGGGCATAGGGCAGGTGGGTCCACTCTCCTGAGTCTTTCAAAAGCACCCTCAGCAGCAGGGGATTTAAATGCACTTTGCACAGTTTTGTTTCCATGCTGCCCTTCATTCCTTTCCTTCCATATTTTCCTTACATCAGTCCTGTAAGAATTTAGCTAATCTATTATTTTCTTTCCCAATGTTTAACCCTATTTTTATTATGTTTTGGAACCTCTGATGAAGCAGCTGCCAGGTACCAGTAACTGCTTGTGAGCTGCTGAGATCTCACCAGCTCAGCCCAGTGCTTTAGGAGCTTGCAGGCATGAGGTGGATGTCAGAAACTATGTCAATGTGTTCAGTGAATGCTGCCCCTTTCAATCTTAAACTTCAATTGTGTCTCTGTACAAGGAGGTGATGTGATCCAGAGTATCTGCTTTTGGGGAGAAGCAAGTCAGCAGTAAGAAAGAAGGACTGGTAAGTAAGGCAGAGTAGGAAAGCCACACAATCAGGTCTTTGGTTGTCACAACTCTCCACGCCCTGGGCAGGTCACCTTCTCTGCCTGCCTGCAGTCAGGAGGTGTTTGGATTGGGATCTTGCTGAGGGGGATTAGGAGGCAGACTGCAGTGGTGACCTACAGACAGATATTTGCCAGGGGCCTCCTCCCATTCCCTCATTCCAGGGGTGCTGCAGGGAGCTGGGGTGGTCCATCCCCACATCCCCAGCAGCTTGGGCTTGACCTCTGGACTTGTTCACTCCATTGCTGCCACATGTACTCTTTACAGAGATTTATTTTCTGTAAGGCACCCGAGGCTTTGTATGTAAACAAGGATTTCTGACTTTGATTAGAAGACTTTTCTCAGCACTTCTTACTGTCATGGAAACAAAGGCAGAACAAACAAAGCTTGTTTTGTTAATGTGATGGTCGAGGTTTAACACTGACCTTGTTGTGATATGAAGGCACTGATTTTGTTTCCAGCTTTCACTGAAGTCGGTGTAGTGGCACAGACTACCAGGGATGAGCATCAATCCCATGGCCTTCAAATGAGGAAGGTGAGAGTGCTACTCTCTGTGCACCCAGTGCAGAGCTGCTCTGTAAACAGCTTTATAAACATAGTAAGTCTTCAGACAGAACAGTAAACGGGGAATACCAAAAATGTAGTTTATAGGTTGTGACTGCAAGAAAAAGGGGCTGGTAGCTGGTTGTAGTACTGTACACTGAATTTTGCAGACCTAGCTGGGAGTTCCTCCAGCACTTGGGTCACATGCAGTGCCTTGCTCTGGTTTCTCCTCTTCCCCGAGGCTGTGGAGGTACCAGAGGAACCCTGGTTGTGAACAATGGCCAAAAAAACAAGTTCCACCAGTCAGGCATTTTGCAACTGAATACAGTTGTGCTGGCTACTGGTTCAGTGACCCCAGACAGCTCTGAGGGGCTCTGAGTAAAGCAAGCAAGTGAAGAAGGTGCCTTTGGAATTTCAGCTTCAGAGCAGGATATGATGAGTTTCGGTGGAAAGTCAAATTGGTGCATGAAGCTTTAGGGTGTTTTAACTGCCTGAGACCAGGTGGATTTTTAGCAGGTCCTGTGTGTGTGTGTGCTCAGCTGTGTTCAAGTTTGTCAATGGCTTTGTCAAATTCCTGGTTAGATTTTAAGGGACAAAATAAAATCCAGTGTTATTTTTGTAAGGTTATTAGCACTGACATAAAAAGATTAAATGGAAAGAGCATGTACAGTTTTCTACCTTCTCCAAATCTTTACTTACTCAAAATTTTTCAACACTGATTAATTTTGTTCTCTGAGTTATTCCTTTTACAAATAGGTATTTTAAATGTAAATCCTGAAACCTTATCTTGAATGAATTCTAAACAGAGCTTGACAGAGAGCTGCAGTTCAGCTTGCTGGCAGTAACCCCAATAGTCACTAAACATGAAAACGTCTGAATAGCTCACAGCACACTTCCAGCACTTTAACTCTGCACCAAAAAAAGTCATTAAAAGGATTAGATTCTGCTCCAGAAAGATCAACTGGAAAGGGTCTGTGTTCATTTTTCATGGTTTACTTTTCATGGTCTGGCTTTACAGAGTGTTTCAAGGTAACAGCCTTGTCCCTGGGCTCCTCTTTGTTAGAAACAAAGTGGTTTGTGTTAAAATACCTGTAGTGAGATGTAAGAGGAGAGTAACTGAAGACATGGGGGAGGTGGCTGATTAATAACAGTGTAAAACTCATTAATTAAATTAACTTCTCTTGAAGTAGATTTCCATCCATTCTTTTGCAAATGGATATGCTTCAGTTTCAGAACAGTTTGAAAGGAAAACCGTGCAAGGGTCTGTATGTGCTTTCTGGATTTCTGGCCCAGTTATCGGTGTTGTAAGAAATCCCAGGAGAAAACAGTGGAAACTGCAGCATTTACTATCTCATGTTGTAGCACTTTTAATTTTTCCTTTTAAATCTTTGAAGATGCTGTGAAGTTTCAGTAATTTTGTACTTTGATCTTTGTTGTTGTTGTTGTTGACCTATCAACTCACAAATAGTTAAAATTTTAAATAGAAGAGGATAATTGCCGTGTTTCCACTTGAAATATTGTAGAGCCCCAAGGCCCTTTCTTGGACAAATGTATTTTTCAGCAGCTCATTGTAATTTTGGTTTTGAGTGAAGATCCAACAAACTTAAAATCCACACCCATCCACAGAGAAGGTGCATTTTCAGCCTTCAACAATAGCTTTATTTAGAAGGATTTTAACGACTCCTTTGCAAAGGGGAAAGATTTCTGCAGTGAGAGGGGCTATCCTGAGGATCACAGAATGATTTTGTGTGCTGTCCAAGTTGATAGAGAAGAGCCAATTCTGTGGATGATGATTATGCAAGATGGAAAAGTGCTGATAGACTGTGGAAAAATACAAGTCTGAGCCTAACTGCTTTTCAAACCTGTTTGAAAAAGCAGCTTTGAGCAGTTGATCTGGTGCTGTATGTGGGCGATCTGTAGTAGGAATGTTTCCAGTTGCATTAGGGTGAGCAGAATGAGGTGGGGAGGCAGAGGAAGGTGCCTGGGGTGCTTGGTTTCATAGAGAGCAGGAGACAACGTTGTGAGAGTTTTTAAGTGATGGTGGGGATTGTTTTTAAGTGGGTGGTTGTATAATTTTCATATATAATACACTTAAGATTTGTTGTTTTGTTGAAGGGGGTTTGTTTGGTTGTTTTTGTTTGTTAGGGGTTTTTTTGTTTGTTTGTTTGTTTGTTTCTTTTTGTTGGTTTGTTTGTTATAAATTTTTAGTAATCAAAGCAAAGTTTCAGGTGATTGATCAAATAGAGAAAGGAAAGCCCAAACATTTCAGCTTCAGGTTATGGTTGAGTAGACTTTTGCTGACATCAGAAATTATTAATTGCACCAGCCAAATTACAAAGATGCTATCTTGGCTCTGGGAGCCAAGAGCACCATAATTAGGGCTGTTAGATGCCCCATTCTGCTTCCTGGCTTTTGACTTTAACCATCAAGACACTGGATCAAGGTAAAAATGGACTAATTTATGTGGAGGGCTTTGGGGTAGTTTCAAGAACAGCATGAAACAGATCCCTCAGTTTGGTGACAGATGTTGTCTCCTGGAGGAACCACAGCCTTAAACAGTATATGTGGGTTCATGGCATTACTTTTTAGCTGCTTATGTTGTGTGCTCATAAAGTGCCTTGCTTTTACAGGGTTCAGTGAATTCTACATGTTTCTTGCATTAAAACCAACCCTCTCTAGTGCTACTCCAAAGTGCAGCATCAATAATTGTTTGTGTAGGTTTTCAAAATTACTTTCAATTTCTAAAGGTGTTTTCTTGTTCTCTTACATCCTGTTGTTTTTTTTCTAACTAGAGACTGAGCACTCCCACCCTTCTACTGAAGTGATATTTTAAAACTAAAGCTAAAACCGAGGTGTCTGTGCTTAAGTGACACAGCATCCTACCTCATCAGAACAGCTTGAGCACCAGTGTCACCAGCATGTCCTGAGAGCTGTGCTGTGGCACCCAAAATGCCACACATACATCTTCAGACCTCAGAACAGCTAATCTATTTTAATTTAGTAACAGATGAATAAACTTGAACGTACAGACTTGGAGTTGTTCGTAGTTTTCATGAGAACATAAAAGACTTAAAGCCCAGGATACACACGAGGGGAAGCCACAACCGTCAATGTATTCAGGTGCATGTTCTTACCTTTGTCCTCAGGCACATGTCCCAGTGCAGAAGGGCACTCAAATATTTTCATAATGCCTTAGATTGCCCAACTGAAGCCAACGGGACTGGTTGATGCCAGAAAAACTACTTATGATTAACATTAAACACATTCTTTAGATGCTGATGAACTGGGGCCTATGGTACCTTATGAATTGTGAATGCTTAAAAATAAAATGTTTCAGTTTCTATATATTCAAGATGGGACTATGTGAGAAAAAATCTTGTATTTAATTTTTTTTTTTGCCCATTGCAGCATCTCCATAAGGAGGAAATGAAACTGCTAAACATGGAAGACATTGGCATTGTTGATATTATTGCTATTATTATGATGATTGTTTATACTATTCTATGTTCAGAAATAGAAAATATATTAGTTGCTATACAAAGCTTTGGAAAATTAGAAGCGTATTTTTTTATTCAGCTCTTTTATTAACTATTTTATTAACCCTATTTGTAGACTAATAAAATTTAGGAATTGTAATTGCTTTATGTTATAGCTTTTAAAACAATTAAATACCAGTTACAGGACCTGTTTTCAAAACTGAAATTTGGAAGTAGTGTGGCTTTCAATATTTTGCCTTGTGATATTTAATGGCCTACTCTACATAAAAAGGTGCTTCAAAGAAGTCTTCCAGCCCTTTTCCAAATTTTCAATTCCCACCCCCAACATTCCATGGATTTCTTTGCATGGGCAGCACATCTTTCACTTGGTTATGCTGACAAAGATTTTTGAAAATAGCAAATAAAACTGGTGTGTCGAATATGACTGTCTGGCTTTCTCAGACTCAACAGGGCTCACACTGTGAGTTTGATTTTAACATGTATTTCTATTTTGTATTGCAGTGGATTCTCTTTTATCCAGGTGAAGGCAAATCTAGGAAAAAAATTATCTCTTTCCTTTAAACTGTAGGATCATCAACACTGTAGCCCGCAGCAACTTTCCAGTCAGGAGAGCTAGAGTGTCTGTGGGTTTGTCAAATAGTGTTTGGAAAATCTGCTTGGAAATACAGGGCCTTTCCTGTAACTGGGACACTCCTGAAAGTAGTCAGAGCTGGCAGGAGTGAATTCATGAGCTGGAGAGCACCAGAGGAAGGGCCACCTCAAGGCGCCATCAAACAGAGCCTGATTGGGACCAGTGGTGTGTCCTGGTCTGTCCCTGTTGCTCCCCACCCCTGATCTCTGCCAGCAGAGCAGCATGGCTGAGCATTCCAAATTTCCTGAAGACAAAATCGACCTGGCTTGCTGAAGCTGTTGCTCAGAGCTTCCCAGCTGGCTTAGCTGCAGGGACACGAGGGAAAGGGGCACTGATGGCTGTGCTGGCAGATTGGTGAGGTCCTTCTCTGGGAACAGAGCAGTCAGCAAGCAGCAGCAGCCAGCAATAACCCTTTCTGTGACACACAGAGGAGGGTGTTCCTGTGGCCACACTGTTCCTGTGGTTCAGCTAATTGTGCTGCTCTTCAAGCTGTGCTCAGTTCCTTCAAAGACCTTACATAGGTGTGGGTCAGCAGAGTACTCCCAAGTAAGCAAAAGCAATTAAAACTATTAAAGCATCATTAAAAGTCATACAGGTAGCTGCTTTGTAGTGCTAAGTGAGACAAAATGAAATGCTTTTCATTTCAAAACTGACAAAGTTTATGTAGTAAGGCTATAGCAAATCAGTGGTGAAGCTATGAATAAAGTTCAAGCAAACAGAGATAGGTTGCCTTTCTTTACATAGTTCACTTACCCAATACACAGTTCAACTTTAAATGCATATATTAACTTTTCAATGTGGGTTTGTGCATGGCTTTCAGTCCCCAGTCAAACACCTCAGTGAATCTCTTTGTTACAAGTTTGTGAAGTGAACAGAAATGCAATAGGAAGGAGTCTGGAGCTCCCCAGATCTGAAGCTGAGGTGATAAACAGCTAGAGAGCTGCTAGGTAATGAGCTCATATGTTTTGCAGGTGAGCTATGGAATATATATTTATGCATTTCCAGCAACAGTTATCCGTCAGTGGACTGAAATGTCTTCACAGAGCTCCTTCCAGGACAATGTTTTAATCCCAGCTTCATTTTTCTTGGAGATGGAACACTCATAAGATGGTTTATAAGTCTCTTCTTTGAGCAGCTTACTTTTACAGGCATTTTAGGCATGGAGCATCTGGCTCAATTTTTAGATCAGGTTGCCCCAAACCCCCTCTAACCTGGCCTTGGACACTTCCAGGGATGGGGCAGCCACAGCTTCTCTGGGCAACCTGTGCCAGTGCCTCAGCATCCTCACAGGGAAGAATTTTGTCCTAATATCCCTTCATGCCACTGCTTTCCCCTGCTCTGGGGCTGCAGACACACATTTCAATTCAATCAGGAAGAGCTGTGTCATTGGTACTCTTGGCTTGGTGATGGTGTACACTGGCCTTTGTGGCAACCAAATAGTTAGAGGGCAATCACAAGTGCTCTGAGGGTTCTGGAAATAATACTTTTCCTTTTGAATGATGTTTTGTCTTTTGACCCTTGTTCTCCACCTCTGTTGTGCTTTCTCTCCAGCTGGGATGACAGCAGCTCTGTCAGCAGTGGGATCAGTGACACCATAGATAATCTCAGCACTGATGACATTAACACCAGCTCCTCTATCAGCTCCTATGCCAACACCCCTGCCTCCTCCCGCAAGAACTTAGATGCACAGGTAAGAGCTTTGCTTTATACAAGTAGCATTGATATTTATTATTTTCTCTGTGCAGGAGGTGCAGATGTTTTATGTTGGCTGAACTTGAACATACAGCCATCCCTCAGTACAGACAGTATCAGTAGTAACCACCTTGTTATCCATGGCATTTACAAACAGTTCCTCCATGGGTGGAACCTGTGGCATCTCTGCTGCAATGGTGTCACAACAAATGGGTCTTGCCTTCCTAGGGGCTCTGCTGCACAGGAAACTGATGTAAATGGGATTTTTTTTCAGCTCTGGAAAAGGTATTATCTTTTTTTTTTCTTAAATAATAGAATTTAATAAAGTCAACATGAAAGTTTAAAGGTTATTTACACTTCCATCAGAAATGTAAGATGCTAGGTAAATGAAGCAGATTTTATTAAATTTCTAGAGCCATGTGTTACTGCAGGCTTTCTGTGTCTAGCAGCATTCATAGGAGGATAAATTTTACATCCACCAGCAGGATACATATACATTTTGGGTTCAGACACCACACATCCAAAGAGGGTAGAACAAGTGAAGGCATCTAACAGTTTTTCATTGATCAAATGAACTGCATAACACAGATATTTGCTGTATTATAAACTGGTGGTTTTTTTTTTTTTTACGATTGCATAGAATTTTGTTTGGAAAAGAGCAGGACTAAAGAGTCCAGCTTTGCTCTTTGTACAGCCTGCTCGAGGAACTCAGGTGTTGTGTGCCAAAGCCACTGGGATGTGGTGACCTGGCAGTGCAGCAGGAAGAGGAGAAGGATGCAGACACAACCTGCTCCTCTGTTTCTTTCCTCTTTTAATCTTCTCCGGTCCTTTTCATCAGTGGACCCTAAATCTGTTCTTAACGTGAGTTTTGATGTAGACCTGTGGTTGCTGTGAAGTATTGCTCTGTCTGCAGAGCTGTGGTGCAAGCACAGAGTAGTCTTTGTTCCCTTGCCATGCAGTGCATGTTTGAGCCTACACAGAGGGTTTCCAGGTGGCCTCTGGTTGCGTATCAGCGATGGCACAAGCGCTCAGAACTGCTGATACCAGCCCCATACAAGCTGAGAGGAGTTCAGATCTATCAAGCATGTTTGTCAGTACCCAACAGAGAGTAAGAAGGACAACTAGAAGTATTTTTTGACAATTGTTACTGTCTCAACGTTGTAATACTGCTGGGGGAAAAAAAAAGGAAGACCTAGGGAGACATGACTAAACATTAACAAAAGGAAAAAAATTAGAAACTCGTACGACTTCTATCTTTTGATGGATCAGATTTTTGGAAACACCTCTGAGAGATCAAAATCTGTGTTGACAAACTCCTCTTCCTCCTCCACAAATATTACAGTATCCAAGAGGCTGCAGACAGACACCAGAAGAAAAGCAGCTGGAACTTGTACAGGCAGTAGAGTGTAGTTATTGGCAGAGGAGGCTGGAAGCCAAGAATGTACAAGTTGTGTTTGCAGTTTTTTGATGTATATCTGTGACCTGCTTCTCTCCTCAGTTTTCATGACTGACAATATTTTTCTAGGTATTCCTGTTGTCTGCAAATTATCGTCATAAAAAAGCTCATTTTCAGTTGAACAAACTATCCTAGTTGTATCAACTAAGGGAATGAAAATGGCATGGAATGCTGGAATGTGTAGCTTGTAGGGTTGATTTTTTGCTTCCCAGAGTAGACCTCAGAGCTCAGGATGCAGTGAATGCTGCAGAGACACATTTTTTGTCTTACCTGGAGGACTTTGTGATGGTCTGTGCCCAGTTTTGCCATCCCTGGGTGGTGAGCCATGAAGGACTGGCAGACTTCTGGAGAGGAATGTGAACTTTTGTTCCCAGGGTTCTCCTAAATAGTAGACACATTTGAGCTGCTGTGATTCTGTCACATCTTTTTGAGAGGGTGCAGAAGTTTGATTGCAGATAATTAAAGAGGGAGCTCGAAGCTAATACATGTGCAGCTTGGAGTCAGGCAAATAATGCAGTAACATCAAAGGGAGAGAGCCTGAACATGTCAGTGTCTGCTGATAAAATCAGTAACTCAGGTAGAATCATCTCTGCAAAGGAAAGCATGGGTGCAGTAGGAAAGAAGTCTCTGCTAAGAAACTGATTTTCAGAGCTGCCAAGTACCCCATACTCCAGAAGCTGTAGTTTCTCCGTCTTTGAGAAGCAGGACTTATATTATATGAATTCCATCTTCAGAGACATTCATAGTTGTAGCCCCTTGATGTTACAATGCCATGAAGGTGTTTGCAAGTTGTTTCTGAACAAGCTGGTGATGGAAACCAGAATTTGCCTTATCATGTTCCCATGTCTTGCTGTGATTATGCCAAGTACCAAACCACTTGATGTAGCTATATGAGTTTTGGGGCCCTAGTAGTTTTCCCTTATATTACACTGACTTAGATAAGTTACCTTTTACACAGTGCTACATATAGTATGCCTGTAAAGTCACATAATACATGTATTTTAAGGAGAAATTAAGACCTGGTGGGCATTTGAAAATAACTTATTTAATTTAAATAAGACAGCAGAAAGAGACCAAGCAATAAATTCGTTCAGGTGATGGTAAAGAAGATGGAAAATGGAAAGGTTCCTTTAAATAGAAAACAGCAGCATCCCTAAGCAGTGGAATCAAGACAGCTTCTCAGCAAGGATGGGTTTGGTCTGTTCAGAGCTTCAGATTTACAAAACTGTAGGAGTAGGTTGAGAAATCCTAGTGGTTTACTGCCAGCTGAGGCTTTGCTCCCAGCTTGTGCTCGCTGTGTCTTGCCATGACCTCCAGCAAACAGTATTTCCACTTTCACCCTTCCAGGTGGGTGGAGTTTCAGCTGCAATCCCCAAGCCAGGTTTCACTGTGTTTTGGTTTTGATTCCTTAGTCATGTTTCTGTGCTGTTCTCAGTGTTTACCATTAAACAGAAACATCTCTGGCCAGAGGGCTTCAAAGGTGGAGGTGCAGCTTTTCAAAGGGTACAGGAAACCTTTGGCTGTGGGTGTAGGAATGGAATGAAATGGAAGAGAGCAAAGGTAGAGGACTTCTTGCAGTGCTGTTCTCTCTGTGGAGACTGTACTAATCTTACAGATGTAAAAGAGGGGCAGTAGAAGGTACAGGAATATTTCCTAGTCAAACAAACCTAGAATAAGCCCTTTGTTAGCATGGGTGTGTATTTCTTGCTCTTGAACACTAACAGTGTGTATACGCAATTCCAAACAAGGAGCTTGGAACAAGATGCTAATGTGATCATGTGAGAGATGGTGTTGAGGTGGTTTTGTTGGTTGATTATTTGTTACTGCTTGCCTGTGCTCTCTTCCAAGATCTATAAATGTAAGAGAGGTTTGCATGAAACAATGATTTTGAAGAGGCATGGGACATAGAAACACTGTGAATTTATTACACACCTACTGATGCTCAGAAAGAAAAAGGTAACCCACCAGCCCCAAACCTGGCAGCCAGAGAAGATAAGGGAGTTAGAAAGCAGAGACCCACTCAAGCCTATGCTGGGTTGCTCTCCTTGAATGAAGAGGCAGGGAAACAACATTTGCATAGCACAAGGAAAGTGCAGAAACATAACATTACCTGAATCCATGATTCAAAATGCATGTTAGTCCAGTGACTATCTTATCTGTGAAAAAATAACCTTGTTTCTCATGACTGAAGAAAGACCATTGTGATATGTGGTGTTGGCTTTCACACACTGATTGCTTAACTAGTTTTTCAGGCTTTAAAAAAAAAAAATTACAGTAAAAAGCAGAGGAAATTCAACCACAGTTCCCCTAAGCTCTTTCATAGTAATGGTGTGATCTGGTAGAAAAAGAAAAGTCATAAACTTAAAGCATGCTTTAGGAACTTAAAAATAAAAAAGAGCATTTTGCTGAAAGCATGATAAATAATCTTGCAGCCTTTCCTGTGCTGTGTTTTTCTGATTATCCAAAGGGAATAAAGGCTGTGAGCTTTATAGTGCTTTGGGATATTTAAAATAACTTCCTTTTAAATAAATTACCCCTTTTGCCTACCACACAGTTCTGAGCACATTCATCTTCTGCTGAGGCTGCAGGGCAGAGGTGGCACTCAACACCTTACCAAAATTCCTCAGCCCGTAGGTGGGAACTGCACAATCAAGTGTTGAATTGTCAGTCTCTTTCATGGTGCTGTGATGGTTGGAGAAGACTTCAGATAGGAATTTTTTATCCAGATTGGAGTCAAATGTGTGGATATTTGTCATTTGTGCCTGATCTCAAAATAGTTGGTTTTGGTGTTGCCAAATTCAGCAAATTTAGGTGACAACATTTGACAGGAGGAGCAGAGTTCTGAAGGAGTAATCATTAGCAATAGAAAATGTTAATATATGGGGAATATATCAAATAGATACATATATATAGGGTTATAGATTTAATTTAAATGTTTCTGAGATTCTGGCAAAGGCTTGCTAATGAGAAATTTTTCTGTTTGACATTGAGCTTTGCAAAATTCTCTGTAGGACTGGTAGCACAATCAGTCTGTGCAAAGAGTAGGGGAAGAAACAGTCTGCAAGAGTTGCATATAAAGTAAAAACTAAGGTAATTTATGTATTTAAATCAGACGAGTATTGTTAGAAAGTTTTTGGGGATTCATTTTTCTTCAGTTCTTGGGTGTCCTTCTACTCTGTGAGGTTACAATTAACAGCATTCCACATATTCGGATCTGTTCCAAAAGCTGCCTCCTCATGCTCTGGAGATCAGATTGCCAGACAAGAGATAGGAAAGCAGCAGGAACAAAGGAAAGCTGGCTGCACAGGTTTGAAATGCTTTTTTGGCATTGCAGTAAAAGGATTTGTCAGAAATTTGAGATGAAGGATTATAAATGTCATGGAGTTGAATATGTCCTTTATAAATCAAGTGGGGTTTTTTCCCCTTTATTTAGTCCAAGGGGTATGCCTGTTGTGGTTTTTGAATTTTTCTCAGAAGCACATTAAAAAAAAAAAAAAATGTCATTGCCGGGCTTCATTTCTTGCTGTGGCATTTCTTCATCAAAGGCATGTTATGTTTCTTGGTACTGAGAGATGACTGCCGAGTTGATTAATGAGGTTGATGGTTCTTATTCATGAAGCTTCTTTAAAGAAAGGCTTGCTCTGAAAGTTGTCTTGCAATCCCTTATCTGTCCTAGACTGATGCAGAGAAGCATTCCCAAGTGGAGCGGAATTCCTTATGGTCTGGTGATGAAGTCAAGAAATCCGACGGCGGATCTGATAGCGGCATAAAAATGGAGCCGGGATCTAAATGGAAGCGGAATCCCTCTGATGTGTCAGATGAGTCTGATAAGAGCACTTCTGGTAGGAAGAACACTGTTATTTCACAGACGGGCTCCTGGCGACGGGGCATGTCAGCTCAGGTTGGCATTACCACACCAAGGCCTAAACCTTCAACCACCTCAGGCACATTAAAGACACCTGGAACAGGTGAGAAAAGGCGTAAGATATAAACAAGCCCAAAAGTGTGTTCGGTGTGAAAACAGTTTAAATACTTAGCAGGGGCAGAACCTGAACTTCAGGTGATCCTGTCTGTATTTTTAGGCATTGCTTTAACCTAAGCAGCATCTCGTATGTCTGCTTTTCTATTTCTGTTCATTTGAAAATGCATATTTCAGATTAGTACACTCTGCAAGCTGTTTTCATGACAACTCTGGTCTTAAGCCAGGCTAAGACATCATTGGGCACAGTATTGCCATGTGAATAAGAAATAATATAATTTTAGTTCTTGAAGTCACTGTTAACCAAGAACATACAGTATATGTGGTTGAGGAGATTTCCCCCCACCCCCTTACTAAACAAGCATGTTCCTTTATAGTAAACATGATTTCTGGCTCTTTTTGTAAGTGTATTAATGATTTTAGCACTTGCAGATGTGTGGAGGAAAATTGATTGAATTTACATAATTAAGTCATATAATTTAATAACTCTCTTCTTATTAGGTCTTGTACAAAATTGTATTTAAAAAAGTTAAAATTAGATACTGTCTTGAACAATGTCTTTTAGGAAAATTGTACTAACAGCCTAACACTACTACTGTCTAATGGTAAAAATGATCAAATCTGTGGTAGCTACAGAGGGAAACCTTTTTTTTTCCTTATCTGTCACTATTATGTAAGACTGTTCTGCTTTTCATATTCTTGAGAGCAAAGACACCACATACTTTCCCTGGCAAGTCTGCATGTGTAGCTCACTAGAGTGGCATGTAAGTTCAGTGCAGACTGGATCATAAGTTTAAACCACGCTCCAGTGGCTAACACGCTTTTGCTTTTCATGCTGCTTTGAGTTTCATCATTTGCTCAATGTTTTCAAGTCATTAAATATTAGAATTCTTTTTCTATTTTTGTAGGGAAAACTGATGACGCCAAGGTATCAGAAAAGGGTAGACTATCTCCTAAAGCTGGACATGTTAAACGTTCCCCATCAGATGCAGGACGCAGCAGTGGTGATGAATCCAAAAAGCTTCCCACAAGTAACTCTAGGACAACTGCTGCTAATGCTAATACATTTGGATTTAAGAAACAGAGCGGGTCAGCCGTAGGCATGACTATAATCACTGCCAGTGGGGCAACTCTCACCAGTAGATCGGCTACCTTGGGAAAGATCCCAAAGTCATCTGGACTCATGGGTAGGAGCACTGGTCGGAAGACTAGTGTTGATGGCTCACAGAACCAGGATGATGGCTACTTAGCACTTAGTGCACGAACTAATCTTCAGTACCGTAGCTTACCCCGGCCCAGTAAATCCAGTAGCAGAAGTGGAGCTGGGAATAGATCTAGCACAAGTAGCATAGACTCCAACATAAGCAGCAAGTCAGCTGGGTTGCCTGTCCCTAAAATCAGAGAGCCTGCCAAGGTAATCCTTGGAAGCTCTCTGCCAGGATTAGTCAATCAGACTGATAAAGAGAAAGGGATTTCGTCTGACAACGAAAGCGTGGCTTCATGTAATTCAGTTAAAGTGAACCCTGCATCACAGCCTGCTGCTAGCGGAGCTCAGAGTACCCACCAGCAAGGAGTCAAGTACCCCGATGTGGCCTCTCCCACGCTGCGCAGGTAGGCACCAAACTCCTCGGTTGTGCAGTGGTGTTAGTGGGAGCTCAATGAGCAGGACTCTTCCAGCCAGGCCTGCCTGGGCTTTGTGCAGCACTGGCTCTTTAGTGTCCTACATCAAGGTCTCTGTATTTACATTTAATTTCACATAAGCAGGTTGGCCAGTGTTATGAATACTCAGGACAACACGTGACAGCAGCAAAAGTTTAATGTTTGGAAAAAGACCCAAATCTGTCTGGCAGAAAGTTTGGCAATTATGATTTGAGTCTCTTTGTTACAAAAATCATACCTGAAGGCTTTTATTCATGCAGATATGGCAGGAATAAGAGGGGTTTTTTGCCTGAAGGTTCCTGAAGAGTTCTTGTATGTAACAAACCTGGAAATATTCCAGTGGTGGATCAGATTGTAAATCGATAACAGGAGAGTTGTCTCAGATTTTCATGATGACAGTGGCAACAACCTGCCATACTTAGATTTACCCAAAGCAATGTTTTTTTAGATGTGTGGATTACACCATTATGTTTCAAGAGTCAACATTTTAGAAGAACCCTAATCAAAGTTACTGTCTAAGCTGGGTTAAATTTTCTTACTTTAATACTACTTTTTGAACAAAAGTCCCGTCTTCTATTTCTCCAAGAGTACCCCACACATTATTCTAGCATTACCATATAGTTATTGAGGAAGTACTTTGTTGATGCAGTGTATATCAAAGCCTTGATATTGGTAAAAAGTTCTGTTAATATTATTTTTCAATTGAATTTGACAGTGAGTAGCTTGTCTGTTTCAAGTTGCAGTGTTTTGCATTTCATTTTGTCGTGACGCCCATAATACCCATACAGTTATGCTACATCATCCTGCTTCCAGTGATGTGAGAAAGCCACATTCCATCTGAAGCACCAGTGCAAGCATAATGGCTGTGATGGCAGCTTAGGCTGATGCTGTAAACTGCTTTTAGATGGGTGGTTTCATCTGAAGAGCCTGTGTGAGGATAATTCAAGATACTTTATTTTGTACCTACTGTTATCAGTAGATAAGCTATGTCCTTTAGAACATGTAGTTTTCATCAATGGCTATTTAAAAACTTCAATAGACCTTCCATTTCTATAGTGTACCCCATTAGAAATGCAGATTTTCAGTGTTGAAAGCCTCAGGCGCATTGGTAGGAATTTGATTGGGAATTTTTTTATTGCTAGAAAGCTACATTACTGGCTGTGTAATTGAAATACTACATTAGAAATACATGAAGCTTCAAAGAGAAGACACTGAGGCTTAATTTAACTATTCCCTCATTTGATTTACAATTTCACACTTAAATTGTCACCAGCTTGTCTTAGTGTTGTCATCTGTTAAAATGCATCAGGGTTCACTTGGGCCTTGTCTGCTTATTACTGATTTCTAGAACAACAGTAAAGAAGATTTTGAGCTTAATTTTCATAGTCACTTAAGAGAAGTTACACACTTTTTTTTTTTCATATTTCCTCTTGGCCCCATAATTTTTTTGTGTTACACCATAAATTAGAATCCATACCTTTGTAATAAGACAGATTTATCTAAAAGTCTGAGAATGTATGTAAATTCTGTGCTGTCATAAACAGGGAAGACTATGTAGCTTAAAAACAGCCTGTGAAACCGTTGTGTGGATGGTTGGGGTATTTTAAGCTTGGGGATCCTTTCTGTAAGAGTAGTTTCCCCCCAGTGCAGCTGAAGAGGTTGCTTGCCCTGGCACAGGAACAGGAGCACACTAAGCTGGTATTGCTGGTGAAGGCCACAGAATCGTAGACTGGTTTGAGTTGGAAGGGACCTTAAAGACCACCTCATTTCAAACCTCTGCCATGAGCAGGGACACCTTCCACTAGACCCCATTGCTCAGAGCCTCATCCAGCCGGGCCTTGAACGCTTCCAGGGGATGGGGCAGCCACAGCTTCTCTGGGCAACCTGTGCCAGGTCTTCACCACCCTCACAGCCACAAATTTCTTCCTTATGTCAAATTTCTGTCCTCTGTCAGTTGGAAGTGTTGTGCAGGTGCCTTTTGGCAAATAGCAGCAGCCACCCAGCTCAGGTGTGTTCCAGGCAGCTTTCCCAGGCACACTGGAGCTGCAGGAAGCACCCCTGCAGTACAGACACTGCTTTTGGGCAGCACTGGGCTTGCTTCACATGTGCTGCAGGTGCCCAGCTCTAACACAGCCTGTGTTTCTGGGATGTGTTGGACAAAGTGGCTCTGTGCCCTTGTGTTGAACTGACAACCTGGGCATACTGAAAAGCAGAGAAAGTTCTGCCTGGTGCAATCCCACCACTCAGTCTTCAGGAACATTTGTATAGAAGTGCTGTAGTCCTCTATTCGGAAAGGTTTCACCCACAATACTCCACAGTGAATAGCAGAAAAGCAAATCCATATAGGTGTGTGTGAGGAAAACTAAGGCTCCAAAGGCAATCACAGGAGCAAAGTGGCAGAAACAGAAGCAACATTTTGGGGTGGATGTTTGAAGCTGGAGTGGAAATGGTATGCTTCTTTCCTAATTTTGAAGATTAGTTTTGGGATGATTGATAATTTAGTCTGAAGGATGTTTACTAGTAGGACACTGGCATGTCTGACAACTTTCCCATTGACTGTTAATGAGGGAACTGAAGTCTCTCCTTCCCTGGCAGCAGTGATGCTGCAGTCAGCCTCTTCCAGCCATGGTGACTTTATCTCCTCCCTCTACCAGTTCTGGAACTCGATTAGTTTTTTATTGAGACAGTTCCAAGTGCCAAGAAAATCTCATTTTCCATTAAAAAAAAAAGTGGTTTCCAGCCAGCATGGCCCATGGAATGAACCAAACCTACATTTGGTATGAGTACTTGGTTGCATCTCAGCAAATGCTGCTTCTGTGCAGAGCATTTGGTGATTTGCACGGATTTTACCTGGTCGATAAGCTTTCCACCTCTAATATTCCATACATCAGGTGGATCAATGCAGTGTTTCTCTGGTATCCTTTTCCCTTAAGGAACGAAAGATGATATGACTGTATTTTAGTCCTGTGAAGCTGTATTTTAGCTTTGTGAAAGCAGTATTTCAGAGATTCAGAGAAGACACATCTGAGATAGATTTGAAGCTATTGTAATTGCCCCTGGGCTTTATTGAAGGGACAGTGGATGCAAGGAGATTATAAATTTATGGTTACATATGTCCAGTCTAGGATCATGTACTTAATGTTGGTTTTCTGTAGCTAAGAAGACACATGGTCTAGATATAAAATATCCTTGCGTTTAATATTCCATTCCATTTTATGTATTTTTCTTTTTCTTTTTTTTTTTTTACAGACTTTTTGGTGGCAAGCCTAGTAAACAAGTTCCCATCACAACAGCTGAAAATATGAAAAACTCAGTAGTCATCTCCAACCCTCATGCTACCATGAACCAGCAGGGTAACCTTGACTCCCCATCTGGCAGTGGGGTGCTGAGCAGTGGGGGCAGCAGTCCCCTCTATGGTAAAAACACAGACCTGAACCAGTCTCCACTGGCTTCCAGTCCCAGCTCAGCACACTCAGCTCCTTCCAACAGTTTAACGTGGGGTACCAATGCCAGCAGCTCTTCTGCAGTTAGCAAGGATGGCCTGGGATACCAGTCTGTCAGCAGCCTTCACACCAGCTGTGAATCCATTGACATCTCCCTGAGCAGTGGAGGTGGGCTGAGCCATAACTCCTCCAGTGGCTTGATTCCAGCCTCCAAAGATGATTCTCTGACTCCCTTCGTCCGAACCAACAGTGTTAAGACTACATTGTCTGAAAGGTTGGTGGGTTTTTCTCGTTTCCATTTGTTTGTATCTCCAATGGGAATGAAACCTTGGCAGCAGTAGCCAATGCTGCAGATACAGATCAAGTAATGCTTCTTACAAAATAATGCAGATGACTCTAGGTGCTCCTAGCACATACAGACAAGTCATTCCAGGCAAGGAGCCCAGTTCAGAGCAAGAGGATGGGTTCAGGTGAGGTTTTTAATTTGCTGTGGTAGCCAACGTGACAACTTTTTTATGGTACCTAATGTTTGAATTTTGCATCATGTTATCCTTCCAAAGATCTCCTGTTAATTGATCTGATAGTGATATTCAAAAAACCCTCCAATTTTGATTTGAAAAGTCAACTGTTTCCTGTTAAACTTCTTGGTTATAGAATTTTAAACTGGAGGTGATGCCGAAAAGACAGGTCCCCATCTCCTTAGTCGTTTGATCCCTTCTCATCCTCTCCCTACTGCCCTCTCCCAGCTCCAGTTGCTCCCTACAATGTTTTAGTACAAGCATTCATGTGAATGCTTAGGGAATCCAATTGGAAGCTGGATCCAAATGAAAACTGAGCACCTGTTTGTGTTTCAGACTGATCAGTTCCCCAGCTCTGCATACGACGAGATTTACTGGTATCTGTGTGGACACAGGATAGGAATTGGGAAGAGGTTGAGCAGGGAGGAGGGAACAGGGCATTTTCAGCATCGGAGCTGGATTGGTGGCACACTGAGCTGAAATCAGGGTAAACTCAGCAACGGTGGGCAGCGCATGGTCTCTGAGGGACCTCTTGTAAGTGGCAGTAGAACCCTTCCAAACACTGGAAATCAGCTACCTCCTGATGTGTAATGATGAGTTCAGGCAGCAAGATTTTTGTAGTTGCATTTCAATGGAGAAAATTACACCTGAATATAATGCTCTGACAGTTTGGGGTTCTGTTTGTGTTTTATTATAACTCCTTTCTGTTCTCTCATCTTTTCATTCTAATATTCCTTCTCTTGTTTTCTGCCTTTTTGGACTGATCCTTCTAGCCCTCTTTCTTCCCCTGCTGCTAGCCCCAAATTCTGCCGAAATACTTTGCCCAGGAGACAGGACAGGTAATGCTGTCTCGGGACAGGAGTACGCTCAAGGCTGTAGGTTTTGTTGCCCATCTCAGTGAAGCAAATTGTTTTGTGCCAAACTGTGCTAAGTGGAGTGCTCTGCAGTGTTCATCATCCAGGTGTGAACTGACACAAAGACATGCCAGTGAGAGTCCTGCAAACACCCCATCTATCCACCCAAATCAATCTGGGGAGTGGCATACAGCAGAGTTGGCGTGGTTTTGGTGTTGCTCTTGTTTCTGGGAACATCTTTTTGTTTCATTCCTTTGCCAAAGGCAATCTGAAAGTAATGCCCTTTTTTTTTTTTTCCTACAAATTTAAACTCTCACTAGCATTTCAGCATTCCTCTGGCATGCTGCTTTTCCCACTGCCTTTCTGGCCTGTCCTTTTTGTCGTGAAGTCCCCGTGTCATTCAGTGTCGTCAGTCTCTTATTGCAGCTTGGCTCATGACTGTTTTCCAGAGACTTGGGTGCTTTCATCCATGTACAGATGGATGCTAAGGTTAAGGAAAAGGTGACACAAACCCAAACATGCTCCCTTTAGCTGACTGATGTAATTTTAATCAGTCCCATACTGTAATTTAGCTATAAGGGTTGTCAATTAATTTACTTAAACATGTGGATATTTTCTTTAAAAACAACTTAACAGACTCTGCTCAGTTACAAGTTCATCAGTTGAAAAAAACATAAACTGAAATACTTGAATTTTGGGCAACTGGTATGTCCATTTTACTTTGCTAATGGAACTTCAGCTAAGATTTGAAAATTTAAACAGTATGGACTCAATACCTCTATACCACTAATTAGCTGCATTCCCTTAATGATGTCTGCTGAAAGAAATGGTGGGAATTGGTTTGGACTTGAAGATTCTCATCAGGTTTTAGCAACAACCTGCTGAAAAGCTTATTTTTAAACACCCATTTGATGTTTAAAGAGCCATTTTTGTCCTGTCATTCATTGTGGGTAGGAGAAACAGTGAAATGAGGTTGTGGACAGATGTGGTTCATTGGCATGGTACCAGCTGCATGTTTGTGCAAACCCCACCTGGGTAAGGAGGTCTGTGCATGTTCCTGTAGGGAGGCCCCAGCACCTTTTCCTCTGAAAAGGTGATGGAGATGTTTGTACGTCCTTCGTCCTGATCTTACTCCTTCCCTTTTGTTCTTCTCTGAAGTTCTTTTCTTTTAACTTTTCTGCAGCGACCCACATCTTGATAGGAACACTTTGCCTAAGAAGGGACTCAGGTATTGGTGTTTCCACATGGTTTAACATCTCTTGTGGTGGCTTTGGAGTTTGCTTGGTGTCTCTGTTGTGGCTGGTGGTGATGGTCGCAGTTTGCAAGAGGTGGCAACAATACTCTTTCCTTTCCTTTCTTTCCTTTCTTTCCTTTCCTTTCTTTCCTTTCCTTTCTTTCCTTTCCTTTTCTTTTCTTTCTTTCCTTTTCTTTCTTTCCCTTTCTTTCTTTGCTTTTCTTTATTTCTTGGCCATAGAGGACTGTGCTTTTTACATCCAGCAGCTTCTCTGCTTGAGCAAGAACTGTGGCTTTTGCTGGCTGAATTGCTGAGAAGCATCTCAAACCATCCCTGGGTTTGATTTGAAAACAGTAATGTGGCTGTTTCATGGAATGGCTTGAGATCTTTTTAACCTCAGGAACCTTGTTGTTATATGAATAGAAAAGGTTTACAAGATCATGCTAAACCTTCCAAAACTAAATTGGACATATTAAGAAAAAAAAACCTGCTTCAAATACCTAAACCTGTAGGGCTCTGCTCTTCTAGAAAATAACAAAAAAATTCTCTAACAGACTTTCAGCAATTGTCTTCTCATATATTTTGTACATCTGTAAGGTAGTGATTTTTATAACATTTTTTTTCCATTGATACAAACAATTCTAGCCAGATAGTGGACATTAGCTATATTAATTAAATGCTTTAAGTGTTAGAGAATTCACAAAAGGTGTCTTAGACATTTTAGGAAATTGCAGCTTCCAAATTGCTTAATGCAGCTTCTGGGATCACTGAGGTGATGCCTTGAAATTGCAGCTGTGATTTATTCTGTGCTGTACATGTCATTCTTCACAGCAGCCTTGTCCCATAAAGCCAAGTGCTAAAAGCCTTTCTTAAAATGACAATTTGTTTTAATGTTTCTGTGTTCCTTAAGTATGTCCCTAATAAATAAAGACTCTCTTTTAAGACAAAAACATTCGAGTGCTGAAGAGGTAGGTATTGATACTGAGAATAAAAGTAAATCTGTAGTGCCTTAAGGTAAAATGACCGTTTAAAGCCCCTTTCTTAATAAACTGATTTATGTGCAGAGTTTAAGAGATGCAGATTGTCAGGGACTGCTGCTGAAGCACTGAGGCATAAGCAGAAGAATTAATGTATTTTTTTAAAGTAGTTTGAGTCTTTTAATTGTTGTAGTGTTCCCATTGTTTTAAAATAGTCTTAATAAGTGATGTCTTACTGTAGGGTATTCAGTTGAAGGCAGACAAATTAATTAAATAGATAATATCAGCTAATAATAGGCTCCAAGTTTTTGGAAGGAATGCTGGTAACTCGTAAATATTTCTCCAAAGCTGAGTTCCATCAGCAGACAAGTGTTTCCATGATGCTCTGGCTGTTGATGCCTGCACCCTATCACGTAGCTCACATAACACCTGTCCTGACATACCTATTTTTCAGACAGATACACAATAAATCAAGCTTAAGCTGAAGCCAGTGGGTGTTTTGCCATTGATGTTGGCATGGGCCATGTTTCTGCTATTTTCATTGCCTTCAGAAAAGGCTAAGCGTAGTTTCCTTTGTGATGATTTAATGCTGTTGGTTTTGAACTAAATGGGATACACCTCCACAGGCCTGTATATGAATGTCTCTGGAATATGAAATACTGGGTCACAGCTTGTTGAAAAAAGTCCTGGCTTTTTTGACTTGAATTTGGTTGTAATATGGCAAGAAGTCAGCTAAGCTTACTGGTGTACCAAAATATTTAAATAGTGATAGAATTTTGGCACAACCTAAGGAAAGGTTTTCCAAGTAGCGGTTTTATTTTTAAATTTTTAAATCATAGATAATGCACACTACATTTTATCCTGTAGTGCTACAATACACTTCCGCCTGTAACTTTTGGTTCGCACTAGTTTGGTTAATGCTGAAGCCATAGGAAAGAAGTTTGTGGTTTGGTTTTTTTCCTCCAGACAGAGGTGAAAGGAATTTGGAACAGCTTGGAGCAGCTCCTTAATTCAGAATTCTGTTGGGTTTATGTCATTTAATCCTTTAATTTTATATAAGGATTCTTCCATTTTTCTTTCTCTCTCTGCCTCCCCAAGTCTTGTGACATTTCATGGCTGTTTTTTCTAAAATCAATATCAAAGTTCATTGGGAAAAGACTGTTTGGTTTTGCAGGTATACTCCATCCTCCCAACTGCGTAGTCAGGAAGATGCAAAAGAATGGCTCCGGTCCCATTCAGCAGGAGGACTTCAGGATACTGCTGGCAATTCCCCATTTTCATCTGGATCCAGCATAACATCACCCTCTGGAACTAGATTTAACTTCTCGCAGCTTGGTGAATAATTATCTGTTTGAATAATCACAGCAACGCATTGTATGTCTTGAAAGTAGCATGTTACACAAGATAATTTTCTTTCAGCAGGTCCAAGCCCCACATTCAACCTGAGGAAGTGCTTTCATAGAAATGAGTGTGACTAATTAGCATTATTATCTTGTATGCCCAAAGGTGCCATACTTACAGTAACTTTGAAACTGCTTCTCTGAGAGTAATCAGGTTCCTTAAGATGAATTGTGAGCTATTCAGTAGAGCTGTTTGTTAATATCACACAGTGGGGGGGCATAAAGGATGTAAGATATTGCCTACTTGTATAGTAATAATGCTCTAAAATCCAAGCATATTACTTATTATATGTGCCAGTCTCATCAGTTTGATATTTTATCTTTGTGTGTCTTTTTCAAGTGGCTTTTTGGAAAATTGCAGAAAACTCAAACTGAAACAATATATGGAAGGCAGAGGAATTTTAAGTCAGAAAAAATGCCAGGGAAGTTCATGAAAGAAAAAAAAATAACAAAAAAGTGTTGTCATATGTCCAGAATGTTAACTCTACGCAAAGTGTTGGAGATTATTTATATTAATTAGCTCCAAAAGCTATTTGGCCACAAAGAGCAATTAACACCAAAAAAAAGAAAATATGTTTTTCTATATTCTTAAGAAGAGAACTTGGAGATACTGGAGTTAAGAGGGGTCACTGAGTTTAATTTAAGAGCAAATGTTAATGTGGAAGTTGAGCACCTGTAAAATGAATTATCCTGTCTTCTGCAGTAGTCTGTATCAGTTAACAGTATACATAGAAGCAGGCAATGCCAGCACACCAAGAGGAACCTATCAGCTGAACAGTGATTTTGTTCTCTTTTTTCCCAGAGATCAACTAATTCTTAGTAAATATCAGTCATAATTTTAGCACAAAAGGGGTTTCAAAAAATGTGAAATTGGAGTAGTTGTTTTGTACTCTAAACATTGTCTGGGAAAGTATTGGCTTTTAAGGCAAAATTCTTAAGACCTCACAGTGGAGACAATTCTGAAATATTCAACTAATAGGAAACTAAAGCATTTGTGACTTAAATACATAGAAAAATGTCACTGGGAACTTGAAGGCTGTGAGAAGGTAAGTCTTGTTTTATATAGATAAAAGATGAGTTTTTGAGGAAGGACAGTATTAAATGAGGATTAGTTAGTTCATGCCTGCAAGGTGATAAAGAGTTGACTGAGCTTGTTTGGAGAAGCACGCATATATCACCTAGTGTTTAAAGCGACTATTTTACTTGAGTTTTCGCATTCACTGACCTGGTTTGCAGACGTGTTATTTGAATTAATTGAATTTAGAAAAATAACGAAGTCTGGAGAGGACGACACCGTAAATTTGTGTCTTAAAGTAGGGGGGAAAAAAGTCAGTTGGTAGTTGCACAAAAACCAAGCATGAAAATCTGTGGTTCCACCCGTGAATCGGTGTTTACTCCTCCCTCTCCAGCAAGCCCAACAACTGCGACCCAGATGAGCCTGTCCAACCCCACGATGCTGCGCACGCACAGCCTGTCCAACGCAGACGGCCCCTACGACCCCTACGGCGACGCGCGCTTCCGGAACAGCTCCATGTCCCTGGACGAGAAGAGCAGGACCATGAGCCGCTCCGGCTCCTTCCGTGATGGCTTCGAAGAAGGTCAGGAGAGTTTGGTGCTGGAAGTGATCAAAAGGTGGCATTTTCACATACACCAAGTATAAATCTGATGGTTTTCAGTTCAGCACAGGGGTCATTTCAAACACAGTTTTCTCTGCATGGTGCGCTTAGTGTTAGGTAAAACCTTAGTCCTGGTTGTTGTTGTTCTGATCATAGAATCATTAAGATATCCTGAGTCGGAAGACATCCACAAGGATCATTGAGTCCAACTCCTGGCCTTGCCCAGGACACCCCAAGAGTCACACCACGTGCCTGAGAGCATTGTCCAAACACTCCTTGAGCTGTCAGGCTTGGTGCTGTGACCACTGCCCTGGGGAGCCTGTTCCAGTGCCCAAATACCCTTTGGAGGAAGAACCTTTTCCTGATACCTGAGATTTCCTAAACCTCCCCTGACACGCCTTCAGGCCATTCCCTCAAGTCCTGTCATTGGTCACCACAGAGAATGATGATGTTCATTCAGTGATTGTTCTGGCCAGACACACAAAGTAAGTGTTGTACCTAGACCTTGATTGTTCAAGAAATTGCTTAAACACATCCTGTCGTTCATTTTTAGTGCTCTCAAAATGACTAGTTCATGCTTAGAGTCAGCACAGTAGTGTTCCTTCAACAGAGGCATTCTGAACTTGGATCTCCACACTTCTGTTTATAGTATAGATAAGGGATATCAGTTGGACTGTTTGTATCCCAATAACTTTTCCAGTATTTAATCTGTACTCAGATTGTCTTTACTTTTTATTTCTCCTGATTATCCTGGCTTGATAGAACAGATCTTCCAAAGAAAGGATCCAAGTAGTTCTTTGAGACATCTAGGCTTGCCTTTTTAGTGCTTCATCATATTTTCAAATATGTAATCATACCTGATAAAAAGAACCCATGTAAATATAATGAGAAAAAGTAATTTACCTATAAATGAATATTTAGTTTGGTTGCTGCTGATCAAGCATCCTTGTGGCTGTAGCAGGAGTAACTGTGAGCACATGTTAAAATCCTCAGGCATTTACCACTTGGAGAAGTCAAGCATGGAGTGGTTCATAGGAAGCTCTTCCAACGTGAACTCTTTGAGTCTTAAATCACTTTTCTGGCAAGGATTGGAAGCTTGATTGTACTTTACAGTGCACACAGGTCTTTGCTGGCTCTTTGCTGCTGAAGACCTGCACTTACTCAGCAGTGTTAATTCCAGTGCCCCACTGTTGCTGCTCCCCAAGAGTCAGGCATCATGGGAGCCACACTTTGATGTTTGCTGGAGCCTTTGAGAGCCACAAAGTACCTTGCTGGAGGTATTGGTTATCCCATCAGGTTTTTTG
The DNA here is from genome assembly GCA_013398175.1 of Climacteris rufus. NCBI lineage: Eukaryota > Metazoa > Chordata > Aves > Passeriformes > Climacteridae > Climacteris > Climacteris rufus. The sequence goes on along the minus strand of VZRZ01008454.1, from coordinate 1,283,722 downwards.
CTTTTGGAAGAGGTAGAAAATATATATTGGATATGACTCTGGAAAGATTTCATTAATTTAGTCTATCTAACTTCATTACATTTAATTGTATTTTAGAGGTCCATGGCTGATGATCTTCATTAGGGGTTGATAATTATTAGAATAGTGCTGTAGGGCTTAAAACGGGGTCATTGCAGGAAGGGACCTTCATTTGATCTCAGAAAGCTGAATGATGTGAACAAAGATTGCCAGATGCTCAGTCAGTCAAGTTCCATATTGTGATGAACAGTCATGCTCTTACTAAATTTTTCCCTAATATAATCTGTGAAGAAACTGGAATCACTGCATCTGTGTTATACTTCAATGGTTCACTGAAAGAGCTACTACAGCAAAACTTACCCAGGTTTTATTGAAGACATCCTTCGAAAAATGGTAGCTTTAGTCTTTTAAGTTTGCTCAAGATTGCAGCAAATCCATTTTGGCACATTGGAGGTTAAACTCTCTCTTGTAATTCAGAAATTCTTGTCCAGGAGAGAGGCTGATTTGGATAAATATTTAAAAACTATTGCATGTTTGAGAATGGACCATTTAAAAAAAGAAAAACGAAATTTGAAAAGAGCTGGGTGAAATGTTCTATTAAGTGCCTTTTATTAATTTGAAAAATGTATTAAAAACTAAGTCCAAGAAAAATTGACCAAGTTACGGACTTGAAAGCAGTTGGAAAATATCACTTTTGTATATGAGGAAGGAATTTGACCCTAGAGTGGACATGCTGAACAAGTCCCTTTCAGATTTTCCTCAATTTTTCACACCTAAAATGGTAATAATATTTTACCAGATGGGACGAACGTTTAGGTGTAGTGTCTGTACTTTTATCTTCAGGAGAAAGGTCTCCTGTCACTTCTCTGGCTGTACAGAAGGCAGGAGTCACCTGCTTATTAGCTCCTGCTTGTTTCTCCGGGAATCACAGGATCTAAGTGAGCAAGTGGTTCTGAATATGGCAGAGATGTGCTGTGCTTACAGACCTGTGGGTCTAATTCACCTTCACCTTGAGAGAATAGATTGAAAAGTATTATAGAAATTAAATTTGTGGTTAATGAACAAATTTGTATTATACGATCAGCCAGTGTCAATGGAGCATAAATCCAGGTCTTAAATAAAGCTTACCCATCTTCTTCTAAATTATTTCTTAGCACATAAGGTTAAAAGACATTTGTTTCTCATTAATTTCAGCACGGCCAGGATTTCTTCTTAAAAGCCTTTTTTTCTTTTGTCTCTGGGTGTGAAGTACAGTCATGTTCTCTTACAGCACAGCATGTAGGTTGAAAGGTTGGTCAGCCTTGCAGTGCATAACTCTTTTGGTAGACAGGATTTCAGGACTGTGAAGATGCCAGCAGGAACAGCCTCCAAACTCTCCAGAACTTCACAGGGTAAAAAACACAGCTTAAATCTTGAGTGGTCTCTTGGCTCTCCAGTTTCCCCACTTCCCCAGCCAACAGTCTTCCCCAGGAGCTGGGCTGCCACTGGCTCCACCCTGATACTTCAGCCTCCTAGAGAGAAAAAAAAATAAATTCATTGTCATTGGGATCTAAATTGTTATTCCTTTTAGTGCTACTGACCACAATACCAGTTGTTCTTTCTGTTCTTTGGGCAGTTGATTGTGGCTAGACCCTTTCTTTTCTAACATTAAAAATTACACATGCTTGCATGTGCATTTATGGTGCTTTAACATAATAGCTCCAGACCAATTTGGGTTTGTAGGCTGCGTGCAGATGCATGCTGGCTGCAAAAAACAGGAATTGCATCAAGAGCATAACTGCCTTCAGGCTCCTAATTAAATAGCCTTCAAGTAGCCATCTGCAGATACTTCAGAAAGAAATTGCACAGATATATTAACTCCTTAGCTGTCCTTGGAAGGAGAAATCTGAAATTATGTGCACATTGAAATGGTGCCCTGGAGTCACCATGCCCAGAGGAATGTGAAAGCTATGTGGATGTGGCACCTGGGGACACGGGTTACTGGTGGCCTTGGCAGTGCTGGGTGAGCGGTTGGACAGGATGATCTTGGAGGTCTTTTCCAACCTAAACAAATCTGTGATTCAATATGATGATGATGTTTGACAAGGCAGGAGTAGGATTCCCAGAGCTATATGTTCTTTCCCTTTTTTCATTTTGGGTCTTCTTTCCTCCTTTGGAGTCTCAAGGTTATCTTAAAAATTCCAGTTGATGCTAAAGCAAAAATGTGTGTGACCACATCCATGGTAAAGTCTTCTGTTTCTTCTCTGACCAGCTGGTATGGTTCTTTTTTTGGATACATCTCTATCAGGGAAAAAAAATCACCAAGGAAGAATATAGGGAGGCAGACCAGAAAATAATATTCTATTCCGTGTATGAGTCCATTCGTGGCCTTGTGCAATATGGCCTCGGTTTAGGCTTTCCATCTTGAAAATCCTAAAGGGAAAATGCCAAGTAAAGAAAAGTGAGAAGGGATCTTAAGTGCAGAACATCTATGATACAAAGAAAGCTAAAATGGGACTCTCCACCTTGGAAAATGATGGCTGAAGTGGCATGTATGTAATTTGTATGTATGTATTAATAAAGAGGTTGGTTATCCATTCCTTCTCATATCACAGGGGTGTGGAGACACTCAAGGAACTCACTGAATGATTCTGCAGCAGGTCTAAAACAACTGCAAGTAATTGCATTTCTAAACACAAGAGGATTTTTTGTTACAGACAAAATGTGTCAGTGGACTCAGGAACAGTTAAGTGAGTTAATGGTAGAGGGGTCGCAGCAGGGAAAATAATGGTCTGCAGTTTCCATCTCTGGAGTTTCCATCTCTGCTGATTCCCAGAAAGTGCAAAGATGTACCTGGGAAATAATTGCCGTATGTCTGTCTCCTCCTTTCATTCTGCTCAGCAAACATGGGCTGTGGGTGCAGCCAGAGCTGGAGCACACAATTATACAAACCCTGGGTCTGACTCACTCTACTTATTTTTATGTTCTTAGTGTAGTATAGTCCTTAATGTCTAACTAGAAAGATAATTTTAATTGAAAATATGATTAACCAGAGAAAGCGAATGGGTGTGAGGTTTTTCTGCTTTCTTGTGGGTTTTTTAAATTGTCTTAAATTCCTTCAGAAGCCAACTTAGATCTTGTTTACTCCTCTTTCCAGTATTGCCTTAGGATATAATGTCAATGGGAAAGCAGAACCCATTTATTATGAATGTAGAATTGCAGTAGGTAATTAGAGCAAAATGGCAGCTTTTCTAAACTTTTTTCTTTTGGCTGGAGGATTTAGATGAAAGAAATAGTGATTTTGCACTATTTCATGTGATTTGTATGAAGTTACCTGAATTTTGAATGAAAGTTTCAGTTAAATCCATTTTGTTTCTAAAAATAAAAATAAAGGAAAAGTGATTTTGCATGTTTCAGTAGCAGAAAGAATAGCTTCAGGTTCTTTTTATAATAGTGTAATCCAAAATGAAATTATATGTAAATCCTGACACTGGGGTGATGGCAACAACCTTGAGAATCATGGAATAGTTAAGGTTGGAAGGGACCTTTGAAAATCATCTAGGCCATCAGTGTACATGTATATCCTTTATTGAATTTAAATGCAAATATTGCTTGAAACTAATTCTTTTCCAGGAAAAGTTTTGTGGCTATGTTTTCACTGTTAATTTTTCTATGAGAGAACAAACTTTGCCTTGTTAAGGAAATGTCATTGCTTTAAACAAAGACCAAGAAACCCTGCAGGGAAAGGGAATGTTGGGCTCATTGATGTGTGTGTTACAGGCACTTACAGTCAGCAGAAGGAAGATACAGCTGCAGTCAGCAGCCCCAAAGTTCACAGCCTCAAAATTAAACAATGTTTTTTTCCCCTGGGTACTCCACATCTTCTCCTGGAGCATCTGGTTGCACTCTAGAGCTGGGTGTCATGGTCTTCTCAGGTCATCCCCATCGTGGGCTGCTGCTTAAAAAAAACAACCAACCCTCTCAATCTCATCTAAAACTGAAGATTAAATACTTTGATTTATTTTCTTCTGCATTTCTTGGGGTATTTTTTATCTTGAGTAAGCTGTTTGACAAGAATTTTGAGATAAACTGTACAGAGCAATACTTATTTCTGAACAAATCTTCATGAAAACTTTTTTTTTTCATTATTTTCTCTACCACACCTCATTTTCCCAAACAAACAAATATTATGAACATTTTAAAATAACTTAACCAAATCCAACTTTATGGATTGTATCACCTGGCCATGCATTCTTCAAATTGTACATTATTGGTGCAATCATATAATTAAGCATATGATGGATGATGAAATACGTGGAAGTATTTCTTCAGTAGGTTGCTGGTTTAGGGTGTTTTAGGGTGGTTCCACTATGTGTTTAGTTCATTTATATTCATTGTGTTTATTTTCTCTCCTTTAGTGCATGGCTCTTCTCTGTCTTTGGTCTCCAGTACATCATCTATTTATTCCACAGTGAGTATAATAAAATAAGTAGTTTATTTATTAAACAAAATTACTGGTCTTATTGTGCTAATTTGCCATTGAAGGAGGATAAGAAAAGCACTTTTCACTGACTGTATTGTGAATGCTAGCTAGGAAAGAAATGTTTATGTTCATAAAGATGCCTGTGGATATTTAGCAGTATCCTCCTTAAACACAGACATCAATAGCCTGATTTTTTGAGTCAGTGTTTTATACTGTGCTGAGTGGGTTTTGCTACAAAGGACCTCAGCAGATATGAGGAAATTTGAACTTCATTACTTAAAGCATCCCAAAATTTGCTGAATAAAGTAATTCCCTAGTATTAGTGATTTGCTACTGAGGAAGTTTGACTCTGCTTTTTAAAGCACAGATATTGATAATTCTAAAGAGGCCATTTTTGCACTCTGCCAGTAATATTTTCTCCACAAGTATGTATTCATTTAGGTTATCTGATCCTAAAATAAGGCTTATGAGAGTTTGAAAATACAGGGGAGTACTCAGAGTTTCTGGTTTCTGTGCTTGCTGCACGAGTGGCCCCCTAATAAATAATGTGTTTGGATGGATGCAGTTTTCCTGGTGGCTGGTAGTGGGCATGTTTGCTTCAGGACAGTGGAGTGTGTAAATTCCTATCACATACTTCTCCTTAGCTGCTAACTTTGGTTAGAAACAAGCCATAGTAGCCACAATTGTGTCATGGTGGCCACAGTGGATGGTCAGTACAGCCATTGGCATCCTCTCACAACTGGCTATGTGTCCTCACTCCTCACTTCATCACCACTGTGCCCAGTCAGCACACAAGTGGGAGAATTTATTTTTATTTATTGTTTTTTCACATCACTTTGGAATGCAAAAATGTGATCTCTTTCCCATGGAGAGCTGAGTGTGGGTGAAGGGAATTACCCTGGGTCAGCCAAGTTTTGTGGCATTCTTGGTTCTTCAGAGCCTCATACAGGCCCTTATGGACAGAGCCAGGACTTCACCCTTCCACGATTCAGATCAGAGGTGCACTGTTCAGCAGGCTGGGAGCTGGAGCCCAAATGCCTTCCTGCAGGAGGAAGTACTGCATCAGCAGCCAGTTTTCTTTTTCTTGAAGAGTAAATAAATTAGGAGATTAATTTAGATTGAATATAGGTATGGGAATTCAAAATAAGGAACTCACATTCGAGTTTTTGAAATACAAAACAAAAATTTCCATAAATTTGTCAGGCTGATTGTGTTGTAATATCCTCACGTACTTCCTTTTATTTTACAGCCTGAAGAGAAGTGCCAGTCAGAGGTAAGAGCACATCCTCTTTGACAAGCATAAATGACTGCACTGTGTGTCTTGCTGTTTTATTTCTCCTTATTATGATGAACTGAAGTGCTCTCTCAAAACACACAGATTCGCAAGCTACGGAGAGAATTGGATGCATCCCAAGAAAAAGTGTCAGCTCTGACCACTCAGTTGACTGCTAATGTGAGTACAACTCTCAGAGCAAACATTAACCTGGAATGCCTTTAGTGCAAAAGTTGCCACCCAGTTTAAGTGACAAAAAGATTTCACGTGTATAACATTCAGTTTGTGTTAGTGATGTGTTTAAAAAAATAACTGCATGCATGTGTGGGACCTGTCCAAAAATAGCATCCTCTGTCCTACTAAATTATCCTACACCTTTCTTTGAAAACTGAATTGTATTATTAATTTGGCTTTATATATATGTAAGCCTTCTTTAAATCCTGAGAAAATCATTGCAGCCTGCCATTATTTTTTTATAAATAGTATCTTGCTTTGACTTTTGGATAGGATGAGGTACAGATAAACATTATAATTGGTAGGAATGGAAGTTAATAGAAACTTGGATTAAAATGCATTGTATTTTTTTTATTGCGTAAAGATGTTGGTTAATGGCATGATAGGTAATTGTGGCATAAGGGGTTCTGTGACCTCATTTGAAGGTAAGCCTAAAGAGTGGAGATACCTGACTTTTAGTCAGTGTAGACCAATACTTCTGCTTGTTTCCTTCAGGAATTTGTTGGATAAGTAATTTAAGACACTTTGAAAAAAAACAGAATTGGAATCCAGGAGTTGTTGAGGCAATACTGCATGACCCTGAGCAAGTTTATTTTCTGTGCAACAGACAGAGATAGCAGAAATCTGCAACACAGAAGCTTGCAAGAAAAATAAGCAATTCTAGAGTAAATAAGCTGCAGATGAATGTCAGATGAAGTCAGATGAATGCAGATGAAGTCAGCAGATCAGATCATACTGACATCCTGGTTTATGGGAATGAAAAAACATCAGAACACATGCTGCTTGAAGGGGACATTTCTGTCCATCAGCTCTCTGAAAAGGAGGAATGCAAAGCATGGGACAGTAAAGGAGAGGTTTCATCTGAGCAGTAACACCTATCCCAAGAGAGATTCAAAGGGAAACCTGTGCTGTTCACTACAGGCATCACAGTGCTTCGTCCAGCTTGAAAATGGAGCAGGAAAACCAAGAACACAGTTAATAAAAGGGCTTTGACTGCATGAAACAAGGTAGTCATTGTCCCAAGAGGAAAAGAAAACAATTTAAATATCTTTCAAAAATTAAATCTTCTATTTGCCTTTCAAATACCAAGGGGATGAATACATTAATTGGTTTTCAGACGATTCTTCTACATGTGAGAAAGCAGGATCAGATTCCCTTGCATACATTTTTAATGATGTTGTTAAATAACCCAACTTGTGTCCTTCAAACAAAGAACTTGTCAGCTGAGCAGCTCATTTGGCCCTGCCTTGGCTTTATTGCATTCTCTGTCACACAGTTCAGGGTCAGTGGGCTGGTGCTCAGCACAGAGCTGTCTCCAGGAGCAGGGAGGAGCACAGGCTGCTCACTGCCTGGCCCAGCTGCTGTCCTTTTGCCCAAGGATTTCCGTGTGGGTATTGCCACTCTCTTTGTGGAGAACAGTTTTTAGTGTGCCCTTCTCTATGTTTTTGTTTGGATGAGGGTCATTTGGGTTTTTTTGTGGCTTTTTGCTGTGGGCTTTAAAAAAAAAAAAAAAGAAGAAGAAAGCATCATTTATTATTTTACTTGTATTCCATTTTTGCTTTGTTCACTTTGCTAAACTTTTGCAGTGTTTATTCATGCTGTTTAAACTTCTTAGACTTGGACCTGCCCATTATTTGTCCATAAATTGGCAACAGTCTACTACAGAGATGTTGCTGTAACTGTAATAAATTTCAGTGTCTAGCCACCTCTTTTCAGACAACATGTCCTTTTTCTGTGTAAAAGGCAAGGTCTGTTCCCCAAAAAATTAAAACTAATAAATGCTGTTAGTTAAGACACTTGGACACTTCCTTTGGACATGATTCTTTTAATAAAAGGCAATTGAAACCTAGGCAATTCACATTAATCTCTTTAATTTTTTTCCTAAATTTCCCTGCACAGACACTGCAGTTGCTGATGCCTCTCAAGCCATTAAGGGCATGAATTTGAAAATATTTTGCTCCAACTAGAAAGTGAAGATGCATTTTTTTCTGTAGCTCGCTGAACAGTTTTGAGATAGGAATAATTTCAAGATCCTATTTTGAAAGAGCAACTGTTTTTTAAGGCTCAGGTCAAAGAATTAAGGGTTTGTTTCCTGTTATTAATCCATGCAGTCCTGCTTGCCCATTTATTCTTTGCTTTTGCCAAGTATTGCTGAGGATTCCTGAATATCAGCTTTGTTGTTTCCTGTTCATCCTCCCCAACAGAAGCTGTGCACTCTCTGTTTTTAAAATAAATATTTAGATTTTCCTGTGTGTGTAGTGTGAGGTTTTGAATTGCTTCTTGCCATTTTCTCACAGTCTCAGCTCTCCTTATTTTCATAGGGGCTGATGGGAATGAGAGCTGCACATCCCCATGTTATTGTACTGCTCATGTTTGTTTTCATTGTGAATGTGAGAACAGTTATTTAGGATAAGTCAACTGTGTGCTACTGCTGAATGAGTCTGGAGTAGCTTTGTGAAAGGTTTTGCTATTCTGTATATATTTAGGTTAGAAAATGTCCTTTTCCACTTGGAAAGGTTTCAGTTTTACTTGTCACTGTGCATATCAAATTATTTTTAATAGATAAATAAAACGTTGTTTTCTATGGTTAGTGTAAATTGAGACAAATACTTACTGAACTATGCCAATGTTCGGTTATTTGTGCACATGCATACCCATAAAACAGTGCCATGTCATGGCACTAGATATACGGTTTCTTTTTATCAACTTCTTTTCCATCTTCTGAATCTGCTTTTCTTTTGTTTTACTTCTCAGTCATTTTCAGTTCCCAGCTGATGCCTTTCATATAATGGACACTGGGCTCTCCATGCTTCTTGGGGGGAAAACTCAATATTCTTCTCCCAAGAAGCACAGAGAAATATTTTTTTCTTTTCTTGGGAAGCGAAAAAAGGGTAATTGCCAAGGCACCAGGAATTTTGGATGATATTGTAGCATGTTGACCTTGGCTGCAAGCAAGGTACACCCAAATGTTGGAGAAGTCTTTGAGTCAGATGCAGCTGATAAAGCACCTGTTCTCCTGCTGGGGTAGCACAGTGAGAACCTTCACCCCTGTGACTTCCAGTAGCTTTTTGTCTGAAATATCCACAAGGAAAATAGTGATTTGGTTGGAGGGAGGTTTCTGCCCAACTTTTCTCTATATAAAAACTTGCTTCATGTTTTATTGTTGGCAGGCATTGCCACGATGTGTGCTTTACTCACCTGACCTTTTCTAACCAGTGCTATTTTCTCCATACCATTTACACAACAAACAATGCCATGCACTGGGAGAACTGATTAAATACCTGCAGAAATGCTCCTTTTTGGGGGCAGAGAACAAACACCTCCTGTGTGGTTTGGTTCCAGGCTCACCTGGTGGCAGCGTTTGAGCAGAGCCTGGGGAACATGACAATCCGACTGCAGAGCCTGACCATGACAGCAGAGCAAAAGGTAAGCTTCAGAAGGATTTGGGAAGTCTTAATTTCTGTTTCCAGTGTTGTTGCTCATTCTCCTTCTGTAGTTGTGTGTGGGGGAAAAAAAGTCACATACACAATTTGCCTCAGTTCCCTCAGTTGTGGTGATGGGGTAAAATGTAATCAAAAAAATTATATAAAATACTTATTTTCTGCATTGGGATTTTGTCACAACTGATCAGGTTATTCCTATAAATTGTTGCTTTGGACAGAAGTCGTTAGTATTGCATATTTTCATAATGTAAGTCATCCTAATGCATCCACACATGTGCATGTTCAAGAGAAACACCAGGAAAAATCCTTGCAAGACTGGCAGCATTGGGTTTTTGGAATGAAGTATTTGAACAGACAATACTTCTGCATTACAGAGTATGTACATTCTTTTTTATCATAATACCCAAGGTGTTTTGCACCCTCTTGAGGGCATGCTTCCCCAGGTATCCCAAACCTCATGTTCACCTCCTTGTACATATATATTCCATAAATTAACTGTGAACTACCAACACTTAGACTGAAATGCAGCTTCTTTGGAGCTGCATTTTCCCATGTACCATCATATGGTTTCTTTCCTTATTCAAGGACTCAGAACTGAATGAGCTAAGGAAGACAATTGAACTCCTGAAGAAACAAAATGCTGCTGCTCAGGCTGCCATCAATGGAGTCATCAACACACCTGAGCTCAGCTGCAAAGGTGAGACACAAGCACCACATACAGAGACTCCAGGACTCTCCAGTGAGACTCCAGTTCTCTTGGTAATAGCTGATGTAACCATCAGAAACCAGAGTAACCAAGTAATTTACACTGACTTGCTGAAGGAAAAATTTAAAGCACCTTGAATTTTAATCTCTTCAGGTGAAAGAGGGATTTGAAATACGCAGTGTACCTGCTGGGATGAGTGATTGTCAAAGTGCTTATTTCCCTGAATGTTTCTTCAGGAGTGCATGATTAATACCATCCATCAAATCAGATAATTTTGACACTGCCTCCATTCACATGCAGGTCCTGGAGCTACTCAGCCCACAGACCTGCGGATCCGGAGGCAGCACTCCTCGGACAGTGTCTCCAGCATTAACAGTGCCACCAGCCACTCCAGTGTGGGCAGCAACATTGAGAGTGACTCCAAGAAAAAGAAGAGGAAGAACTGGGTGAGTGTGTTTCAGCAGATTGTGGGAGGTTTATATAAAATTGTCAGGACATGCTTGGTGAAATCTACCCATCTGCTCCTTCCTGCCTCGTGCAATAGGTCAGCATAAGGACTATGCACTGCTTAAATCCTGGGTAAACTCTCTTGTGAAGGCTTAATTGGGTCCTAAATGATGCATATCCTTATGTTGACTCTGCACAGGATTGAATTTTAGCTTAACAGCCAAATGGCCAGTCTTAAATTAGAAATAGCTGTCAAAGGTCAGTGCTGGCTGAAGGGGTATCCAGCCCCTTAAGGAAAACATGACATCTGTCATTAAAGTAAAACAAACCCACAAGAAAAAATCATTCTTGCTTTTTTCTTTTGTTTTGTTTTTGTCTTGTATGACTTTCTTCTAAGTGAACATTTTAAATGCTTGAAGAACTCTTTTTTGAGCATTAATGTGCAGTTTTAAAAATAATACAAAAAAACCTGCAATCTTTGAAAATTTTTTATGATGGACATCTCTTTTGCAAGGTTTTGCAATACTTACCTGTCATTTCCCATTTTTCCTTCTTTGCTCATCATGTACTATGTACAAGGTGCCCTGTACTGGAGGAAAGGTACATTATCTTAAGCTCCATTTTCAATTAGACCATAACTGCCTTAGTTACCTAGTCTGATTGTAGTTTGGACTGAAGTCCCTAGATCCTCTATTGTAGCCAGTAAAACAATCCACCCCTTTCTTCCCACTGAATTTAAATCTCCCTGGATCTCTTGGGTGTACAGATAAATCTGTAGAGATGCAAAGTGTGGTGAAACCTGGTAAAAGCTTCATTTGTATTTGCACAGTGTCCTCTCAGAAATGTTGATGAAACTCCTAAACTTTAAGAAGCAGTTTCCTAAACACCGTCTTGTTTTTATTTCTCTCTTATCTCAGTAGTTTCATTTTGGTATCTCATGGTATTACCAGCTGCTTCACAACAGAAGCATTTCTACTCTGCCCCTTAAATAATTGGTTGAATGGAAGCATCTTCTTCAAACTCTTCTTGTGCTGTATATTAGTTATAGGCAAAGTAAATTGCTGTAACTTAAATTTCTAGTAACTCTTAGTTTGTGACACAAAACTTCTGAAGTCATTAAGCCTTGGTTAAGATAAACACTTTAAAAATTTTTGTTTAGCTTCTGTTCTTTGTTATTGTAGCCTAGTGGATATGGTCCCACATCAACCTACATTTCTCATTCATCAGATAACTATTTTTAAAGAAGGTTAAGGAAATATCTCCTTATTATAAAGGCAAATAAATAAAACTTTCATGAAGTAGAAGAAACAGGACAGTATTTTTATGTTGTTACTAAAAACAACTACATGATTGCTGTGAAATGAAGATTGGAAATTCTCACTGATTTACTGAGAAAAATATGTGGGTTGAATCTGATCCACACAGTCTTTATTCCACAAATGCTGAGGAAGTTCTCAGCCAAGATCTTTGCGTTCTATAGAGAAGCAATGCAGCTGTCCATTCAGAGCTGAAACACCAGATTTTCAGTATTTCTCATTGTAGGAGTCTTTGTCTAGCTTAAAAAGAGCTTTCTGCTCATATTAAGGCAGCCTGTGTACAATGTGTAATGTGCAATAGCAATAGAAGGTGTTCATAGAATATCCTGGCTGGGAAGGGACCTGTGAGAATCATCAAGTCCAAATCTTGATTCCACAACGGTTAAACTCTCAGTGCTACCTAAAAGTGAAACCATATATGTAAGAGCATTGTCCAGATGCTTCTTGAACACTAACTGTTGAATTATAACTTTGAGATAGCATCAGTTTAATTACATTAATATTAATTCTTGGTTGGAAAAGGGCAGTCACATTACAAAAGGTTATTTTTGTTGCAGGTAGGTGGAGAAGTTGCAGTCTTTTCACAGGGTGAAATACCTGTGCCTGCATGGAAAAATACATTATTAGCTTGGCTGTTAGCCAAAGCACTCTGTCTGAGCTAAGGAGAAAATGTAATTTAAATAGTTAAGAGAGTTTGGGTCTGGTATCTTCCTCAAACAGTGCAAAAAAATGGCCATATGTGGTTTGAAACACCTGGTTTTGGAAAATACAGGGTTCCCATTTTAAAGTGACTGTCCATCTTTGTTGATCATTGGTCGTGTTTGTCTGAAAACCCAAAACTTCCCTTATCACTGGCTTTCTCTGTTAAAACATGTCTTTTTTCCTTCCCCCCTTCCTTTTGCTTGCACTTCCTGTGGCAGGTCAATGAGGTAAGGAAGACCTACTGGCAACGGCGAGGTACAGAGCTAACCCACCCATCTGCACCACTAACCCTGCCAGCATCATTAACCTGGGCTGGGCCATGTGCCAGCAGAGCTGCAAGTTGTCACAACACCGCTGTAAAGCTTGTTGCACTGAACAGTTTGCTGTCAAATAGTTCTTAAAAAATAGGAAGCATTCATATCCTCTCCTATTGACCTTATTAATCTGATTAAATGGTTAAGGAAAACCAGCTTTTGTATTTTTCACCTGTCTTAACTAAATATATGAGTATGGCTGTAGAATTTGAAGTATTTGCATGTCAAGAGTTTTTACTCTATGGCTTTTTTTGCCTGGTTTCACTCTTAATGATGTACCTACTGCTGTGGTCTTGTTTTTTTTTCCAGTTACGCAGCTCCTTCAAGCAAGCTTTTGGGAAAAAGAAATCTCCCAAGTCAGCATCTTCTCATTCAGACATTGAGGAGATGACTGACTCTTCCTTACCTTCCTCACCAAAGCTACCACACCACACCACCACTGTTTCAACACCACTGCTGAGAGCTTCCCATTCCAATTCCCTGTGAGTGCTTTTTTTAATTTTTAAACAGAAAAGGGAGTGGAAGGCATCTTGTTACATTGGTAGAGGAAAGGGAGAGGACAGAAATGTTGAATTTATATATTAAAATATTTAAAGATACGTGAGTTGACACCCAACTTTTGCAGTAGTGTCCAGGAAGCCAAAAATCATTGCATCAGTAATGAAGTGTAATTTAGTATTTCATTTGTGTGCTCTCTCAGCAGAATGTACTGACTATCAAGAATATTTATAACCAGGGTTACCTTGAGGTGTAAAATCAATTGGAACTCTTGCTGTTAATTAAACAAATCAGGTCAAATCTGGGATTTTGTTTCTCGTCTAAACACAACACATATTGTACTAATCTGCCATTATGAGTTCCCAATTAAACTGACAAATTCAGATAAAGGTAAGGAAATCAAACAACATGATTTAGTGATAGAGGTGAACTCATCTAACAGCTTGTGTCTGATGAATGGAGATGGTCCACCCCTCCTTCCTTCTGTAGCTCCCCAGCCACCTGTGCTTTGCCCTTTCCTTGGCCACCTGTGAAATAAAGTTTAAAAATTCCCTTACCACACTGTTTTGAGTCTGAACCCACATTTTAGAGTGTACATGGAAAACTTAGTGAAACACCTTCTATGTTACTTCCATCAGTAGCTTTGTCACTTGAGCAGGATAAATAAACACAGAAAGTTGTAACAGGCAGTATCATGAAACATGTAATTACCAAAGAGCCTCCTGACCTTGCAGAGGTCATGCAAAGCTTCCAGCCTGGTTTCAGAACAAATGCACTGGAGTAATTCCCCTTCACTTGTTTTCACATGAAGAGGTGGAAACAATAGCAATAGTTTCCAGCTGTATAACAGTGATGAAATGTCAGTAGCAGAAGATAATCCCCCATGATTTTTGTTTTAAAGCTGCTTCAGTCTCCTGAGCCTAACTCAGTGCATTTCTGGTGACTACAGCAAGTTGTGCTTTAGAACTTTCAGGCCAGAAAACTATCAGATGTTGATCCCATCTGTTGTCTACCAAAATGCTGTGTGGGTACATCTCACCTTGCCATGGAAGAAAAAACATGAGAAAAAAGTAAACATATGAACTGAGGGAAGATAGAGCACCAGTAAAACTCGTGTGTTTTGGCTTACTGGCTTTTTGGTGGGGAAAACATCTCTCATTAACCTGATTTAGGGAGAGACATGTTAGGTGAAATCTCACTTAAAGCATGCAGCTGTGTGGTAGATCTTTATGTAGATACAGTTATGAATGTGCTGAAATGTTGTTACTTACTCAGAAACTTTTTTTGTTGTGGGCGGAGGGAAGACAAATGCCACCAAAAATTTTTTAAGTGTGAGTTCTTTAAAGCGAGCAGGAATTTATCATGCTTGAATAGGTGTAGAGTTCCAAAGCCCTCCAGAACAGTTCAGGGAGACCCAGCTGTGCACACCTGGTGAGCTTTAAATCTGTCTGTGAACTCATCAATCTCCAATCAACTGCTGTTAACTGCCTGCACCCCCCCCCCTTAATTCATTTAGATTTTGGCTTTAGAAGTTTTCCTTTATGGCAGCTACTGTGAAAAAAAATGAAGGCTATCCAATAGTAGGTGATTTCCATAATTTTATTTCAGATTAAAGAAAAAAAACCCCTCAAATATAGTTACTTAATATTTCCCTGCCCTATTTAATACCCGATTTATGGCATCACTAATTCAATAAGACAAACTCGTTACCTGCTTCAAGCAGAATAAAAGGGCTTTATTCCCCTTCTGCTAACAACTCCTGGAGAGGCACCATGGGGAAAGGAACAAGTGGGCTGACTGAGTGTCTGCATGTCCTGCAGGATTTCTGAGTGCACTGACAGTGAGGCTGAGACGGTGATGCAGCTGCGGAACGAGCTGAGGGACAAGGAGATGAAGCTGACGGACATTCGCCTGGAGGCCCTCAGCTCTGCCCACCAGCTGGACCAGCTCCGGGAGGCCATGAACAGGATGCAGGTGAGGGACAGCCACCCCAGACATTGCTGATGTGATAAACACTGGCCAGCCGGCCACACAGGAAAGATCTGAAGTTTTTGAGTTCTTAGTAAAAGCTGTGTTTAGCCTTTTTCAGTGTTAAACCTTCATTAAAAGGCAACTTGAACACCTGGGTTTGGTGCCCTGGGCTGCAGCTGTAGCTGTTTCGACCCTAAGATGGGAACATCATTTTGTTAACTGTCAGCAACCTCTAAAAATATTTCCATGCTCTGTGTGTTAATGTAGTTGCATTTCAGTGTTAGTGAATTCCCACATATATACATTTTAGGATGCTTTGAAAAGTTTCCCAGAAAGGACATCGTAATAATGAAGATCCTTAATTAAAACATTATGAAAACTGCATTTCTGCTAAACTATCATTTATTCTTAGGTTACTCACATTGCTATCTTTCAATTGTGTGTTCACTGCTATCTTTCAATCGTGTGTTCACTGTGCCTTCTAATGTCTGACTTGTCTTTTCAAGAGTGAGATTGAGAAATTAAAAGCAGAGAATGATCGTCTGAAGTCTGAAAACCACAGCAGCTGTAGCAGGGCTCAGTCCCAGGTTTCCATCTCCTCCTCCCCGAGACACTCAGTGGGTCTCTCTCAACACAGCTTGAACCTCACGGAGTCAACCAGTCTCGGTGAGTTGAAGGAGAAGAGTGGTGGGCAGGTTTTATCCTGCACTTGGAAGACTTGGGGTGGTTAGCCATGGAAAAATGAAAGGATGAGAATTATTAACAGTTGAGGTGTGGAAATATGTCACGAGCTGGCACAAAGCCTTCTTTTAAATATCGTCATAGTCTGCTACACCCTCGGTCGGAGGTGTCCAATTATGACCTCAGCTCTGAAAAGTCATGTTTAAAGCCATTTAATGGTGCACACTTGCCAGGGGATATATCATAGGAAGGAAAATACACAGTAACTGGCTAACAATTTTCAATGACCTTCACTTTTTAAGAGGGATATGTGGCAGAGAAGTCAGTCAGCCTGGTTCTTGTGTTTTACCTTGGGGCATGTGAAGCCCAGACGTGTTGTGTTTGACTACAATAAACCAGAATAGTCTTCATGGTTATTAAGCTCCAGCTGTGAAGCTGTTGATGTTTTCTGTTCACAGACATGCTGCTGGATGACACTGGAGATGGCTCTGCCCGGAAAGAAGGAGGCAGGCATGTCAAAATAGTTGTCAACTTTCAGGACGAAATGAAGTGGAAGGAGGTGAGCTGTGTTTCATCCCCAGCTTTGAAAATTTAAGTGGCTTTGGAATGTGCAGGGGAATTCAAATTTGCAAAGGGCTTTTAGAAATGTTCTCAGGAAAATAGTTCATTGGTGTGTTAATAATGATAGAGAAGGCAGGGACACCTTCCACCGGACCAGATTGCTCAGAACCACATCCAGCCTGGCCGTGAGCATGTCCAGGGATGGGACAACCACAGCTTCTCTGGGCAACGTGAGAGCAAAGAGCAAAACTCCTGGGCCTTACTGTTAAACTTAATAAAGCTTTAACTAATAATGAAAATGATCCAATGTGTCAACAGAAGGTGCACTGAAGTGCTAGAAGCACCAATCTTATGGAAGAACTTCATTAATCCAAACTGGGAGATCTGTACCATATCATTGTAGTTGAAATTGTCCTCTCTGGTACAAGTATCCTGTTTTGAATGACATCTCTCAGACACCTTCCATCCACAAGTGATTGAAAGAATCCTAAATACCCATATAAATTTCAGATATTGTAAAATTGCAGCTCATCTTCTGTTTGTAATATACTATATGCATGAACGTACTACACAATCTTTGCCAAGCAATGACCTTCTGTCTCACATATTTGAGTACCTGTAAAAGTGTTTAAGAAATACCTTCTTGTCTCTCTGAGGGGTGGACAAAAATTTGAATAATCAGAAATCAAATGGATTCAGCAGATCTTTCCATTAAATGCCAATTTTTGTATTAGTTATTACAACCCTGGATAAGCAAATTAACAGTAAAACTGCTTTTGTAATTCCGTTGGACTTCACTGTGCTCAAAGTGAATTGAGTTACCACATGGAAGTGATTATTTACATTTTAGTAGCACTTCAAGCCTTATGATATAAATTAATTTAGCTTCAATTAATGTTTCACAATGAGTGTCGCTATAGAAGAAGAGAAAAATTTTGTTCTGATTTTTTTTTATCTGCCTTAGAAATCAATTACGGAATTATCAAAATGCTGTGACATATCAAACATAATAAATACCTATAAGTACAGCTGTTTTTCTCTATTTCTATATATACATATAATGATGTATAACATGTATTTATATATATATATGTTTTTATGCTCACATCAGAAAGTAAATAGGATAAACCTTGCAAATGCAATATCTTTGATCGTGAAGTCATGAGAAAATTAATTGGACATCTACTTTTCTGTTTAGAATATTCCTAGGAGTGTTTCTGTCTTTTGCTAAGCTATAATCCTCTCAGAAGTTTTTGAAGTGTTCATGGATTGCTTAATAAATACCTTTTACTTAATATCACCTAAGTATCCTTTAGATTTGTGATTCCAACACTGTACAAAATGTTTAGTGCACGGGATGCACCATAATGTAACAATAAAAGGGGAGGGGGCAGGCATTTTAGTTACATTAACCACACTTGTCTGATGCAGTTATTTCTGTGCCTTTAGGATTCCAGGCCTCGCACTTTCCTCATAGGCTGCATTGGAGTCAGTGGGAAGACCAAGTGGGACGTTCTGGATGGGGTTGTGAGGCGCCTGTTCAAGGTCAGTGGGTGCAATCTGCTGCCAGCCCCAATTCCCCTACGAGGTTTTGGTGGCCCCAAGCTGTATTTAACTTTGTGTGTTAAGTGCTGTCACAGCATAGAACAGACTCCCAGTGCTGCCTGACTTGCCTTTTTCACCCCAGGAGTACATCATCCACGTGGATCCTGTGAGCCAGCTGGGGCTGAACTCAGACAGTGTCCTGGGGTACAGCATTGGAGAAATCAAGCGCACCAACAGCGCGGAGACCCCGGAGCTGTTGCCCTGTGGGTACCTGGTTGGAGAAAACAACACTATTTCAGTTTCCATCAAAGGTAATTACACCCCACCTGCCTGCTGAAGTTTTATCAGCACTTGTTGTGTCAAGAAACTCAGAGAGGCAAAAACTTTCTGTTGTGCTGCTTTTTCCTGTTCCCTTCCTTCTTATCTACTTCCTTCTATTTTCATTTAATAAAGACAGCTAAGTCTGTAATTTCTGTAAGATTTCAGCCTGTAACAGTAGGAATAACTACAAACTCCACAGATCTTGAGCTGATGCCTGGAATTGTCACACCACAAGGAATAGGAAAACTGAGCAGCAAAGCACCTACCCAATCAATCAATCAATGTCAAAATTTCATTGCCTCTTTGTCACAGCTGTAGTTGTTACTTCCTTCATGCACAGTGAAAAAAAAAAAAAAAAACACCTTACTTGCTTGATTGGTCTCACTGAAGAGTCCCTCCTTAAGTACCAGAAAGGAGGGAGCCCGAATTTTATGGGACACCTCAAAATCTGGATTTTTCAAAACATATGGTTTTTAGAATTCCCATCAATTTTGTTCTGTAGTACTGATAAAAGTTTAATACTTCTGTTTATCATATGGTTTCTCATTTGGTTTGTCAGGGAAGCACTTTTATATGAAAACTACTCTATGAAATTAGTTTGGGGGTAAAACCCTCAAGCACTGCATTTTGAACTTACATCAGTTTGCTCAAGGTTAGACCAGTGAAATCTGCAGCCAGATGGTATTTGAGAGCAATGGTCAATATTCTTCAGATCAGCTTTGAAATTTGACTGAAAGCAGTTTGATTTTTGAATATTGGTGTAAAAACCAAGTTACCTTGGGTAGCAAATCTATTGGCAGGAAGACAAAATAATCTGTGAAATATTTCAATTTTCTGAGGCTTGACATGAACGCAGGATTTTCTGGTTACATGAAATGCATTGTCCAGTCATAAATCCTAACTGAAATGTTGCTTGGGATCTAGCTGTGTCTGTACAGCTGCAATTTGAGTTTATATTTAACTTGCCTTGGCTTGACTTGTGCCTTGAAGGTTTGTCAGTGATAAGAGTTTTCAGTAAAATAGAAATGTATTTAATCAATTTATGGAAAATCGCTTACATATACCTTTGAGATACAAAGCTGCCTATATAAATATTTAATATTCCAAGTAACCATTGAGGTGCAAACATTTCTCTGGGTGCTCTGCCAACTTCCTTTCCTGCTGTTTGTTTTGAAGCACTGTGTATTTTCCCTGAGCCAATTCTGCCTAAAGTGATTGCTGACATGGCATAAATGCTTATCAGTAGGAGTTTTCTGTTAGAAGAGATAACTATCAGCATACAGAGAAGGAGTTTAATTACAACCATTTGGGAAAGTAGGGGGAGTTGATGATAGCTGGATTTTTTTTTTGGCTAGTGATCCAAAAGTAAACAGGTACATTCTGGGTGAGTGTGTGGTGAAATGCTGTAAAATGGAGGGTTTGTGCATTGAAAGTGTGACCTGGAATCATTTGGTATGGCAGCTTCCAAAGGGCCTTAGGGATGCACCTGAGGACTTCAAAAGGCTGAAGGAGGATCCAGGCCAAGGCCACAGGTCACTCCTGCACTCGTTTTCCCAGCTCTGTGTGTGCCTCTCTCAGCCACGAGGGATACCAGAGTGGGAAGGGGTTTCTCTCTGAGACAGAAAACACCTCAGTCAGACCAATTTGGATAAAAATTGGGAATCTCTCTAAATGAGGACCCTTTCCCTGTTGCAGGTATCTGTGAGAGCAGTCTGGATGGGCTGGTGTTCGAGTCCCTGATCCCCAAGCCCATCCTGCAGCGCTACGTCTCCCTGCTCATGGAGCACAGGCGGATCATCCTGTCTGGCCCCAGTGGCACGGGCAAAACCTACCTGGCCAACCGCCTGTCTGAGTTCATGGTCCTCAGAGAGGGCAGGGAGCTGGCTGAGGGCATCATTGCCACCTTCAACGTGGACCATAAATCCAGTAAGGTGAGCACACAGAAACCATCCTTGTACAAATCACCCTACCGCGTGTCCAACACAGGAGACTCTTTTATTAATCTGTCAAAAGCACGTTTTGAACTCACCTTTCTTTTTAAAGCATTGTGTTGATACTGAAAGCAATAATATTTAAGGTTTTCAGAACTGCAGGTTCACCTGATTATGGACCTGGAATAGCAGGCTTCCAGGTGTGTATTTAAACACCTGAAGGTGTGATGATTTTCAAGTGTTTAGGAGCCTGAGAATTGCCCAGGTAGTTAAACACCTGCATAAGATTCCCAGAGGCTTAAGCAATCCCTGTTGCATGTGGGCACTTTTTCCAAAACCCTCAAATGCATCTCCAGGCTGTCAAGAGTTTCTGCAGCTGCAAGTATCAGCAGTTGTAATCATGTGCTGGATTTGGAGGGGCTGTTGTCCAGACACATTCCTGGGCAGGTAAGGTGTGTCTCTGCTTTTGTGTGTGCTGCTGGTTCTGCTGGATGTATTTCCAATGATCATCTAGATTAAAGAAAAAAAAAAAAAAAGCTGTATATTTGATGGCCTTAGGCATATTTTCCTCTGGAGGAAAGAGATGGTTGAAATTGTGGTTGTAAGCCACTGGTATGATTTCAGACATGCTTCAAAAGCTGCTGAGAGCATTTCAACCACTCTTGAGCAGCACCAAAAGCTCCTCCTTCTTTCACAGCATTACTGAAGGCACGTGAATTTGGCCTCTGAGGGATGCTTTGTTCCAGATTAATTTTATCAACTGTATTTTGATAGAAGCAGAGTTGTAAGATGATACAACAAATCTGGCTGGAATACAGAGTTTGATTTGGTATCAAGAGAGTTGAAAAAGTTCCTGAAAAGAAACAAAACTATATTTCAGACCTCTTAGGTCTGACATTGTTGGATAAAAACCACAAACTAAATGACAAAATCTTACCCCCCTTTAAACCCTTATCTTGCACAGGATTCTTGACACAGTCTTTGAATCTTTAGCATAACCTCCAGAAGTGAAATAAAACCATATATTGTATTTTGTCCTGGAAAATGTGTGATTTATAAGATGTCAGGCTCTTTTGCTTTAGATTTATTTAGCTTATATATCTTAATTTTATTTTTAATGAATGTGAAGAAAACTCTCTTTATTTTTATATTTTTCTTCTCTTCTTTTTATCTGCTTTGCAGGAGCTCCGCCAATACCTGTCCAACCTGGCAGACCAGTGTAACAGTGAAAACAATGCTGTGGATATGCCTCTTGTAATCATTTTGGATAACTTGCATCATGTTAGCTCCCTGGGAGAGATCTTTAATGGACTTTTAAACTGCAAGTACCATAAATGGTAAAGAAATAATACCAGAACACTTTGCAAATGTTAATCCTGCACTCACAGCACTGCTGCTGCAAAATGCAATCACAAAACCAAGGTCTAGATTAGTTTAGTAATGTGGACTGAGACTGTCCATATTATGGACAGGGCTTCAGGGAGGTCTTTTTCTTTCATGAAATGGTCCTTTTTTCTGAAATAAGTAATTAAAAAGTAGTAGAGGGTTTGAGTAATTTGCATTTGCTTCATGATGTAGATCTTTAGTAGTAAAACCCCATTTGTAGTGAAAGATCACGTTTTGGGATTTCTGGTTTCTTTTCAGAATTTGATGGTCTCAGAAGTCAGAATCTCAGTAGAGAATTTGGTTATAAGTAGCTACAAAACCTTCTTTGACAAAAGAGGTTTGAATAACCTTTTCTAATGTTCAGGTTTTACTTAAAACTTGTTTTTCAAAACTGACAAATTTCATTTGCTTGGCTTTGTTTTTAACAGTCCGTATATTATTGGCACAATGAACCAAGCCACCTCCTCAACACCTAATCTTCAACTTCACCATAATTTCAGGTACTGTTTATTCATGTTTCTCAATTATGTTTGTGGGCTAGCAAAGGAGTAATGGCTACTGAGTCATCTGAAATTGTTTCTTATCAGCTGAAATAGCAAACTGAGAGAGAAATACCTTTCGCTCCTGGTTGCTGCCCTGACATGTGCAGCTTGGTTATGGTGCTGTCATTAAAGGAACTGGGTTCCTAAAACTTTTACTTTACAGATGATTGTTAAGAGGATTGGTCTTCTTCCAAATTTTCAGTAAGACAATATTTAGGCCAAACAGATTAATGAGAAATGAGCTGAAACAATGCACAATAAAAATGGATTAATCTGGTGAACTATTCCAAAATAACTTTGGCTGAAAAACATATGTGGCTAGAATAACCCATTTTGCTCCTGATAATCTCGAATTAAGATAAGAAATTTAGTCAAGAACAGTTACATTCAGTGGTATGAAAAAGCAATAATGGCCCTTTCTGCTGTTCTGCCATAGATGGGTGCTGTGTGCAAACCACACTGAGCCAGTCAAAGGCTTTCTCGGCCGTTTCTTGCGAAGAAAACTGATTGAAACAGAGATCAGTGGCAGGATGAGGAATGCAGAGCTGGTTAAGATTATTGATTGGATTCCTAAGGTCTGGCAACATCTCAACAAATTCTTGGAGGCTCACAGCTCCTCTGATGTTACTATTGGTAAGTGCTCTGCCCAAGCATGTGTAAAAATATGTGGTTTATTTCCTTGTGTATCAGGTGTATCTTTGTACAATTCCTTGAGCTCTCTCAGGTAAAAACAGGTTTCTTTAAAACCCTACTTTTAGATATTCTGGTCCTACTCATGATTGTGATTTGAGTGTAATATCTGAATTTCCCTCTCCAGGTCCACGGCTCTTCCTCTCCTGTCCAATAGATGTGGATGGTTCTAGAGTTTGGTTTACTGACTTGTGGAACTACTCCATCATTCCATATCTTCTGGAGGCAGTCAGAGAAGGGCTACAGGTGAGCAGGCAGAAGTGAAAAATCATAAGTCTAGAATGGCATCTGTTCAAAAGGTAACAGAACTCAGTAGCAGCAACATTTTTGTTGGGTATAACTTTGCCCATTGAATACCTGCATGTCTGTGAAAATGTAACCAAAATTGTCAATGATTTCAGGCAGAGTTAGTCTCTTCAAATACTTTCAAGATAAAGAGTGGAAGAAGTAATTAGATGCCAAACTACTGATGTTTACAGTGGGGGGAGTTAGACATACAAATACATTTCAATACTGTGTTCCAGAAGCACACCTAAAAATTATCCTGGGCATCTGAAAAATACGCTTGTGGTCACTGACTTTGTTACGCAGGATTTTCCTTTGGAAATCAAACCTTTCAGCATAGGAACAAAGCTGTGTATGGGGAGAAATGTATTCATGAGTGACAGGATCAGTATCAGTGGCATTTTGATTACTTCTCAGTATGCAGGATGATTTTTTTAGTAGATTCTTTCAGAGGCCACAGTGAAATCATCATTGATTGCTTGTGCTTAATAACTGATTCATGCTCTAGCAATTTGGAATAGTTTTAAGCATTGACACATTGACAATTCTTGGTGTCTTTACAACTACAAAGCTTGTTGGAACCAGGAGGAGGGTTCAGCAGAGAATTGCTATGGACTTGCCATGCAAGCAGGGGAAAAAAAAGAGCTTTTTTTATTCATCAGTTGTCTGTTCACAGAATAAGCCCAGCAGCACCTGGTTTTGGACTCAGCTTTTACCAATGGCTTCTTACAATCTGTGAAATACATCAATTCCTCAAGTCTGGGTAAAATTTGTGCAAACTGACATTGCCATTTGAAATTTGTCAGTACTTGGAGACCTTGTTTTCTGTGGGACAATTGTGGTAGACTCTTAGACCTGAGGTAAGTGATAGGTCCTAGAGCGCAAAACACACACAGGAGCTTGGCTGGAAATAGAACAGGAGAACCATTTTACAAAAAACTTCCTATCAAAGAAGATAATGGGAGCCAGTAATCTTCTCAATATAAAACAAGAAAGAAGAACAGGTGACTTTGTTTCGTCCTGAAATGGACGAAACTGATCCTCACAGCAATGCATGGGCTCCTTGTACTGTGCTTTGTATCCCTCATATCACTGATCAGTACATGTGGAAAGCATTGAAAAATTAGTGATGGAAGTGGAGAGAGAGAGAAAGGGAGCAATTGATAAAAACATCCTTTTGCTTGCTTGTTTTGCCCAATATCTCCATCTTTCCTTAGGTTATTTGAATGGCTTGTGTTCCAGGTGCAAGGATTTCAGTTTCTCACTTTGTGCTTCAGTGTCTTTATCCACTTCAGTCCCATTTCCCCAAATTACACTAATTCATCTCTATTTAAATAATTTCTCTTTTGTTTAGTTGATGAATAAGAAGATAAACTTTAGGACTTGAAGAGTAGACAGAGTGGTGCTAATGAACGAGCTCATACTAGAAATGTGGGTTTCATCTGTGGTTATTTTCTGTTCCCCACACCCACAAAGACTCCTCTGAGAACACTTCTTTCCTGAAATTGCCTGCCAAAAAGAAAAGGTGGACTCCTAATTTCACTCTGATCTCTGTGAATCTGCTCTGAGCTATTTTTATATTTCTGTTTCTCATTTGTGGAATTATTCTGGGTCAAATACAAGCAAGCCAAATGGATCCTTACAGTAATTTCTCCCATTGGAGCAGAGTTGTTTTGTTCTTCAAAACAGGGATGTTTTGAAAATTAGAAGGTTGTATAAAACCTGACTTCTTCGTGCGTGGTGTATCAATACAAAATGCACCACCACAAAAAGAGGACCCAGAGTCCCTGTGGCTTCCAGTCACTGTCACTCATACTCTAGTGATTTTTCTTTCATGCTTTTTGAAGCAGTCTGTTCCATCCTTGTCCCATTAATTGCTCCCTGGAAAACGTGCCAGTGGGAGAAATGAACAGACCTGGTTGCCATGGAAGGGCATAGTGAGTCATGTCTCAGTCATAGTGAGTCTCTCCTGAGCCAAGATCCACTCAGAGTTTTGAAGGAGAAAAGATGTGAAAAAGACAAAATCCTCGCCCCTTCTCAAATTACATGTATCATTGTAAATTTGAGAACAAGATTAAAATAGGAAATCTGGTTTGCCACATCTTGAAGACATTATGCTGGGAGGATACCATAGTAGGCTGAAGGATGAAGAGTTTGGGCTGTGGAAGAGGCTGTGTTTCAGATTGCCTAGCACCATCTGCTGGCACCTCTGCGCCTTCCTGCTTCACAACACACCTCATGTTGGAATTTAGAGCCATTTAATACTTTGTGTGTGCCAAATCTAAACCCTCTAAGAAGAGAGAGTGTTGAGGAAAGTGAGATAGTCTTAGATTGCAATTTTTTTGCTAGACCATTGCTTTTCTCCCTGTGCAGGGGATTAGAGGAAAGGGACAGTTCTCTGAATTCAAGTGACAAAATGTCAGTGTTAAACTCCAGTTGCTGAAGGATGTTGATGGTGAAATTTATAAAATGGAAATAAACATTTTGAAGTCACTTGAAGTTGTATTTATGCTTTTGAAATTCATGAGGCATTAAAGTGAATGTATTGTCTAACTAAGGCAAATGAAATATAGTAAGAATATGTTGAGATTCAGTAACAGTCTGTTCAGAACAGTCTGTTTGACACCAAAAAAAGTTTTTGAAACAGAGCTTGCTTACTTAACATGACCACAGACAAATACTGCTGGTGCTTTTTCTTGGTTGAATACGAAAAAAAGTCTGACATTAAAACTTTATTACTTCACATCCATCGTTATTCCTGGCAACACATCTCCCATTTCTTCCTCCCCATTCTGTGGATGACAGTTTGTAAGGCAGCTGCCAGTGTGATCCAGATGTCAGCACGGATGGCTTCTTTTGTGTGCCGACATTGTTCAGGTTGGCTTTATTAGGTGATATTATTTGCAGGTCTCCCTTCCTTCAGCTGGTGCCAAGGGAAGGGCACCGCAGTCTCAGAGAAGGTGGTCAGCTGCCTTCAAATCAGTGCCATTATGAGGGCTTTGCATGTCCTTAGGGTGAGGAAAACCTCACGGTCAGCCCTGCTTGCAGGTGTTCCCTGCAGTCCAAGAACCACAGCTTGTTCATTTCAGTTGGGCAGGCACTGAAGGAGATGGTAGAAATGTATGACATGGATTTATGCTTTTCCAGCTGTATGGGAGGAGAGCACCCTGGGAGGATCCTGCCAAGTGGGTCATGGACACCTACCCCTGGGCAGCCACCCCCCAGCACCACGAGTGGCCTCCTCTGCTGCAGCTGCGGCCCGAGGATGTGGGCTTCGACGGCTACTCCGTGTCCAGGGAGGGCTCCACCAGCAAGCAGGTTCCTGTGAGTGACGCTGAAGGAGATCCCCTGGTAAGCTCTCATTTCTCAAATAGCAGAACTGCTCTGTTTCCCTTGTTTCTAAGGATTAGAAACAGGAATTGGTCTGCAGCCTGTGGGCTAATGCCCTCGGTCCTCTCATTTTCTCCTTCACTGGGAAAGCAAATGTTTTATCAGTAACTTGAATGCTGCTGTGATTTACAGGTAACACCTCGTTTCTGAGGTGTTACTTTTCTCTCAGTATTATTGACCCAGCTTGTTTCGTCCTTTCCTTCCGTGCCCACTGGCAAAGCGAATGCCACTGTAGCTGTCACGTGGAGTTAAGATTATTTCTACCTCAGAATACAGATAATCACAAACTCTTTTTCCTTTGCAGATGAACATGCTAATGAGACTGCAAGAGGCAGCCAACTACTCCAGTCCCCAGAGCTATGACAGTGACTCCAACAGCAACAGCCATCACGATGACATCCTGGATTCCTCGCTGGAGTCAACGTTGTGATCTTCCTCAGGCAGAGAGAGGTTGTTTCCACTTGGCAAGAGCCCTGATCACAGACTCATGAAAATAACACGTTCCTGGGCTGGGATCTCAGTATTAGAGCTGCAAGAACAAGACACTTGGAGCAATCTTGAACCTGGGTGCAGGCAACCCAAGCGATCTTTGTATTGTTTTTCTTTTGATGATGATGAGAACTGCACTATTCCTTTGTTTCCTTCTTTTTAGTTGCTGTAAGCTCTCATGCCTAAGATCCTGAAGATGTTAAAAAATAATCATCATTACTAAGGCAAAGGGACCGGGGGGGGCAACTTCACAGCTATGAAGCAAACAGCTTTGTGCCATGTACTGTCTGGAAGGAGAGGGGAGAGGAAATATTTGCCTATGCTGCTTCTGACCAAACACTTTTATGTGAGGGCTGGACTTTTACCAATCAGCTTTGTGGGTTAAACTCAGCTTCATATAGTTCTGGTGCTATAACAATATTGCTTGCCTTGGTAATAATATTCAATAAAGGCAAAGCTGCAAAACAGGGAAGTTTGAATAAATATTTAAAAAAAAAGAAGAAAAAAAAAAGAAAACAAAAAGCGCTGCTCTCCTTGCCAGTCTGAGACCTTGGCTTTCTTTCATTGTGTGTTTATAAAGATTATATATATAAATAGGAATATATAAAAATATATCTACAGTCTGAACAAATCAGGTTTTTTTCAAACACTGTGTAACAATCAATCCTGCTACAAGTGAAAGATCAGGTAGCCCTTTGCTAGTCAGGGCCCAATTCTCTTCCCACTTACATCCACACAACCAGCTGGGCTGACTTCTGTGGTGTTTTCACCCCCCTTATCGACCCTGAGGAGAGGGGGCTTCCCTCCTTCACAGAAGTCAGTGGAAGGGCTGTGCCCCATGAAGTCCTAAGCTCCAAAGGACCCTTGGCAGTGCACAGGCATGGTGAGCTCTGTACACAGAGGTGAGCTACACCCCTGCAAAGGGATGAGTCAGACTTTCAGTTTTTAATTCTTGCCATGAAAATGTTACAGCTAAACTTTGGGTTTTGTTCAGAGGTTTCATTCCAATCAGCACAACCACAAGGGGGTTAATTAAAATTCAGCTCTGTGACAGTTCCAGCGCTACTCTGGTGACAATATTTGCTTCCATTACTTTTCTTTTGAATTGCAAAGAAAAAATTAGTATTTTAGCAGTATTCAAGAAGGTAAGGTACTGAGTACTGCGTCTTTTAAGTGTAGCTGTGCCATGCTTTTGAGCTGTGGCAGAGCCGTGAACCCGGTTTTGTTTTTCCTCTGTGAACGCACACACACCTACACTATCAGTGTTAAGGCTTGTACTTCTGTTGGGGAACAAGAACACCTCCCAAAGAGTTGCACTTTCCTGGTGACACCACCATCCCCAGCACGTCAGCTGTACCTCAGCCAACACGTCACTCCTCAGTAGGGACCCGTACGAGCCTTCCTAGCTCTCCTTTGGTGCTGACTTTTTAAAGCGATGCCTTATTTTGTACTAATTGTGTTTGATTAAATTAGTGCTGTATATTATGGGATTTTATTTAAAGAAACAGGGCTAAAGTCATCTCTTGAAATACCATAAGTTGCTGTGAATATTGTTTGTATGAGATACTAGCATTTTAAATGTGACAAAAAAAAGGAGGGAAGTGAGATAACTTTTCAGGTTCATTTCTTCATATCAGTCGACAGCTAATAAATCACTGAAGAGCAGTTTTATCCATGCAGGAGGGACAAACAAAGCTTTTCAACTCTAATAAATTACAGGAATATGCTGGTTTTTCAATGTACAGAAAGAAATGTTATTGCAGACACTTTTTTAAGAGCTTGTGGGTTTAAAGGAATATAACAGACGAGTTCATGCTTCTGTGGCTCAGCTTGAGAGGATCGTTTTATTATACCTCATGACTTTCTGTAACATAACTGTACTTTGTCTTACTAAGCTGGTCTTGAATCTGCTCCTGTTACAACTTTTAAGTGCTGATGACTTTTTTTTTTAAGAAAAATATTGTAAAAGGAAAAATTTAAATATTTTAATGATGGGGGGAAGAGCTTGGTGTTGTTACTGTTTTAACCTTATGAAGTCTATTTCGTTATTTCACTGAATGGAATAACAAGGGTTACTCAGCCAATTTTCCTAATCCAGTTCTTGGTACTGTAAAAAATGGGTTAGATCTGTATGGAATCAAATCCATAGCATGCTGATGATGACTTTGAGAGAAGTTAATTTTTCCAGTAGTCTTGACAATTCTGCTACCCAGCACTGACTTTACCTGCTACTACTGTGAATTTTGGTACCTAATCCCCCAACTGAATCCATGCAGATAGAGCATGTGCCTGTAAAAAAAAAAAATCCACTTACAGGGCTAGGGCTTTAAATGGACTTGATATCCTAGAAAATATCTCAGTTAACCTTTAACTGAGTGCTAAAAGTCATGTTTAAAGTAGTATTTTATTTGTGGGGAATGGGGTGCTTTTATTTTTTTCCTCATTTTTAATCCTGTGCTTAAGCTCAGGAAGAAATTTCTATTATGTGTTATTTTTTATTGACACTAGCTTAGCTTAAAGTGAGAGAGGCAATTTTGAATAGGCTAGTCATTCTGAGCATCACAATATTCCTTGTCTGTTCTGAAACTTCGGGAAGCAGGGTTACCTGTTGTGCACACGTCTTAGTTTTTATCAAGCCTTTTCATAGATTAAGTCTTTCTTTAAGTGACTTCCTTCTCATTTAAGGCTTTTTCAAAACACCTTCTTTGTTTTGGTTTTTTTTTGCCTTTTTCTTCCTTACAAAGTTGGCTTGTTTAAAAAAAAATATCAACAAGAAATGCAAGATTCTATGCAACATTCGTGTTGAGTTATAAATTGAAACAATGAAACATTTTCTTTCCTTCAAAACTGCCAAGAATTATACAGGCCATAAATGAGATGTGGTTTATTTGGGGAAGGGGAGGGAGGGGGTTGGTTAGCCTTTTTGTACATTTTGGAAGAAGCAAACTGATATTTCATTGTTGATGCTTAACTTCGATATTATGTGTATGAAATCTTGTCTAAATGTGGCAATTTTCTTTCAAGAAAAAAATACACAAAAACAAAGCAAAAAAAAAATCTTTGTCAATATTAAATGGAAGGTTGCTGTTTTGATCTAGTTGTTTCCAGTGGAACAGTTTATGAAATATGTTCTATAAGATGTACATTTTTTCATTGTAACATAGAAATGTAAATATTTGATTAAAAGTGCTGCATTTTGATGAATTTTTTCTAGCCATTTTTAAAGAGAAAACTAGGAATTGAGTATTTTGTGTACGTTTATGATGTTTTCCATTTGCTCCTCTCCCTATTTAATTTTCAGTTCTCATTTAGGATTGGAATTTGTGAATGGTCTGTTTGAGATCATGCCTCCCCTTTCTCACTCTCCCCATTTCTACCCCTTCCTCACCCCGTGTCATGGAGAATAAAGCTGATGATTGTACCAGTCTTAAATTATTCATGATTCAATAAAATTGATGCTTATTTATTCAGATTTGTGGCTTCCCAGAACTTTTTATCCCTTCTTAATCACCATTTTATAATTTTTCATTTGAAGATTGTGGGGTTCTCTCCTTGGTTTTGTTGGCTGCTTTTAAGTACTTGTGGAAAGATGCCAACAGCCCTCCATCCACCAATCCATCCAATCTGGCCTGGAATGTTTCCAAGGGCATCTCCCACCTCTCTGGATAGCCCACACATTCCACACAGTGGTGCCATTTCCTCTTCACCCATTTGATAAAAACATTGTGGTTATCCAGTAATAAACACATGGTCAGAGTAAAAAACATATAGGAATAAATACTCTGCTTTAACTAACAGCAGCAACCAACAAAAAGTACTCTATGCAGAAAGGATAAATCTGAACACCTCTTGTTTGTTTTCTTTTTCCTGGAGACTTA
Source organism: Climacteris rufus (assembly GCA_013398175.1). Lineage (NCBI taxonomy): Eukaryota > Metazoa > Chordata > Aves > Passeriformes > Climacteridae > Climacteris > Climacteris rufus. The sequence continues at coordinate 1,252,639 of VZRZ01008454.1, read as the reverse complement.
TTTTCTTCATAATTCTGCTCTTTTTGACGAATTGCAATTATCTTGTCCACTAATCATTCATTTGAACTATTAATGTTGGTAGGACAGATTCACCTATAGAAAACTTGAAAGAAAAAGTTTTGAAAGAGAGGAAGTTCTGCTGTAAAGTGATGATCTGCATTCAGGTGAGTTTAATAAAAAATTACTCTTTTAATGACAGCAGTGTGGATGGTAGCTCAGAGCTGATCTTCTGCAATGTGGTCTTTGTCTGTCCTGCACAGCATTTTTCTAGAGGCAGAATTGCTTTAGACGTGCTCAGGCACATTTGTTTGTGTTCTGTAAACTTCCTTTGATTCGCAAAATTGCATGTTTTAGAATTGGTCCTGGAAAATGCTTCAGCCCTGATCTTGGAAAATTTTTTAATCCATACTGGACTGGCACCAAAATACTTATTATCTCTCAGGAATACTTCTTCCCTTCCTTTCCTTTTTTTGGCTGCCTTGTCCCTTTCCCACATTTTTCTTGCTCTTTGCTCTATGCACACTGTCTTGTACATTTATCTTGACTGTTTTTTCCTTTACCTCATCTTCTATTTAACCTTTATTGTCCTACTTTTCTGTTTCCAACATCCTTTTTTATATCCTTCCTGGATCCATCTCATCGTTTCTCAGTGCCACAGGATCAATGCTGTCTTCCTTTCTGCAATGGAAAGGGAAATCCTCTGGAGTTGTTTTATAAGCTCAGTCTGCAGTCTGTGATGTGTGTTTACACCCTTTGCATTCCACTGACCTTTTTCACTGATACCTTGGGAGCAGTCACCCCAAGAACCAGAGAAGAAATACCTCCTGAAACCCTGCAGGCTCCCACCCTCTGTTCCATATTTTCTGTCCACTTTCCAGTTTTACTGATGCCCAGGATTCTGACATTGATCTCTGACATTGAGCTCATGGAGGAGCTGGTGATGCACATGACAGTGAGCCTGACTGTGCCCAGGACTGTGCTGTGCTGCTCTGCCCTGTGCCATGAGGACAGGCTGCCCTTCAGCCCCGTGTTGGGATGCTCAAGTCTCTGGTCCATAGGAAAAATTCAGCCCACTCTAAGGAGCTTCCAGCTCCTGCTGGGTACCAAGGGGTTGAGCCACCCACGTGCCCTTGGTTTTGTCTGACCGTGCAGCAAGGATTTCTCACGAGTACCTCCTTTCTGTCTGACAGCAGCAGTGCTTAATAGATCTTTTGCTGCAAGACAAGGCCCCTCCTGTAACAGCCTGAATGCCCACACCCGTGGATGGGGTGTGGGCAGTGTGCTGTGCGTGGGTGCTGCTCCACTCGGGGTTCTCAGCACCTAAAGGGACTAAAGATTGTCTCTGCTGACCCCAACTTGCAATGTTAGTGCTAATAAACAGAATTTGATACCTCAGTTGGTCTGAGTGTCTTTTTACTGGGATTTTGATGAACCAGCACCACCCAGTGCAAAACAGGGGTTAGGACAAAAAGCCCAAGCCCAGTGCAGGGGGGAAACAACCTCATAAGCTCAGGTCTGTGTGAGCCACTAAACCTCATCCACAACAGTGTTTCTGACAATGTCATTCCACAATTTCCAGCTTCACACTCTGCACACACACACACCCCCTGTGCCCCAAATCAGTCCTGACTGTTAAATAACCTTTTCCTGCACTGGTGTTTTCCAAAAGGGGTTATTTTTTAAAATTTAATTCAATTTTGTTTTATTTAATTCTATTTTTTATTTGGCAAGAGCATTCTCAGGCTCTGGAGCACTGAAATTCAGGGTGACTTGTGAGGATCTTTGGCTTCCTGTCTTTAAGAAAGACAGCATTTCTTACAGATGGGATTGACAAGCACCAGGGCTGTCACCAAACAGCTCTGCAGGCAGCAACAGCACAGAATCCCCAAGAAAGTGATTTATTTTCTCTTCTCCCCCTGTCCAAAAGCCACTCTCCCACACTGGCAGGCACAGATGTTGAACCAGCTGCTTTCTTAAGGGATAAAATCATTGGAAATTTGCTGTCCTGAGCTCACAGTCAACAAAGTTAAATCCCCCTCTCTGCCTTATCCATTCCCCAGTCTCAGAGGTTTCCCTACTGGCTCTGAGAAGGAAGACAAGACACAGAAGACCTCTGAGCTGCTGGGTCTTTAAGAAGAGCACTTTAATATCATAAAGCAGCAGTTGTTATGGGAGCGTGTTATGTATGGGATTACCAGAGTTTCCAAAACTCGGGATCCTGCTAGTCATTATGGAAATCTTTCCATCTCTATGAAGTCAAGAAAGGCTTCTTCCCACCTTTCCTCCTTTTCCAAAGCCTACAGAGAGCTGCATTAAAAATAAAAAGAGAGAGAAAGAGAGAGAGCTGAGCTTATTTCAGGGAATAGGGGGAGGTGGAGTCTGACACTCAGGATGTTAACAGCAAATTATGAAACATTTTGCTCTCAGAAATTCACCCAAGCTGAACTCCTAATGCAATACACACCCAGTTGCCACTAGGTCCTCCTAGTGTGCCTGGAATCTCTCCACATTAGAGGTAAGAGAATAAGTTTATGCCTTTGATATAAGACCTCAGAAATTGTGGCTACTTCTGTAGTACTTCTCTTGGAACAGCTGTGCCACAGCTGAGCCATCCCATGGTAGCTGTGAACCCTGGATTCTTCACCCACAGTGTAAAAGGGAAGACTTGGAGAAGGAGGTCCCCTCCCTGCAGCCACAGGAGCAGTCTGACAGCTGTTGGTAAATAAAAATTTACTCTCTTATTTCATATTAAGGTATCCCTGAATCTCAGATGTTTGTGCTTAGTGGTCACACAGTGTTCTCTTTGCTATTAAAAAAAAAAAAACAAACCTCGAAAGGGGCAAAAACAAAAGAGTAAGATAAATACATGTCACATTTTGGATAAATTAAAATTCCATGTTATTTTTCCTTTATTAAGGCTATTTGTCTAGCAGTATAAGATGTAGTAACTGTAACTGTTCATGCTGAAAGAGGCAGTCTTAAATAGTTATTTTTTATAACATTCTTTGTGCAGATGAACTATAAAGAGCAGAGGATGTAAGATCAGCAGTTTCTGTTGAGCAATGAAACAGGAGGGGTTATATATAAGCAACAGCAGTTCTTACTTTGGACATGTTCCTTTCTGGAGTGTTGTAGTATGTGTGATGGCACCTATGGTCTCTGGAGACGCCTCTCGATTTTAAAACAAAATATGTGTTGAATTAGATCTGTCTTTAGAAGTTCCTTAACTACAGTCTTATGCTTACTGGACATGCTGGGTTTGGCTGGGGTAGAGTCATTTCACTGGTATGGGGCTGTATTTTGGATTTGTGCCAAACACACAGTAATATGTTAATATTACAGTTTTAATAATAATACTGATAACATAGAGAGGTTTTTGTTACTGCTGAGCAGGGCTTGCACAGAGCCAAGGCCTTTTCTGCTTTTTGTTCTGTCACAGTGGTGAGGAGGAGACACAGGCAGGACAGGTGACCCCAGGTGACCAAAGGGACATTCCAGACCGTGTGACATCAAGCTCAGGATATAAAGTGGGGGAAGAAAGAGGAAGGGGGGGGGATGTTTGGGGTGATAGTGTTTGTCTTTCCAAGTCACCATTACATCTGATGGGGCCCTGCTTTCCTGGGAATGGCTGAACTCCTGCCTGCCCACAGGAAGCAGTGAGTTAATTTCTTGTTTTGCTTTTCTTGTGAGCATGGCTCTTACAAAACAACAACACAACAAAGCCAAACCCAACAAACCCTTTTGCTGTTTCACTGTGTTTTGTGGGATAAATACTGTCAGTGCCTTTTCTGCTTCTTCTTCCATTCCACCTATCTCAGGCACATGTTATAATTTGCTAATGGCTTTAAGGTGTTAGAGATAGAAGATGAGCAATGTGACAATGTGTCCCATCTTAGATGTGTCCAACTACCTAATTGGAAAGTATTGAAAGGTGTGGAACAGGTTTGCTAGCAGAGGGTGGTCATGCCCTGTGCCTGGCAGTGTTCAGGAGGCTTTTGGACAATGCCCTTTCATAACACCTTTAATTTTTAGCCAGCCCTGAAGTCGGACTAGATTATTTTTGTCAATCTCTTCCAATTGGAATAATTATCTTCCTTTCAAAGCTTCCCTTGAGGCTGTCAGTGGAGTGGAGCATACAGGGATAGTTGTGTCCAGGTGAGTTATGCTGTGTTTGTCTCTTTTATTTTGTTGTGTTATGAATGGTGGACATTAGAGATTAGGGAGCAGAAAATAAACCAGTTTCATTATGAAATCTCCGTTTCAGAAGAACTCAGGCAAAACCCTTTCTGACCTTTCTGTAGTCTGTATTTGTATCTAAGAGCAAAAAGCAGGTAAGTAGTTATGGATTTGCCTTGTGTTGTAGTTGTGTTCCTTGACTGGACCCGACGCTCAAGAGTTGTCTTAAGTGTAACTCTTTCATCCTGTTTCTCTACCCTGTAAGAACAGTCTAATTATGTGCTCCCAGTCTACAAACTGTAGTTTCTTAGTCAGTGATGTGTGGTGAGTTGCTCCCTAGTTAAAAAAACAGGTAGATATTTTTGTAAAGGTACTTAATTTGAAACGGATAAATTCTTATTGAATCACTGCCCTGTTGATAAAGGTAGTTTCCTCTCCCAGGCAGAGGCCACAACAACCTGTTAACCAGAACCAAGTATTACTGAATGATCAAATTTGGAAATCTACTTTTTTTTTATTTGACAATCATCCACTTTAATATATATACACATATTTAAAGTCTGTACATGGTAAAATACAAAATAAAACTGTTTCTTTATAAGTTACACAATTAAACAGCGGTATTCGCCTGTAGTTCAGATGTAATTTCATTTTAAAAAAAGTGAGAGTTGTTGAGCCATTGTTATATTCATTGACAATAACCTTGGTATAAAACATCCATACAGAGTAAGTGTACAAAATAGTGTACAGTTCATATAAGCTGTGCAAAGACAGCAAAGTTCAGTTAAAAATCAAAGAGGCGTATCCACTTTCCTCTGACCACACCATGGACAGCAGAAACAGGGTGGGAAATAAGCACAAACTTATAGGCAAGAATGTGAGTTGGACAGTGCTTTGAAAGCAGTATTGATGCATACATTAAAATGAAAACCATCAACGCAGATCTCCATTACACAGGGCATGCTTGCATTGTACCTTAGGAGTCATTCCAGGGATTTCAATGGATCTGTTGCACAGGCACGGTGCAACTTGGGATGAGGAGGGAGCCAGCACTTGGTCTGGGTCCCTCAAGGTTATTTATTTTGGAGGAAAGGGTTGCTAGATCAGACCAGTCTTCGGGGTTTTGAGTTCTTAATAGTACATTCACTTGAAAGGTAGTAAAAATGGTCACAGAAACGATATTGTAATTTTTTATGTTTCTTATCTGAGGGAAATAGTTTTCCTTCCAACAGGGAAATGTTCCTTCCCTTTCCTCCCTGCTGTAAAGCCAGGAGCTGCCTGTCATCTGTTTTTGGGACAAGGCAGCTAATTGAGCAAATATGAATTGTTAAGGAGAGAGGTGATTAAGTTTGGCAGATACTGTGAACATGAAAACCTCCACATGGGGCAATGAACAAGGAACACCAAGGCAGGAAGACTTGCAGCTATGGTGACAAAGAACCTGCACTGAAGAAGCATGTGGACATTGGGGTGGGACAGCACCTCTTCAATTTATAGCACTCTGTTTTATATACATCTTTGCAGAGTCCCCGTGTGATGGCAGGGGCAGGCAGGTGATCTAAGAGACTGTTATCTCCTCCTCTTCTTCTTCCCCTTCATCATCCTCTTCTTCTGAGTCTGAGAAGTCTGAAGGTTTGCTGGGGCTGCTAGAATGGGATGGTGAAGGAGACATCTGGGAGTCCAGTCTGTCCCTGAGGTGCAGATGTTCTGGGGACTGGTGGTAGGGCAAGGGATGCCGGGGGCTGGGTGGGCACATGGGGGGAACTTCCTCCTCCTCCTCCTCCTCTCCTGAACATTTCTTGCCTACGTCACTGAGGTCTGGGTGAGGGTTGAACTTGGTAGGTAGAGTCTGTTCTCTGCAGCCACCAGAAGAGAGGAGCTCTCTTTCTTTGGAGTTCCTCCATTTCATCCTCCTGTTTTGGAACCAGATCTTCACCTAGGGGACAAAGCAACAAAGAAATGAAACGGTTCGGTAAAACAGAGACCAGAAAAGGCCTTTTGGCTGCACTCTGGAAACCCTGCACATGCCCATACTAAAGCTAACAGGAACCACAGAATCTGATCTTTGTGGGATCCTAGGAGAGGGATCAGGGGCTATAGGGCTGTGGTCCTACTCACCCAGCTGGGAATGGTGCCATTTTTGGCTCTATTGATGCTCACAGCCCCATAACTTGCTTTGAGCATTCTCCTTGCTCCCATCCCCTTCTCCTCCACTTCCCTCCATCTGCCCCCAGGAGTGGGGCTCCCCCACACCCTCCACCCTCCCCACCCGGTGCCCCTCTCACCTGGGAGTCCTTGAGGCCCAGCTTGGCCGCCAGCTTCTTCCTGTCGGGCTTGCTGATGTACTTCTGCTTCTGGAACATCTTCTCGAGCGCCTTGCGCTGCACGTCGGAGAAGACGGCGCGGCGCAGCATCCCCCGGCGGGGCTTGCCCCGGGCAGCCAGCGGCCAGGAGAAGGTGCCAGGGATGGGCACCACGGCGGAGGCGGCTGCGGGAGGGACACACAGCCCTGAGCACGGCGGCACCGGCCCCCACCACCCCTCCCTGCCCTCGGGGCGGGCACCCATCAACCTGGGGCTGTGTAAAGGAGCTTTAGGCTTAACCAGCCGTCCCCCCTTTCAGCCGGCGATGGCCGGGATTAGATTTACCGACTCAAATGTGGAAAATGGGTCAGTGGTGGCCGGTTTTGTTGGGAGATTCAAAGGTCTCTGGCCTGAAAAGGCAAAGCGAGGCGTACCGGCTAAGATAGAGGTATAATAAAAAAGCTTTCCCTCCCACTCAGAAGCATTTGATTTCTTTTTTTTTTTTCAGATGCTTTTATCATTTCAGATGCTTTATTATGCTCGAGATGAAAATGAGGACTTTTCTGATTCCGAACAAAACCGCTCCTCTTCAGATGCAGTTTTGATCAATCAGTATTCATCTTTTTATAATAATCTCTTCTCTCCCTCCCGCCCCCCCCAAGTTGGAGAATTCAATTCGAAGACATGAAAAGTAACAGCTAATTAGCACACTGCCTGGTTCCCAATGGCATTAGTATGATAAAAAAGGGCATAGTTTCGCCTTTAAAAAAAAAGGGAGGGGGGGAACCTCCCCAAGAGAGACAGAGATGCTAATGAAGCGTGAATGGTAATTGTGTAGTAATGAACTAACAGAAAAAGACTGAGGACAAGCAGCTAACGCCATATATTATTGGAACAAAAGAGATTTACACTTTCAAACTAAACACAACGGCATGCCAGGCTCCTCGGGAGAATACTGATAGCACAATCGTCTCTTTCCCCAAATCATTTTCATTAAATGGACATGAAAAGCTATTTATAAAGCTCAAGTTGTTTTTGTTAGGCTATTCACATGCTGGAGAAAGGAAGCAAATTCCATTATCCAGAGGATGAATAGAAGAGCTTGGGTTATTTTTTTTTGCTCTCTCCCTTTCCCTGTTTTCTTTTTAAACTAATAGCTTGTTTGTGTAATTAGATTTCGTTGGGTTTTTTTAATTGTTCTCTCAGCATCATAATTCAGTGCTGCAGCAATCATACCCCGGTGCGTGGCCTGCTTTCTCGCCTGCACCGCGCTCTTTGATGGCCTAACCGGGAAAGTGAAGGAGGGAAGGAGGTGATGGAGGGGAGGGTAAGTGGGCGGTGGAGGTGGAGGAGGGCAGCCACGCCGCTCCCGCAGGGCGCTGGGTCCGCCTGCACCCCGGAGGGG